>OU343219.1:92024633-92192315 GCA_910596185.1 Chrysanthemum makinoi | reverse complement strand
ATTAAAAGATTGAATTTGATGGATGGACTTCTCTCAACATGAGATCGGATTCATGAGATTTGGATTGATAAGATTTGTTGAAGCTATTTGATGATGAGAAATTTGATGTGATTGAGTATGTTAATGAGATCTAATGACGTGATTTGATGTGGTATAAGGTTTGATACCGAGGTTTATACATTTTCACGGAGGATAATAGCTCACGGCATGAATTAATGGTTAAACAAAGTTGACGACAGGTTGTTTGGACGGTATTTCTTGTTTGGATTTGAAGTAAGGTTTTCCGGGCACGTTTACTTATTTCGTCTTCATTCTTTCTACCCTTCCGCGAAGATGACTTGTTTGGGCGGGTGATAAAGACTTGGCTATTTAATTACGGTTATGATTCTTTCTCGCTTAACCCACAACGTAGCTATCACTTCGGTGTCTCACGCAGTTGGATATGTCAAGAGGTTTTGTACATTGGGTACAGTTTCTTTTCCAAGGATTAGTACAAGTTTAAGTAACAAATCAGGGGAATTTTACTTCATGATCAAGTTTGGCATATCGGGTTTACTTCTCCATGTGTTGTCAATACAATGGCCAAATGATGTGATTGATGTGTTTACCAAAGTATTTATTTGGATGGTTGATGTTGTTGTTGATGTTGGATAATGAACCGTTGATGAACCTTGCATGTTCCCCTAAAACTAATATTCTCACGAAACCAAAGTTGTCATAACACATTCAAGTGACATTGTTTACGGGTTTTGTCTTGATTTTGTAAAATCCGCGAAAGAACCTATTTCTCGGTTTAAATCATAGACTTGTAAAATCCGTGACAATGGAAACATCCTGGTAATAGTAAAGTGCATTTCTGGATCTATCTTACGGTTTATTCTTGGTTTTGTAAAATCACTTGAAAGAAACTATTTCGGTTTAAACCATAGAGTTGTAAAATCCCGTAATGATGGAACCATCTTGGAGAAAGGTAATTTTGGATCTTACTTTGATCTTGATGCTTTACGGTTTCTATTTGAAGAAGGATAAAGGGTGTATTTCATGAATTGGATGTGTGTTTGGATTTTCGTCATGGGAGTTTGGTTATTACATGGTTTTATGGGGTTATGTGCTTTTAACCATGGTCGGGATGAAACCATTATCAAAGTTCACTTAAAATTTCAAAGGAGGCTAGATTGCGATTCAGAAGAAGATGTGACAACGTTAATTCGTATTATTTATTTGAGGTTGAAGTGAAATATCACGGGTGAGTGTACTTAGTATCTGAAGGTATCGGGATGGTTGGATGAAGATTCTTCATGATCCTTGCTCGAGCTTATTATCAAAACAAGACTTGGAAATCTAGTTATTGTTGGTGTCACTTTTCTTTTTACCACTTGGGGGAATTGGGCTCTTACCACATCAAAATAACTATCACTTTAAGGAGTTACGTTGTAGTGCTCAGTGTCATTCAATTGTGGATTTTCAAGAGGTAATGTACGTCTATTACTTGATGGTTGGTTGGTTGAAAAGTATAGAGTACTTAGAGATTCAATGGAGCATGAATTCTAAACCGCATCTTTGTTACATATGTGCAAGTTTAAGTCACGAGTTGAAGTTTACTTGGGTCAAATTCATCATATTGGTTTTTCCATCATTTGTCACTACAAAGAGCCTCTGAGAATGATAATGGGGATGATTACATGTTTTGTAAGAAGAAGCGAAGAGATTATGGCCATTATGAACACATGGTTCGCACCTGCCTCGTTCTCTAAAGAAAGAAAGTGTAATGCGTGTGATGCGCTTTATCTTACGAAGAAGAAATCTTCTTCTTATTTATGACCATTCTCATCAACATGCTTCATACTTTTTCAAAGTGCTTCAAGTCATCAAATTGAACCGGCTCTCGCGATTGTTTTCTCATTCCACTTGCTCGATTATAATGAAGATGGCGACATCATGTGCTTATTTTTCGGGAGAGAAATGTGAATAGAACATTGGATGATTTTCTTATTTAATCAAGAATGGCATCTCAGTATGCAATTCTTGAGGGAAAAGAAGTGTGAAATTTTGCATGGTTGATTGATTTAGAATATATGGTCAATGCTGCAAACTCATGTAAGAAGATCTTATGGTCATCTTACATGGAGTTTTTCTACAAGAGCGTTAGTTGACATCTTCACTTGGTGATGAGTTTATGACAAAGTGCTTGGGTTAATGCTTGGCATGCGCACATCAACATGATGATTCGAACAACCTGTTCTTGTTTGATGTGATTGTTTGCTTGGTATACCATTTTATTGTGTGTTAAGTTCGCAGTTGATTCTGATTTCCTTGATGAACATCTTTCTTTCTTGTTTGATTGGGAGGATTTTAGTTAAGGGGATTTGCAAGATGTAAGTTAATTGGGATGCTTTTTTGATGTTCTTGTTGGTGAGTTGAAGATGTTAACTATCCATTCCCCAACTGGACAATCTTGAAGAAGGTCGAGTCTGATCGGTTCTACATTTTCTCTTACATGTTAGAAGACTAAAGGCGAGTTGCATTTAACGATCTAAAGACTTCTTCTTATTGCAGGCATTTATAAAGATTGTCGGTTTAGGGGAGAGCTAATGGGGGAGAGTGAAATGCCAGATTTAATCCCCAATGGAGCTTGCTCACATTCTTTGGCAAGTTGATTCTCACATATATTTGTGCTTATAGTGTTCTTCAAAGATTTCAAGTATTTGGGGTTACAAAGAGTTCTTGACGATTACGAAGTGTCAAAACCGGCAAGGGGAAGGGAGACAAGCATCTAAACGCGAGTAAACTTGATGAATTTAATACTTCTTAGTAATTGAAGATATCCCGGGAAGACAAATGTTATTCTGTACAGGAGACTCCGAGTTTGACTCATGGCGTGGCTTGATGAGCTTAATACTTCTAAGTGATTGAAGATATCCCAGGAAAGCATGTGTCATGACCGCAGAGAAACTCAAGGTTTTACTCATCAAGGCGTTTAGTGTTTTTATTCCAACTATGTGGGGGAAGAGATGGAAGAGTTAGTTTACGATGATGAGGTACACTAGTGTGATGATTTGATGTTATCACAATCATCGGGGAGAGATTGTGTACATTGGGGATGCTCATTTGTTTCACTTGAGGGCTTAATCGTTGATTGAGATATAATCACTTATTCAGGTTGACATCCTTGATTGTCACCCTTGAGATAATGATGAGATTGGCTGCTTCTTCAATGTTATCGGTTATTCTCTCTTTGGGCATTGGTACCGGGGTTCTTGAGCTTCATACACTTTCGGGGGAGAGAAAAGTATACATCGGGGTTATTCTTTAGCTATTGGACTTAATGCGCTACTTTGATGGTATAAGTTTCTTTGTCTTGGGGTTTGTGTGTTGGGTTCGTGAGCTCTAGTCTAAAGAATTTGCATCAATTCAACTATTGGGGGAAGTGGTCTCTTGACACCTTTTGGAATGGATTGCAGGACCAATGGTTATGAAGAAATTTGAGAAGATTATTTTATGTGTGGGATGATCACGTTCTTTGTTCTTCTTGGATGATATAACCTCGAGCGGAGAATCTCGATCATCGGTCTTAAATGGGCGGGTTGAAATATGGCTGATACGCTCAGCATAAGGATTTTCGCCCAGGTTTGCACCCAAAGTCTCACTTTCAAATGGCTCAATTTCTCTCTTGATTCAAAGTCTTGGAAGCTTTGGTGGTGAATGTTTTAGAGATGATGACTTCTATCTTCTACATGAGGGTATTCGATATCCTTATCTGGTACTCGTATCATCATCTTCTTTAACTATATCATCTACTCTATCTTTGTATATATTTTTCGAAAAACCAAATACAAAAATATAAAACCAGCAAAACCAAATAGAAAAATATAAAACCAAGAAAAAAATAGAAAAATATAAAACCAACAAAAACCCATAAAAATTAGAAAATTTGAAAAATACCAAAATATGTTTTCTCAAGACATGTCTTACGGTATCGATAACATCGGTCTTAGAAATGTCATTCAATAATGTACGCGGGACTTTAGATGAAGTTCGGCGAGGAGGTGTAAATATTCTTTTCAAAACATGTCACAAATATGGCTACGATTATTTGTAACCCGGTTCAAAAAATGGCTTTGATTATTTGTTGTAACCCGTGCTTAAACAATGGCTTGCTATTATTTCAGATAGCAACCCGCTCTTTTAAAGAAAGGAAAGTGTTAGCTAAACCAATTTTCAAATATTTCGTGCACTTATCCTAAAACAAAATGAGGAAAGTATGTCGAAGGACTGCTGTTCCTACACAAATGTTTTTCGTCTAAAATTCTTCAGAAAAATATTTGTTGTATTTCAAAATGGTGGAAAATGAGTTGCTTGAAAATCAATCAGTATCAGAGTTTTTATAAAATTTGAACTCAATCAATGACTTCAGCTTTTAAACTTTTAGAAAATGAGTCATTGATTGAGGGGGAGAATGTTTTCAAAATTATATCATCTAACGGACTTTCTTAATTATCCTACGTGCTTAATTAAAATGATATTGACGTATGTTGAAGGACTAGGAATTTAGGATATGATTGTTAGGTTAGATGATTAGATTTGAAACATTATTCCATACATTATGATCTGATTGATATGTTGAATTGACTTTTATTAGTCGATTGTTGTTTGGGTGTTGTCGACCACCATATATTTGTATGTGTGTTCACTAACATATGCGGGTATATTGGTATATAAGAATGTTCCCGATCCGGATCCCACAATGAAGATGATTGGATGCCGAAAGGAAAGGGTAACTATTTCTTGGGTTGACAAATGAAGAAGCGAGCTTAATGGACTTCTATGAAGAGTTGGCATAAATGCAGCGTAAGAGGTCTCCTTGCATCGGCGGATGGTTTTCTTCTAAGTGATTGAAGAAACGGAGCTTAATTTGACCTCGGTTGGCATTCAAAATGCAACGTAAAAAGAAGTCTCACTGCATATCGACGGTTTTTCTTCCAACCCTACGGCAGCAACAACAAAGCTTCTCAACCACCTAACATATCTTTGTGCGGGATACCATTTTTACATTTTTTTTCTAAAATTTGAAAAAATTGTTTTGAAAATGTAAAAATATTGTTTTGAAAATATATTGGACTAATTTTGAAAATCACCGGACTTCATTTTATCAAAACTTAAGTCACTCAATCATCGACTTCTGTCATGGATTGAGGGGAGAGTGATTTAAAATAAAATATTTTCAAACAATATTTCTTCATAAAAGTCCGTTTGTACGCTAAAATGTGGTGATCTAAAGATTTAATGTTATGTCATGGTATGATTTTTCTTTAAAATCAAGGTCTTTCAAAATGAAATTTTTTCTCTTCTTGTTTGATTGTGAAATTGTTTTATTTTACTTAAAGATCTCTTAAAACTATCATACCTGACACTAACAATCTTTAACGTCTTTAATTGGTCCTTATCATCATTTTTCAAAATTAAATCTTGCCACGTCTTTCCCCAAATTTTCTAAATGATTTAAATCAATTGGGATCACAAATCTCAAATGGTTTGAAATTTTTGATCGGGGTAGAGATCGTGATTTAAATCTCAAATCTGTTTTAAATGGAATTGGTTTTAGTCCTTAAAGGCACTCCTGCCTCCATGTGCCAAACGATTTCATACACAATGCACATGTTGAGGAGGAGGATTTATCCAAAACATGATGAGTATTTAAACCAGGCCACATATTCTCCCATGTTTTTAAATTATTAAATCACTTGGGATCCAAAATCTCAAAGGGTTTGATATTTTTGATCGGGGAGAATTTGTGATTTAATAATGAAATTTGATAAAAGATGATCGTTTTGATTTAATGTGGTACGCTTTCTCATATGTGCTAAGCAGCTTTGAATCTCGAAGCACATATTGAGAACAAAACCATCGAGGTACAAAGTTTTTAAAGAGATTATAAAGTACCTTGATTGAGTTTTCAAATGGTTTCTTAAATGGCTTTTGTGTTCGTGGATGTGCTTCAAAAGAACTCTTGCCTCTATGTGATAAAATGATTTCAAATATCCTATGCACATATTGAGGGGAGAATTTTACCAAAGAAAATCAAATGGCTTTTTCTATGGAAATTGTGATCAAGAAATTATTTCAAAGAAATTATTTCAAAGAACTCTTGCCTCCATGTGCTAAACAATTTCAAATCATATGCACATGTTGAGAGGGAGCATTTCTAAATGATCAAAACTATTAAGGTACAAAATGCTTTGATTTTATATCACAAGTACCTTGATTGTTTTTCAAATGATTTTTCAATTGGTTTCAAGAAAGAATGAACAATACCAAAAATCGACCATTTATGCATGGTGTTATAAGGATGGTTAGGTTAGGTATTAGTTCCCACGATCCGCCAGAGCCGGAGGGATCTACCGAGGGACAATCCACTAGATAGTGTAGAGTCCTTAGGTATATTGAAAAAAGGAGAAAAGTTGGATATGGGAAGAGTGCTTGGTGAGGCAGAGCTAGTACTTGGAATAAACCCAACAAGGTTCTAGTTATGAAGTCTCGGTAAGCACTGAAGGGGTTGAAGAATGAAAAAAATGAATGTGAAAAAGGGTGAAAAGAAATAGCCCTCCAATAATTCAACCTTAGGGTAGTAACTGGGTTCAATACATATACTCTTGGTGTTTACTAAGGTAACGGTATTGAAGACAAGGCGTCATGGACCCGGTACTGCACTGTAACTTCCCAAGCTACTCAAGTTCCTCTTAAAAGGGCTTGTTTCATTCTCACGGGAAGAGCATTATCTATCGACTTTCTCTTAGAGATTGTTGATATTGAAGAAGGAGACCCTCTCCCTAGTCTTCGGCATAGGAACCAAATGTGCACGATTGAGTCTAGAGCCACGAGATCATCCACAATATCTCATTAGGACACAAAATTAATGAAGACTTGCAGTTTCACACAATGTGGAAAGTAAGAATATTTTAAGAGTCCTACGCATTATCCTTGTGGTATTGCGGAACATCCGAGTGATATGTACAATATTCACAATGAAGATGGAAATCCTTCTAGAGCCAACATCAAACAAGCTCTTGGTGGGTGACATGTGAGATATTGGAAAAGATCAAGCTTGTGACAACTGGATAGAAACGATGGGACGATTCATTTTTGAATCAACCTTGGTCGAGGAATGGAATTGGCGGTACTTTTGGAAAAACCATTCGATGTGCAAATCTTCTTTTCTCTATACGTCGAATGTGTTTCATTTTCAAACACAAAAGTATCTCTGATTGAAAAATACTTTTAGAAAAACCGTTCGATGTGCAAATCTCTTCTTTTCTCTAGCACGTCGAATGTGTACTCATTTCAAATACAAAAAGTATTTTGATTGAAAATTGATCTTTCTCATAAAACCTCGTGCGTATTGCAAAACTCTTTCTTAGCAATACTGGCGATTGTTTTCAAATCATTTTCATCAATCATGAATCTCAATTTATTTGGTTCACTCCTTTCCGTGTTGTCTTCTTTGAGGCGTTCGGTTTGAAGCAACTTAGAAACATTTCTGAAACCTGTCAAGGAGATTCTTAGGAATCTACACGATCACAGGTACTTGTCTTGATCAGCGGGAACAGTGGGTGTACCTCAATTCAACGAAAGTGATCAAAGACACTGGTGTGTTTTATTACTAGCTGTTGTTTGCGGGTACATTTAGACGATTTGGTGTCCGAGAATTGAGGAGTCAATCCAAGCGCATGCTCACGGCATCACTTAATTGAAGAAATCATGATGGTGCATATCTACATAACACGCTCGATATTTCATACTATGCTTATGTATTCGCTGCAAATATCATGAACGATAAGGCTTCCTACTCGATGGAAAGATGTCATGATTCAAAGTGTGAGCATGTCGGTCCAAAGTCACAACTTCACATGAAGGACAACACTATGGATGATCGAGGAGATTTCTTGTGGTGATGATCTCAAAGCTCGAAGATCATCAAAGATGTGGATGATTAAAAGGCTCCACTAAAAGTACAAATCAATGCGGACTTTGAAGAATCACTACTTAAGCACAAAGATTGTTGAAATGAAGAATTGAAGTCTACGAGCTCAAGAACAAAGACAAGAATAGAATGCTAGGATTCAAAATGTAAAAAAAATGGGGTGACCTCCCTTAGGGGAGATTGTTAGGAATTAGAAAATTCCATAGTGAAGAGTCGGTCACCCCAAATGTTATCTAGCTTAAGTTAGCTTGTAGACTTGTCGTTATTTCGTTTTAAGTTGTTAGTTAGTTATTCATTAGCGTAAAATAGTTTAGTGCAACACATCGTGGAGGAAGGGCGGGTCTTTTATTTTGTATCCACGATCAGCGGTGATAGGAGGTGGAGTGTATTTGTAAGTATAAATACCCCTTCCATCCATGGAAGGGGTGGTGCCCAATCTAATACTACACAATTTGTGAAGTAACTCTCCACCAAGAAAACACCCAACTCTCTAACTTTCTCTCTCTAATGGCAAACATGTATTTTGATCATCCAAGACCACCTAAATCATCAACACAATAAATAATGATCCTCTACAGTTATGATATATTAAACTAAAAATATGATGAAATTAAGCTAGATTATCAGTTTCTAGCTACTTTGATGAGTTTAACACTTTAAATCCCACTTGTTGACTTATCAAGGAGATTAAAGAAGATTTTGACTTTCTATCTAATAAGCACTTTGGTTTTAATGTTGCTTGAGCTATTAGAACCTATTATGACATAAAACAAGCAAGAACAACAACACAATAAATCTCTACCTCAGTTAACAAGATAAAACCAAACAATCCTTTATAGAAAGGTGATTTGAAGTTTTCCAAAGAGTTTCAAAGGGAATTAGACCCATGCACTTGATTACAGACTTTATATAAACATTTAATAAGACTAAATAAACACTAAACACTTTGCAATAACAACATACAACAAGAATGATGATTATGCTATTATAACTGTTAAAATGAGTTTTAACCACTATCAATATTAAAGAACAAGTAACCTAATTTAACCTATATTATGCTTAATAATACATGAAACTTATAAAATCATGAGAATTAAAGAAGCATAATGCATACATACACATTAAATGCAAAAGGGACAAAGGCTTACAACATGGAATCCAAGTATAAAGGCAAGGTGAAACCCACTTCCATAGCTTCGAAACTCTAAACCAGGCAATCCATTATTAACCCTGCTCCAGCTTTGATCACCATTTTCATTGCTTTTTTAATTTTTACTAATTTATTTGTATTTTTTTTTTATTTTTCTCTTTTTGATACTAAGTTTAAAGGTTTCTAAAAGCTTAAATAAGCTTTACGAGGAGCTTATGTTGGCTTATCAGTCCTAATAACAACTAACAATAACATTAACATATTTTGAGATTCAGAACTTAAAAATTGCATAAACTTAAAATCGATTAAGACTTGAAATTGATAACTAAAATAGATCTATTTAACACTTAAATAAAGTACTTGAGAGTTTTTGAACCTTTGAAATTTAAATTAATTAAAGCGACATGAACTAAATTAAAAAATACTCTAGATATCCATCACATTGCTTCCTCTCTCCTTTATATTGATCTTTTTAGACTCTGTCGAAATCCTTGAGACTTTCCCACCTCATCATTGAATCTTCAGGAATCATCATAATCGTCAAGTGGAAATTTGGCCAAATTTCCTTTAGCGATTTTGCATTAATGAAGTTTGGGAGATATGGAGGTGGAAGGGTAGTGGGTAGCGGTGGGAGGAGTGATAGGCAGTGGTGGTGAGGTGTAAGGTGGGGAAAACCACACAGTTTTGAGTTCTGGTGTGGAGAGGAGGTGAAGCGATTGGGTGGTGGTTTGAGTTTGACTATTTTTGACTTTTGATATTAGTGGGGTCAAAATAGGGGTTCCAGAGGTTAATTGGAAGTCTTTTGTTTTAGGTTGGGCTCAAAATACACAAAAGAGGTCCAATTTGGTTTTGTTTAATACAAGGACTAATCTTGTAATTTTCTGTTTTGAAACTTGAACACACTTGACAATTCAAAGATTACAAGGACTAAACTTGACAAACTTTAATAGTACAAGGATAATATTTGATAATTTTCCATTTTAAAATATCCAAGGACTATTTTTGACACTTTTCAAACTTGAGGGACCAAAGTCGCCAATTGAACAAAGATTCATTCAAGGACCATTTTGACAACTTAGAATATTTCAGGGACCTTGAATGATAAAACTCCATATTTTGGATTCCAGGGACTAGATTTGACAACTTTTGAAACTTGGGGACTAAAGCGCCAATTATGCAAACTTGATACGTTTTCATCGATTTTGATATTTTTGCATTTAAAACACATAAAACACTTATTTGTGATATTTTCATCATTTTGATGCATTTCAGAGTGTTTTCAGATGTTTTTGCAGTTTAATTGGTAAAAAATGATGAGTATTTAGACACTCATCAATCCCCCACACTAAGATATTGCTAGTCCCCAGCAATGTTTTGAGAAACTTTAATGGATTTTAAAGAACTCTTTACCAAAAGCCATTACTTACAGAGTAGCCAATTGTTTTAGTTCAAGTAAGAACCTTGGTACAATGATAACTAAATGATTTTGAGCAAATCATAAGCTTTCAACGGTTTTGATTTGTCTTTACGGCCGTTTATACGGACTAGCCAACTCTTAGATAAAATATATCTTTGGTGAGTCGATTACCAATTATGGTTTTCAAGCTTTACCACAAGCCATAAACTGCTGAGCTAGCCAACTTTTCACTAATTAAAGATATGGTGAAATTTGAACACCATACAATTTTGGGCAAATTGCAAGCCGTCAACTGATTTGAGATATCTTTACCAAGAGCGTTTGCTCTGGATTAGCCAATCCTTATGTGGGTTAGACATGGGTTGATTACCATTTCTGAGTAAGTGAAAAACACTTACTCCAAAAAAAAATTTTGGCCAAAAATGGGGGAATTGGGTGGTATAATACATGATAAATTTCGTGAGAATTCCCCCTAGAAATGAATATTGCCCTCAATATTCAAAATCTGCGATTGTTATGCGAAACATAGAACGTAAAGGGAAATACTGACCATTATTTTATTTTGATATATACACATTTTTTTTCAAGATACATTATATACATGACTAGGGTGGTAGAAAGTAGAAAGAAGTAAATATGGGTGAAAACCCATATGGTGTGTCTCTTGTTTTTGATTAAAGTCACTAGCTTGACTCGATCCCGCCATTCATTGGTTCATGGGGAAAGTTTGTAGATCCGGGACAACCACGGGTGGAATGTCCTCTCCAAAATAATGTTTCAATCGATGACCATTCACTTTAAAATTTGGACCATCGGTTGAGATAACTCAATAGTACCATAAGGATAAACCTTAGCAATAGTAAATGGACGGACCAGCGGGACTTGAGCTTTCGAGAATATCTTCAATCTTGAATTGAAAGAAGGACTCGATCACCAGCGTTGGCAGCGGTTCTTGATTTTGAGTCATGAATCTTCTTTGTCTTTTGTTTTTAGATCAAAGAGTTCTCGTATGCTTGATCACGGAGTTCATTTAATTCATTCATTTGAACTTTTACGTGATCAATTTGTCTGAATATCGAAATTGGCATGTTTTAAGGCCCAGTATGCCTTGTGCTCAAGCTCAATCGGAAGATGACATGCCTTTCCGTACACTAGCTTGTATGGAGTACACATCCGATGGGTGTTTTATAAGGCTGTCGGAAAGGCCCGAGTCGTCATCAGTTTATCCGACCGGGAGACGCGGTTTTAAGCCTCTTGTCCTTTCAAGAATTCTTTTAATACCACGGTTGGAAACTTCCACTTGCCCACTTGTTGGGGGGTGGTATGCGATAGAGAGGCGGTGGGTTACACCATACTTTTGCATGACTCTATCAAATTGGTCATTGCAGAAATGTGTACCACGATCACTAATTATAGCTCATGGAGTTCCAAACCTAGCAAAAAGAGATTTTAAAAATTTCACAACAACTTGGGCATCATTAGTAGGTAAAGCTTTCGCTTCAACCCATTTTGACAAATAGTCAAGCCCACGAGTATGTATTTGTTTCCTCGAGATGATGGAAATGGCCCCATAAAGTCAATGCCCCAGATGTCAAAGATCTCACATACTTGAATGGCGTTTTGCGGCATTTCATTTATTTGCGAGATATTTCGTGGCGTTGACAAGCGTCACATGCTTTGACAAATTCGTGGGCATCCTTGTAAATTGTGGGCCAATAAAACCCGAAATCAAACACCTTTTTGGCGGTGTAATTTGGACTATGATGTCCCCGTGGGTCCGGCATGGCAAGCTTTGAGAATGTCAAGAGCTTCTTGTCCATAAACACACCGTCAGATGACTTGATCCGCCATTTGATTTTGAATAAGTAGGGGTCGTCCCCGAAGTAATGTTTAACATCTTTGAAGAATTTGTTCTTCTGTTGGGTCGACATCCCTTTCACTATGAAGTTACTCGCATGGTAATTTGCTTGAAGTCGGAAACCATGGGGTGGTAGAGTTTCCACGAAAAGAAACGCATTGAGTGTCTCGAGAGGAAATGTTTCATTTATTTCCTTTTTCTCGAAAACATCATGGTGAGGGTTTTCTAGGCGGGACGGATGATCGTGACAGGTTCTCGGCTCCTTTTTATCACGCATTATGATGATATCAAATTCCTTGGAGGAGGAGAACCCACGGAGCAATCTCGGCTTTGCATCTTGTTTTGCAAAGAGATATTTGAGAGCCTAGTGATCCGTATACACCACACATTTGGTCAAGATTAGGTATGGCGAAACTTCTCAAGCGCATACACCACGGCTAGTAGCTCTTTTTACGTGGTGGTGTAATGAGTTTGAGTTGATCATAGTTTTACTTGCGTAGTGGATAGGCTGAAAATGCTTGGATCGTTGCCCTAGGGGTACGCAGATAGCAAAATCACTTGCATCGCACATGAGCTCAAAGGGTAAATCGGTCGGAGAACAGCGAGAATGGGTGCTTCGTAAGCTTTTTCTTTAATGTTTCAAAAGCTTTGATGCACTCGGGTGAGAAGATAAAAGGAGCATCTTTTTCAAAAAGATGGGTCATAGGCGATTTTAGAAAAATCTTGTATGAATCTGCGATAAAAACCGGCATGACCTAAAAAACTCCTAATACCTTTGGCGGTAGTAGGATGAGGTAATTTAGCAATAACATCGACTTTTGCTCTATCTACCTCAATCCCATTTTTGAAATCTTATGGCCAAGGACTATGCCTTCTTTGACCATAAAGTGGCTCTTCTCCCAATTTAGACAAAGATTGGTGTCTTCACACCGTTTGAGCATTTTTCTAAATGGGAGAGACATGTTTGAAACAGATCCCCAATGACGAGAAGTCATCCATAAACACCTCCATTGTTTCCCCGATCATGTGGTGGAAAATTGCCATCATACATCGTTGGAGCGTGCGGGAGCATTACATAGGCCAAAAGGCATGCGTCGTAGGAAAAGTTCCGTATGGGCAGGTGAATGTGGTTTTCTCTTGATCCTGTGGATCAATGGGAATCTGAAAATAACCTGAGAAACCATCAAGGAAACAATAGTATTCGTTTCCTGCTAATCTCTCAAGCATTTGGTCCATGAAGGGTAGAGGAAAATGGTCTTTTCGGGTGGCGTCATTCAACTTACGATAGTCAATGCAAACCCGCCATCCCGTAACCAATCGAGTTGGAATTAACTTCGTTATCTTCATTTGTGACAGTAATGCCACCCTTTTAGGAACACAATGAATTGGGCTAAAGGACTATCTGAGATCGGGTAAATCAATCACGCATCAAGCGTTTGATAACCTCTGTTTGATAACATCATGGATTTTGGATTTACTCTTCTCGATGTTGCTGGCTGGTTTGAAGTCATCCTCCATTAAGATTTTGTGAGTACAAAACTCAGGGTTGATACCCTTAATGTTGGAGAGTTTCCAAGCAATTGCTTGCTTGTGTGACTTCAAGACCTTTATGAGAGCAGACTTTTCATCTTTACTCAAATCTCGAGCAATAATGGCGGGTAATTTATCATCACCCTCAAGAAATGCATACTTGAGATGAGGTGGTAAGTCCTTAAGTTCAACCTCAGGGAAATTCTTGATTTTCTCAAGCTGACTTGACTTCCTTGTTATGAAGTTCGACGGGAGGGAGTGATGATGGATCATCATTAAGCAACTTCTCAATGAGAAGTATGTCCCCTCGATGTCGATTGGAGCGTGATCAATTTCCCATGGAACTGAATCACTGGACAAGTATGCTTCAATCTCTTCCAAGATGAAGTCACTTTCCTCAAACGGAGTGAGAGAAGGAGTAGAATTGGCGATGATGGGTTGAGATGAATGAGTGAGATTATCACTCGAAGAATTATGATCATAAACAAGAACTTCTTGAGTACTCTTGGAAGCAACATCAATGATATCTATTAGGTTAGCGACTTCGGAATCATAGTTTGCGGAGTACCTCAAAGTTTGATCAAGGTTAAAGGTGGTGACTTCATTACCCACCGTAATGTGATTTCTTGCTCAAATACATCAATGAGAGCGCGGCCCGTTCTCCGGGAATCCTCGTCCAACAATGAGAGGAACCGTGGATCGACATCGAAATCAACAACTACAAAGTCAGCTGGAAAATGGAACTTTCCTACTTTCACAAATACGTCCTCGGCAATGCCAAGTGGGCGGGATATTGTACGATCTGCAAGCTCGAGAGTCATGCATGTAGGAATAAGGTCTGGAAGAGAAAGTTTCTTCCATACTGAATGAGGCATCAGATTGATGCTTGCACCAAGATCGACTAAGGCAAAGCATTCAACCATTCCACGGAAATACACAAGGTAAGAGAAATTTTCGGGATCTCCAAGCTTTTACGGAAGCTTCTTCAAGATAGCTGGCAGTTCTCGTTTAGAGGAGTTTTGCCATTTCAAGCAGCTTTTCCTTGTTGCTTAACATGTGTTTGAGAGTTGATGCAAACTTGGGCATCAACATGATAGCATCCGTAAAGCTTATGTCAAAATGTAGTTCTTGGAAAATTTGAAAAAATTTGTCCATTTGATGACTGGCTTTTTCGCGGAGCTTTTGCTCATTCAAGCGTGATGGGTAAGGAATAGAAGATTTGGATTTGGGGTTTTCAACGGGAGCTACTGGAGGTTCAAAAACAACTCATGGGTTGGATTTGGGTTTACGGACAACTTGAGGTTGGACATTTTTGGTACCTCCGTTATTAGTAGGAAGTTCCTTGTCCTTTGTCGCCTCGGGTTCACTTTCCACTACCTTCGGGAGAGAAGAAGAAGAAGAGGTAGTAGGAATAGCGGGTACATCATATGAAACACCACTTACGGTTGTGATAAGCCTTTGCATCTTCCCTCGGGTTAGCGATCGTGTTGCTCGGTTTTCCGAGCCCGAGGGTTGATCATTTAAAGACTTCTTTAGATCAGTGATCTGATGACCAACAACCTGTTCATTTCATCTTGGGATTTCATGAACTGCTTCAATAACTCATCGGATGATGAGTCTTGGAGGATGTGGAGGGAAATTCTGAGGTCGGATGTTTTGATTATGACCTTGTTGTTGAAAATTCCCTTGATTATGATTCACATTTCCCTGAAATTGATTCCCTCGATTGAAATTGTTTTGATTAAGGTTTCCTTGATGTTGGAAACCTTGATTTGGTCCGGGATAGAAATTACCTTGGTTTTGATAACCTTGGTTAATTCTAGGTTGGTTCGATTCGGTTTTGTATGCTAGGATTCGGTTAAAACCGGTGGTGCACGATAAGTGTTAGCACGGTAGTTTGGTTCATTTGAGGACGGTATTGATTACCTCCCCGATTTGAAAGTACCGGCTATAGTATTGGCTTCAAATGGACTACCATCGGTGGCGTATTGCTTGTAGTATGCATGAGGACCACCACAAGTAACACAAACTTCAACTTTCTTCACTTCACCATGTGATGGTGTTTGAGTGAAAGTGACTTTCTTTTAGTTAGCAAGAACCAAAGCACGAACAATATCCGTTAGTTTATCAATCTTAGCATCGGTGCTAGATGTACTCACGGGAGATGAAGTAGAAGGTCCGGCATTAGATGAGTCGATATGTCTTTGCGGAAAGAGGCGGACACAGGACTTGTTTTCAATGATTTGCAAGGCTTCTTTTGTGGTCTTGCTCAAGAAATTACCTCCCGCGGAGGCATTTAGAGAATCTTGGTCAGCTTGTCTCAAACCATTGTAGAAAGTATCCATTTGCATTAATTCGGTAAAACCATGATCACGGACACTTGCGGAGCAATTCTTTATAACGATCCCATGCCTCCCGAATGATTCATCAAATCTTTGAGAAAATTTCATTATCTCATTCTTAAGACTTGTAGTTCGGGATGGAGGATAGAATTCGTTAACGAACTTGGTGACTAGATCCTCCCATGTCTCAATGGAACGAGGGGTTGTTTCTCAAGCCAATTCCGGGCTTGTCCCTCTAGAGAGAATGGGAGCAGAAGAAGCTTAATTGCTTCATGTGGGACATTCTTGTATTTGATGGTAGATGCAATCTTGTTAAACCATCGAATGTGTGCATGAGGATCATCCCGCTCAAAACCATAAAATTGGCTTTGGGTTACAAGATTAAGCAACCCGATTTTGAGCTCAAAGGTATCGCCCCGCGATGGCTGGACAATAATGGCATATCCGTAACCCTCGATGGGTGCTTGGAGAAGCTCATTCATAGGCTTATCTTCGCCATTACGGCGGGGTGGTGGTACTAGGCGTTCTCACCGGTGAAGGAGCAGAACGTCCTCTACGCCTACGTGGAATATTTGCAAGCTCAGAAAGTGGACTTGTGGAGCTGGAAGAACGAGTGCGCATGCACTAAGTTTAAAATCAATTTTCAAAACAAATGCGAGGCAAAACGACAAGTGAACTTAACCAATAATCACAAATGAAATGGCTTCTTTGATAAAGGTACACCAAATCACAAGGACACAAAGGCAAGTTTTAAATCTTTGGTTCGGGAACTTATTATGGTCACACCCCTAGTTGGTAGGTGTCTTGCCTTGATTTTTGTGGTTGATTTTTATGTATTTATTAAGTACCACTAAAAAGACGTAGGTATGGATATGTGCTAAGGGTTTAAAAATTTTTGGACAATATTTTTGGAATCGTCTCGTTTAACCAAATCGTATCTCTTTAAGAATCACCTTAAAGGAAACACAAGCTAGAAAACGTTACGATTGTTTTGTTGTTTTATATTGTTTTTGGTGTTGTTAACACTTTAGGAAAAATGTTAATGAACTTTTTGATATCTTAAAAAAGCATTTACAAACGGTGGTATATGTGCAAATGCAGTCGGAAATGCTTAGAACACGCATAGCCTCCCGCGGCGTAAAATTGATCGTTCTGAGCAGTCAAGTTTAATCACACAAGCTAACCACTTGTGAATGGTCAACCGTAATAAACTTAAAACAGCTCAGAAAGCAAATTCAATTAAGATCAGAGGAATATAGTGGATTCCTGGGTCGTTAAGTCCCACGGAGGATTAATGGTGTTTAACACTTTCAGATGTCGAATAATCACTAAGGATAGTGATCAGTAAGGATTGTGATTGATAATTACACCTAAAGAGAAAGTTTGTAAATTACAGGGGCTTAAATGCAAATTAAAGAAAATTAAAAAGTTAAATTATATTAAATAAACGCTATCACTATTTTTAAAATGATGTTTTTCTGATTTTATAAAACAAAATAACTTAAATAAACTATTTTAACTAAAACGTAAACTTAAATTATCTAAAAACGTGACCTAGAATGAAAATGTGCGTTATGTATAAAATTACTTAGCGCTAGTAAGGAAAAACGTAAAATTTTTTAAATAAAAGTCCTACAAGTGTAAAAACAATTTTATTACTTACTATATGACAAAAGAAAATTTTAGAAAAAAGATTTATATTTTTTAGACTTTTATATTTTTTATTATGAATTAAATACTAT
The DNA here is from genome assembly GCA_910596185.1 of Chrysanthemum makinoi. NCBI lineage: Eukaryota > Viridiplantae > Streptophyta > Magnoliopsida > Asterales > Asteraceae > Chrysanthemum > Chrysanthemum makinoi. The sequence continues at coordinate 92,174,298 of OU343219.1, read as the reverse complement.
TTTAAACTAATTAAATGATTAAAAATACTAAAACTATTTAGAAAAATCTGAAACTTTTTTGTAAAATACTTTATACTAATACAAAGCTAAGAAAAATACAAAAGTTGTAAGAGCTTATTTGAATAAGCTGGAAATAAGCTAAATAATACGAATAAGCTAAATTGGAAAACAAGAGGTATATATTAAATATTGCAAACCATAACCAGTCAAAGACCCAAGGGCAGTTGGTATGGTGTGTGTGTGGTGATTTGGGTGGCGAGTTCGAATCCCAAAGCAATGACTTTTTGCAACTATTTTATTTTTGGATTTTTATTTTTGAAATTGATTAAGCTAATGATAATAAGCAATTTTCAAAACTACAACTTTTCTAAAACCAATAATAAGCTCAGTTTGAGCTTATTTATCTCAACAATGAGCTTAGAAATGGAAATAAGACCAAAGTTTAAGCTAAATGGCTTATAAGCTAAAAATAAGCAAAGGTGAATCTGAAAATAAGCTAAGAAACTTGTAATAAGCTACTTTAACAACTGAAAAAGCAAAATGAATTAGAAATAAGCACTAAATAACTACAAATAAGCACTTAGCTAAACTGTTTGCACATGACACTTTTTTTGTTTTCTAGGTACTTACTAGCTTATTTTTAAGCAACTTAATAAGCTAGAAAATGAAAGTAAAGATCGGAATTAGCAAGTTGACCAACTCAGCTTTCCAAAAAGCTAAAGCTCTCACTGTGGTGATGACTAATGAGCTTATAGTGAGCTTGAGAAAAACGAAAACACGAGTAATGACTCAATGTATCTTGAGTCAAATGGGACAAACTAAAAGCTATGTGCAGCCTAATCAAATAAGCTACAAAGTGAAATATTAAGCTTGGAACTATAAGATGGCTAGGTTAGCTACACAAAAAGCTAAAATTCACAAGCTATTACTCACTATTGAGCTTTTGCCAAGCTTGTGAAAAAGGGTATAAAGCGCAGGGCACATTTTGAAATAATGTCCAAAATAAGCTAAGTAAAAAGTCGTTAAACAAGCTATTTGAAAATTATAAAAATTACTAAGATTAAGATGAGCAGCTAGATTTTGATATCCCAAAAGCTCAAGTCTTAAATCCTAACAATGAGTGCACAAGAAAATCACAAAGTTTATTCAAAAGCATTTAAGCCAAAATTTTGACTTTTAATATGAACTTAAAGGTTGACTAAAGTGGACTTTAAATTGATACTACTAACTGATTATGATATATTAAACTAAAGTATGATGAAATTAAGCTAGATTATCAAGTTCTAAGCTACTTTGATGAGTTTAACACTTTAAATCCCAACAGTGACTTATCAAGGAGAGATTAAAGAAGATTTTGACTTTCTATCTAATAGCTTGGTTTTAATGTTGCACTGAGCTATTAGAACCTATTATGACATAAAACAAGCAAGAACAACAACACAAATAATCTCTACCTCAGTTAACAAGATTAAACCAAACAATCCTTTATAGGACTGATTTGAAGTTTTCCAAAGAGTTTCAAAGAATTAGACCATGCACTTGATTACAGACTTTATATTAACATTTAATAAGACTAAATAAACACTAAACAACAGCAATAACAACATACAACTTAAGAATGATGATTATGCTATTATAACTGTTAAAATGAGATTTTAACCACTATCCAATATTAAAGAACAAGTAACCTAATTTAACCTGTATTATCACTTAATAATACCACTGAAACATAAAATCATGAGAATTAAAGCATAATGCATACATACACAGTGAAATGCTAAAAAGGGACAAAAGGCTTACAACATGGAATCCAAGTATAAAACTGAGAACCAAGACTGAAACCACTTCCAATAGCTTCCCAAGAAGCTCTAAACCCAAGGGCAATCCATTATTAACCCTGCTCCAGCTTTGATCACCATTTTCATTGCTTTTTTAATTTTTACTAATTTATTTGTATTTTTTTATTTTCTCTTTTTGATACTAGACGATTTTAAGGGTTTCTAAAAGCTTAAATAAGCTTTCTGAGGAGCTTATGTTGGCTTATCAGTCCTTAATAACAACTAACAATAACATTAACATATTTTGAGAATTCGAATTTAAAAATTGCATAAACTTAAAAATCAGATTAAGACTTGAAATTGATAACTAAAATAGATTTACATACACTTAAAACACTTAAATAAAGTACTTGAGAGTTTTTACAAACACTGGAAATTTAAAATTAATTAAAATGACATGAACTAAATTAAAAAATACTCTAGATATCCATCACATTGCTTCCTCTCTCCTTTATATTGATCTTTTTAGACTCTGTCGACATCCTTGAGACTTTCCCACCTCATCCTGGCCATTGAATCTTTCAGAATCATCATAATCGTCCAAGTGGAAATTTGGCGCCAAATTTCCTTTAGCAGGTTATTTGCATTAATGAAGTTTGGGAGATAGTGGAGGTGGAAGGTGGGTAGACAATTTGGGGAGGTGATAGTGTGGTGGTGAGGTGGAGAGGTGGGGAAAACCACCTGGTTTTGAGTTGCAGGTGTAGGAGAGGGAGGTGAACAGTGGTGGTGGTTTGGGCGGGTTTGACTATTTTTGACTTTTTGATATTAATAAGGCTGGGGTCAAAATAGGGGGTTCACAGGGTTAATTGGCAGGGGTCTTTTGTTTTGGTTGGGCTCAAAATACACAAAGAGGTCCAATTTGGTTTGTTTAATACAAGGACTAATCTTGTAATTTTCTGTTTTTGAGGGGCTGAACCTGCCAACAATTCAAAGTTATTATAAGGACTAAACTTGACAAACTTTAATAGTACAAGGATAATATTTGATAATTTTCCCTTTTTTAAATATCCAAGGACTATTTTTGACATTTTTCAAACTTGAGGGACCAAAGCTGCCAATTGACCAAAGATTCATTCAAGGACCATTTTTGACAACTTAGAATATTTCAGGGACCTTGAATGATAAAACTCCGTATTTTTGGATTCCAGGGACTAGATTTGACAACTTTTGAAACTTGGGGGACTAAAACTGCCAATTATGCAAACTTGATACGTTTTTCATCTGATTTTGATATTTTTGCATTTAAAACACATAAAACACTTATTTGTGATATTTTCATTATTTTGATGCATTTCTGAGTGTTTTCAGATGTTTTTGCAGTTTAAATAGTATAAAAATGATGAGTATTTAGACACTCATCAGTCGTCAAAGTTATTTTCAAAATATCCGTCGTTTGATAACCAAAATGGAAGTTAAAAGGCATTGGATAAAAATGGAAAAGGTGGAGGGACTAAAACTGACAAAATCCGAAAGTTATTTCTAATAAACATCCCACCTAACTCATTCATCACATTTATTATTATCCAAACCTAACTCATCCTACGCATATTAATCAAAGTTCAAATCCGTGTTCTAGATCAACAATTTGTAAGTGTTTTCTCAATCTTTGGGTTAAAACAAACCTTGGTTTTGAATTTTATACGGATCCAACGGTTAAAAATCAAGTTATGAAGATTGTTGTGTTCTACGCGTAAGCTATGAACACAACCTCTTCATTTGGGTGTTTGTGGTTTAAATAATAGTGTCAAAACGTTTGTCTAACATCATTGTAACCCTTTTTATCATTTAACACCACCCAGAATTACGAATTGAATGATTCTTGAAATTAGGATTCATGCGTTGGTTTGGGTGTTTTCAAATGAGAACGTTTTTGGTGATAAAGATTGTTGTATAAGGTTATTATCAAGTTGAATTGATCATATCTAGGCCCATATATCACCCAGAAACACTAATGATTCATAAATTGGAAACTAGGGTTTATGTTCATACGGTTTGGGTATTTTTTATTCACTTAGATTTTGATGTTAAAACTTGGATAAAACAACTCTTTAGGCTTCCTAGACCTCCCAGAAATACTTTGGTGCAATTCCTATGGCTAGATATCTTACGCGTAATTCTTGAACATTAGGGTTTAGGACTACGCATAAGTGATTCTTCGCGTAACTGTTTGATGAGTTCTTCGTGATTGATCTGATGAATAATGAATGTTAATGTTAATATTGATGCTATGATGATTATTATTTCAGGTTTGCTACACGTAAAAATCAGAATCAAGGTTACTAGCAAACTACACATAAGGATCACCTTACGCAGAAGAGTTATGCGTAAGAGTAATCTTCAGCGTAGGCGTAAGGTTCTACATAAGGGACTACGCGTATCCTGTGAAGGATATGCGTAATCAGTGACCTCTACGCATAAGGTCTACTCTTACGAGTAAGCCTTACGGTAAGGTTTATATACGCTTACGTAAGCTCCCACGCATAAGGTCCCCTTTTCCTACGCGTAAGTCGAGGATCCTACGCATAAGCTTGCGGTTTACGCGTATACCTCTCCGCTTACGCATAAGCTGCCATTTCTACGCCTAAGCCTTGTTTAACCTTAATCATGAATTGTTACGCGTGCAAACTTGTAAATGAATAAATCATAACGTCACGAAACCAATAATGTCACTAATAAGCTTAAACGTTTAATATGTTGTGAAAAGTAAGTGATAACCTGAACTTTAAAACTTAAAGTTAACTAACTCACGAAACTTATCACGACATCATTGGACTATTGGACAAATAAGTGACTTTGGACTCGTAACAATCATCAACATTGCACATTCAATAATTAGACAATAAAACCATCTGTTGACTAACATTATGTCTTTTGATATATTGGTTCTTTTGACTAAATATATTTCAGATCACGACATGGACGCTCAAATGAATGTGGATGCACTAAATGTTCTCACCGTTCTTTGATATCTTCCCTAATGGCTATCCGATGAAGATTGGAAAGAACAACCTTCGTGTAGACTTTGAAACTCTCACCGCTTTCGAGTCCTCTTGCTTGATTGTCGTGGATATTTCGAAGAATCATCCTTATCGAACATGCTCTCCAACTCGCCATCGTTCAAGAGATCTACATTCATCAGGAATACAATGCAAAAGATCAAAGGACGAATGCTTTGTGCAGTGACTCTCAACCACAAACAAGTCACCATCACACCTGTAGACTTAAGGGTCGTTCTTCTCATTCGATCATCGAGCCAACCGAACTCAATGCCACACCAACAGAAGAGATCGTTCTATTCCGATCAATATTAGTTATGACGAAGCTACGAGTTTAATCACTAAGCATTCACATGTGGATCTTAAGAATATTCCTCAACCTTGGAGAACTCTCTACATCATCATCACCAAATCTGTTTCTAGTCGTGACAGTGGCTATGAGCACCCCAAGCTCATGGAACTGCAAATCTTTTGGGCTTTGGTCAACATGAAGCACATTGAAGTTGAAGCTCTGATATGGGACGACATGATGACATTTCTCAAGAAGCTTGGCTAAAAAATCCCTTATATCGATATACCAAACTGTTGATCCAAAGAGCACTTGGGTTTAACCCGGATATCCCCAAGAGAATCAATGACCCCAACAATCACGACATGTTGTATGAACCTACTCTAACAGTCATATTTAAGGAATCAACAACAAAGAAACAAGGTGTTGTGCTGCCGGATCACCTTCTCTCGATGAAATCAAACAGCTTTACTCATATAAAAGGTATGGTAGCTTGATTGATGAAGGTAAAGTTGGTTCTCTCGATGATAAGTCTTCCGTACACCTACCAGAAAACCGAAGAGGCAGGAGTGTTGCAAGCACAGAAAGTCAAAGGAAGTTCCCGAAAAGGAAACCTCCACTCAAAAGGAAAGTTCCTTCTAAGGAAGTTGTTCCTATTCCCGCACCTAAGCCCGAACCACCAAGAAAGCTAGTGGGACGAAAGCTCGAGGAAACCGAATCATACGATGAGGTCTTCTACTCAAATCTGCAACGGACGTTACTCAATCAGTAGCTAAACCTCTCTCCACCCCTAACAAAGGTAAAGGGAAGCCTCCCGTGATTGAACATGATAAGGAGAGCTCTAAAGAAGAACCAATAGATGAGCAAAAGGAATATGAAAAGAAGTTGAAGGAACTCGGACATAAACATTTTTGCCAAGCATTTGCAAAGGATCAAATGGGTGGCCCAGGAGGGTCAAGTGGTGGAGTTCAATCCACACCAATTCCCCGATGCGGTTAATCAACCCGATAAGGGAACCGGTGCCACCACTCTTGTGCAACAACAAAACCCCGGAGGAACGAGAAAAAGAGAAGTCCGAGAAAGAAAAGCGATAAAGAGGCGTAGCTCATGCCAAAGCGAGAAAAGACTAAAAGCGAAAAGATGACTATGATGATTTTCTTCTCAACAGTCCAATTCGTTCCGAGGAGAAAACTTCTGATCCTACAAAGGACCCAGAGTCACCTCACATCTTATCATCGGACTCATCTTCTCACTCCTCACCACCATCATCCAAAAGATCAACCAAATCCACTTCCAAATCTGTGAAGAAACCAACACTCGTGGTTATCCCGCCAAAACAAGGATTGTTAAAGCCATCAAGCAAGTACGAAGAAGGATGTTACCAACAAAAATTTGAATCAACTTCACGAGAATCAACTTTCTTCAAGACGGGATAAACGAGTTGTTGATGAAAGGAACAAATCCAACAGTTTATCAAAGGAGGTTTCCAAAAGGAAATGTAGAAGACGGCAAGAGAATATACTCACAAGTTTCTTCTCGACACTATCCCCGGTGTGACTAGAGAAGTATTCTCCAGACAACTTACTCCAAACATCGTCGCATTGGTTAAACATATAATGTCCAAAGAATCGACCTTTCAAACCGAAGTTAATCGCTAAATTGGTGATGCAAATGTCAAAAGTGCCGAACCTTCACTTGGATGAAGCTAAGTTTTTGAGACTCTATTAGACTATCAACTCAGTCTTCATGCAAAGATTCAAAGCAAGTCAACCAAACGACCAAGAGATGACGATGATAAGGACAAGGATTACGCACCTAAACGCGTCCAAAGAATTCGGTGAATCTTCCTCAATGCCACCTCCACCCCGAAGGACCTCACCACCAAGACGATCTCCTCCTCGCTCTTCTACTGAAAAACCTCGGGATTCGAGTTACCACCCCGCACTCGAAAAGCGGTGATCACTTTGAGTATACGGGTGGTGACGATGAGGAAATCCCCGAGCCCCAACAACAACCCATCTCTCCCAAAGACAACAAAGGAACCAGATCCTCCTCTAGGCCTAAGAAGAAGAAGAAGAAGACGACTAAAGGTGGCGTCGTTTCATGGCTAGACGACGATGACACCGAATATGAATGGTTTTCAACACTTGTTGCCTTTGCTACACCCGCTTTAACTAACGACCAAGATATGGTAGAAGGTAGTACATTGGAGCATGCTAAGTTACTGCAAGAAAAGTTCCGAGTGAAGAAGATGACGAAATCAGAGTTGAAACGAATCAAGAATGATGCATTCCAAATACTCAAAGACAGCTCGGAAAGTGCTATTGAGTTTGAATATCACCTTGAAAACATAGCACGAGCCATGTCTAACAACATTGATTGGCTCAACCCTGAAGCAAACATCGACTACACCAGAAAAGACAACGCTCCATACTACACAGATTGGACCAAACCTCTACCTACCATTGGTCGACCAGATCAACCTCATATTCCATTTTGATACTTCTTCAACAACGACCTCGAATTTCTTCTACATGGTAGCGATGTGTCAAGGAAATACGCTACATCACTTACACTTCCGTTCCCGGAAGCCATATACTCCAACTGCATAGCCATCGGAGAAAAGGCTACCCACATGTTCAACAACAAAGTGGAAGAGTATGACATCAATGCAATGTATGGGATTCACCATTGGCCGGAACGCCGACGAATCTACTACAGAAGCTACTAGGTTCATAAATCTCAACATGAAGTGTATAGTGGTCAAGGGATCGTTTCTATTAAGCAGGTTGCTCTTTCGTCTAAATGAGACTACACCTTCCTAAAGAACATCGTGGTCAAAAGACAAGACGAAAAGGATTATGCTTTCTGTGAAGCGGACTTCCAGAATTTGTCTCTCAACGACATTGAAGATCTGTATCTTGCAAAGGTACAGGGACGCATGAGACAATTCTCGACAAAAATTCAACGTGAATACATCAAGTCCTTGCTTATCTTCATCAGAAGCATCGTGATCCGTGAACGTAGAAGATTTGCAACTTGCCGCTGAGTCGACGACTCGTGTCAACTTCACCAGACCTAAGCTAGAACTTCCCGACATCAACCATCTCCCTCAATTCACTCTCATCAGAAACCCTTTGAGTAGTCTACCGCGGTGCACTCACGCAATCTGCTTGATGGCGTGTAATGAGCTTTATAAGTTTAGAGATTCAACATTGAAGCATGTCAGGGATGGGCTAGCATACCGGTTAAAGGCGATTCAACAAGGCATTGGGTCACAAACGAGATGGAATTCTCGTGAAAGACGGAATGTAAAGAGAATCATCAAGATGCTTGATGAAAGGTTGTTTCGAAGAGATCCGAACGCTGGAGAGTTTCGCCGGTGGTCGCCAACGCATTAATCTCACAAGCTATCAATGACCGTTCGCATTCCGGAGTTCTTGCGGAACTACTCGACATTCTGGTACCCCTTAATCTGTTTCAATTTCATATTCATTTGGATGTGTGATTATATATGTCAATGGCTTGTGCACACATAACGCTGTAAAACCCGTTCTTTAGAAAGGACCACGTGGTACGCCGGTGCCACAATCCTTATAAAAGGAGCGAAAGCTTCTTACTTTTGAGTAAAACTTATCAAACCTTTCATTTTTCAAAGGTTTTACTCAAAAGAACAAGTACTTCCCCTTATGATTTTCAAAACCCCAACCGTTTATATCACTTGTTGAGGGGGAGTATTTGACTTAAAAAATTTGTTCACAAATTGTTCTTTGTGTAATCTTCCCATAACACTCAAAATGGACATATTTATTCTCAACATTTCTTCAAAAATAACATTTATATGCCATTTTGAGGGGAAAAAATTATGTGATAAGAAATATGTTGTGTTTTGCTATTGAATCCTCGTGTGAAAAGACTTCAACCATGAATTGACGGAACCGAAGGTCATACATTGAAAAGATTTGTCTTCCAAGACTTATCCAAGTAAACTGTACCCATTCGAGAAGCTCTTGATAGACATGAACTTTGACGGGTTTGACAACCTCTAGGGGTTGTCCACATCTTCAAGGTAGTTATTAGAGCTAGTTGTCACCTAAAATCTACAATGTATCTCTTTAACTATGCAACGTAATCGTGTCTCGCAAGGAATTGTCTATCTTGTGTCGATCAATTCAAAAGTATCGCAGCTCTTTCCTCATCGCGATTTCACAAAACTATTAAGCACATGTTGAGGGGGAGTATTTATGAAAATCTAAAACACTTGAAGTGTTCAAACATGTTTTTCATTCACAAACACTTCGAGAGATTTTCATGAAAATGGTTTTATGGCAATGGAGTTATAAGGTGATTAAGGTTAGGAATAACCATCCTATGATCCTCCAGAGGAGGGATCTACCCAAGGACACTACCAATAGTTAGAATTAGAAGTCCTTAGGTATGATTATAAAAAGGAGAAAATGAGAATCGGAGAAAGAAGGAGTTGAAGAATTAAAAAGAAATGCAAAGAAAAAGGGTGAAAAAAATAGCCCTCCAAATTATTCAACTTAGGGGCATAATCGGTTCAATTCATATGCCACTGGTTGTTACTAGATGGCACCGGTATTGAAGAATAAAAGTCGTCATGGACCCAAAGGACGCATGCACTAAACCTTCTTAGCCACTCAAGTTTCTCCCAATAGAAGCTTGTTTCATTCTCACAGGGAACCCTACATAATTTATCGGCTTTCTCTTAGAGATTGCTGATATTGAAGAAGGAGACCCTCTCCCTAGTCTCCGCTCAGGAAAACCAAAACGCATTATTGAGTCTAGAACCACGAGATTCATCAAAAGATCTCTAAGGTACACTTGACATTTCATCACTTGTCGTTCAACAATAAGAACGTCAGTGGTACGTTATCGAGTCCTTCACAGATCTTAGCAATCTGTCGAGAACATTTATGAGAGGTTCACAATTGTGATTCTCAGTGATTGAATGGAAACTCTGCCAGGTCAACATCAAACAGCCCGACAGCAGGTCGCCGGTAACTCCCCGTGGATTACGCTTAGTGTGTCTCAAACGGTCTACAGTCGTGGGGTGATGCTTCGGTGTACCTCAGCGACTCATTTGAACCGTAGATGTACTTCAGTGTATCGCGTTATCTCACTTGTGAGACTCCGGTTCAGGAACGGCCTTTGTGAGAATTAGAGTTGTGTTTTCACACTATGTTGTTAACACTCTCGAAGTTCGAACTTGTAAGTGCCGGTATCCGCTTATTACTAACCTTTCTTATGTTTAATTCTTATGGAAGCTCGAGCGACCGATCGTGATTCTCCACATGCTCATACCAACATCATCACTTATGGAAGTTCTCTCATAATCAAAGGCAACACAAAGTCAGAATGATTCTTCGTCAACAAAGAATCTACAAAGTTTAAAGACTTAAAGAACTTCATCAACTGTAATCCAACGTTAAAGAGCGTGTGAGCATGTTAGAGAAAGATGTGGAGACACAGCGATAAAGGTGACTGATGCGATCAACAACAACATACTATCACTACCATTACAAAGAACAAAGATCAAAGAACAAAGATGACGTCAAAGCAGAATACTTCAAAATAAACAATTTCTCTACCGGGAGATTGTTGAATTAAGGCAATTCTTCTCACAAGAAAGAAGAATGTCGAAGACGCCAAAGCTACTATTACATCACACTCACCGGCATTCATTCATCACCAACACTTAGGGGGAGATTGTTGGAATCACTCCTAAAACTAATTCAAGTGTTAGTGATTCATATGTAATAGTTAGCTTAATATGGCCTTTATGTTAGTAATTAGCCTTAGGCTTATGTAGAAGGCCCATAAGCCTAGGCCTAGTCCAATAAGAAAAAGGATGGGACTAGGAGTGTTGCCCTAGCTCCCTCTCCTATAAATACTATGTAATAACCCTCACTTGAGGGTTGGTTGTTCAATTCATTTCACTTTCATACTCCTACGCGTAACCTTTCCATATCATACGTGTGTGTTTGTGTGTGTTATTGTTCATCCGCCTTCATCTCTTTCTTATTTATACATATTGATGCTTGTGTTACATATATGGTGACCTAACAACATTGGGGTAAATAACATTGATTTCGAGGAATATATATATTAAGTTTGGTCTACATTAATAGGTTGTGCCGAGTCGATAGTTGTTGTGCCATGATTTCTGTTATCTTCTGCTAGTGTTTATTCGTACGTGATTGCTTGAGGTGAGTTTAATAGCCCCACTTTTATCTACGTTTTTAACTATATTGGGGTGAGAATCATGCTACTGTTTTCGGACCGTGAAAACTATTTGGATTTGCTTATATGCTTGACTGTTTAGATAGATGTGCGGTAGTTGTTGCCTTAGACTAGGGTAGCAATCCTAATTGCTATAACTGTTGCCTAGCTAAGAATAGACTTCTACCTCGACCTAGTCCGGGGTTGGCAATTGTTCTAGATTTTGCCACGCAGTCTTTGGACTAGAGTCGCTGGGCCGGAGTAGTCCCTGGATGCGGGACATGTTTATGGTTGGTGATTCGGGTAGGATCGGTATTTATCTATCTTAGGTCTTGCATAGCAAATCAACTCTTACAGGTCCACTATGATTTTGTTGAACTTAAACCTATGAACTCACCAGCGTAAGCTGACCTTTTAGCATGATTTCTCAGGTATTTGAAAGACGTTTGGAATACTTTAGATCACAAGAAACCTTAGAGAGCCAGGTACCTTAACATGCCATTTCCACTTTCTCAGTGTCTTCTCAGCGCCATCTCAACATCTTACTTTTAAAACTAACACACCAAAATACCCCTTCCCTCACATAACATGCCATTTGGCCACACCCACTATTTTATTTTATTTTTTATTTTTACAAAAAAAAAAAAAATAACGTTTCGTTCACTAATAAAACAGTTTAAAATCATCCAATAGCACCGTAATTTTCTAAATGTTCATATATTAGACATCAACTCAAACAATTGCCATAATACCCTACAAACTTTCTCATTTTTGTGTTAATATCATTACAAACTTACTTTTAACCTACAAAATTCAGAAGCTGCCATGCCACATAGATGTCATGTCATATCCGATCATCTTCTCAAAAATTTCCGAACACTTTTTCCGATGATGTTCTCTTCTCAAATTTTCCGAACACTTTTTCCGATGGTGTTCTCTAATTCCGATCATTTCTATAATTAAAAAACAATAAAATTTAAATCTATATCACATGTGGGATTGGACATCACATCAACCGGTTAGATAACTGACAAATAAATATAAAAAGCTCAAACAAACTTCAATTTATCTTCTCCACAAATCTACTATCAGATATCACACCACAAGCCAGTTACACCTATCATTACACCAAACACCACCACCCCACTTAAATGTGCTAGCCATACATGTTTAGGGTTTGTTGTTTGTTATAATCGAGTAATTAAGCCACCGCGCGTTGCGGAGGAGCCAATTTAAGTTTAATATTGGTGTATTAGAGGTATTTTGTCGATTTTTCTTGCCGGAAATATAGAAGTTTGGGTTGATATGTTGAGTTCGCCTAGAGTCGTGCTTGGTTACTTTAAAATTAAGAATTTCATATAGTATTTTTGTTAGGAATTAGAAATTCCCAGTATTAAAGAGTCGGTCACCTCAAGTATATGTAATCGTTAGAAAGCTCGTAGTCATAGTAATATTTAGTTAAGTAGTATTTAGTTAAGTAACACCGTGGAGGACGGACGGGTCTTTACCCACTGTATGCCTGATCCACAGCCCGATGTGTGGCGATTTATGTAAGACTATAAATACTCTCTACCTCCCAAGGTAGAGAGTTGGAGCTCATAATAATATCTTTCACTTTCTCTCACTAAGTTCCCTAAACCTCTAACTTTCTCTCTCTAGAATTCCACTTATACGCCCACTTGTGTTAATGGTTTGATGTGTTTGTGAAATCCAATATCCTTCAATTGGTATCAAGAGCCATGGTTAGATCATATCTTGCACATCTTTGGATTTCTAGTGGTTTTTAGGTGGTTTTTGAGTTTGAAAAAGTTTAGTGGTTTTTGCATCATTTGATTGATTTCTAGTGTTAAAGTTTCGATTTTGGTTGTACTTTTGTGTTTAGAATCATCACAAGTGTTTAGGTTTTGATCTAGAAGGTTTGAATCATAGTGGTTGGGTTGTTTTTGGATTGAAAAGTGGTGTTTATGTGTTTTTCATGCTAGCGACTTGAGCCACGGAAAAGTTTCTTCGTAGCCACTTGCTTCACATTTTGTAGCGAAGTTACGGTTTGTAGCTAGCGACTTACCTAGCGATTTACAAGTACAAGTAGTGGACTCTCCACTACGGGTAGCGACTTGGTGGTAGCGACTTGGTCTGCAGCGAGTTGCTCTTTAGCGACTTGTATTCCTAGCGACTTGAGTAGCGAATTGCTGCCAAAATTTCGCTAGCGACTTGAGGTTAGCGAGTTACTACTTAGCGACTTGCATTTGTCTAGCGACTTGGGAATCTAGCGACTTAGTGGTGTAGCGAATTAAGCGTTAGCGACTTAGTGCATTATCTTCTAGCGACTTAGTGCATTATCTTCTAGCGACTTAGTGCATTATCTTCTAGCGACTTAGTGCATTATCTTCTAGCGACTTAGTGCATTATCTTCTAGCGACTTGAGTGATTGTTTACGGTTTTCTCTTGATTTAGTAAAATCCCGTGAAAGAATCTATTTCCCGGTTTAATCATAGAGTTATAAAATCCCGTATAAATTGTAAACATGTCTACCAACGTTCTCTTGTCATCTCCATTGTCGAGGATGTTCAAGCGGTGGCTCGGATACTCGCCCACCCATGCTTGACGTAATCGACTACGATTCTTGGGCTCAACGAATCGATATTGCCTTGGGAAGGAAAATGGTGTCAACATTCTCAAATCCATTGATGAAGGACCATATCGAGTTGAGACGACTAGAGACATACTTGATACAAATGAAGATGGTACTCTGTACGGAATGGACGGACCTAAAATGTATGATGAGCTTGAGGATAAGGAGAAAAAGAGATTCGATGCAGATATCGGGGCTTCAAACATTGTTCTTCAAGGTCTTCCTAAAGACATCTACAAGCTGATCAATCACAACACTAATGCAAAGGCGTTATGGGATAATGTTAAGATGCTTCTCTCGGGTTCAGAATTAACTATGGAAGACAGAGAATCCCAACTCTATGGACAATTTGAACACTTCAAGATGAAACCGGATGAGAGTGTCTATGAGTACTATGTGAGATTTCATAAGTTAGTGAATGACATGAGGAACATCAGAATGACTATGCCTAACATTCAATTGAACTCAAAATTTGTGAACAACATGAATCCCGAATGGCACAAGTTTGTCACCGCTGTGAAGCTCACTAAAGGATTGAAGAATACAAACTATGAGCAACTCTATGCCTTCCTCCTTGAGAATGAGAGACATGCTATGTTTGAAAAATTGATTCTCAATCGGTTCAAAACCAACCAGGGAGAGACAAGCTCGTCTAATGACTCAACCGCCTTCTACTCAAACATCGGAATCACAACCAAAGCATCACAAGTCATACCCTTGGGTAATGGTAATCACAAACTCATTCCCGATCCTATGTTCAAACAAGCCGATCTTTGATCCACACGTGGGTAACTTCATTAATCAACTAGCTCTTCTGATTAGTCAAAACATGAATTCTCTCCCACATACCAACAACAACCTCGAGCGACATCTAACCCACACAATCAAGCTCTTTGTTAAAGATGGAAGGATCGTGGTGCAACCAGCCGGAAAGATAGTATGATCGGGAAGAGGTGGAGCGGTAGAGGTTATGTTGGTAACCAGTATCGAGGAAGGAATGGTAACCAAGGTCAAGCTAAGTCAATCAAATGTTATAACTGTGGTGGTGAGGGACACATTGCAAGGAATTGTCATCTCCAAAGCGTCCACGAATCTTGATTAGAGATAAGATGTGGTACAAGCTCGGGACAATGGTGCTACTTTGGATGAAGAGGAATTGTTGTTTCTTGCTGAGGGCAATTCCAAGACCTATGATGCGAGATGTGGATGAGAGCCTATTCAGGAAACAGGTCACAATCATCGAATGCCTTTCAAGTCGCTGATTGTGATGCATACGACTCTGATGTGGATGATGGACCTACGGTACACACAATTTTTATGGCTAGCATTTCTCCAATGGTCTCTCCCAAGGTCTCTTCTTCACCACTAGTTGGCCAATCCAGAGACAAACTCATCTCAGAGGTATTAAAACTATACGATAATGTTGATGTGCAAAAGATGCATGACAAAGTACATTCAACTGAAACTATTGAATCAAATGTTGAAAATATGGGTAATATCGATATTATCCCATATGATCAATACGTGAAACAAAGTGAAAGTGAAGGTGTACCAAGTGATGCATCTTCTGCAATCAACAATGACTATGTTTTTGATGAATACACCGCATGTGCCCTCGATGATTCGTAATTTCTGAACTAAATGCCTATAAAGAACGTGTTGCTATTTATGAACAACGTGCTAAATTTGAGTTGACCACTCGTGAGCGGGAAATGGATGACCAAGTGCGCATACCATTAGAAAAAGTAATTTTAGAGAAGAAGTATTGAAACAAGAATTAAATTCCTTGCAAGAAAAACTTTCTAAAACAGCTAAGCAAAAACAAGAACTTCAAGAAAATGTGAAAATGCTTAAGCAAGAATTTAATGCAAAGGAATCAAAACTCTTGAGAGATTTTTCTAATCTCAAAACTTTGAAAAACAAACTTGAAAACAAGTTGTACATACAAGGAAACACCATTCAGACTGCTCACATGGTCACTAAACATAGAGTCCTAAGCGATAAGCATAGTGTTCCCATTATAGATAAACCCAACCATGAGTACGGAAAGATAGCAAAAGCTGCTCAAAGTGTGATCTATGATGGCAATGAGATTCTTAAACCTAGACAGAAACCTAGTTGCGTTGAGTGCATTGAGGAGGATAAGAAATCAGATGAAGTCACTAGGGAAAGAATGAACAAAAATTAGATGATCCTAAATGCAAAGAGAAAAAAATAATTATCACTCCCCATGACTACAAAAGGAAAACTGGATTTCCTTGAACATGTTTAAGCCTCAGACATTGTTGACTCCCGAACAAGTTTTCGGGAAAAAGGATTTAGATAAGCGTAAAGTCGATAATATTGTTGAAACAAACCCTCCCCTATGGAAAATGCCTAGAGCGAGTGTGTATCCTCCTAATACACCAATGCATCTTGTTCCTAGAAAAATTGCCACTAAAAGCAAGACCTTAATTAGCCAATATGTTATATTTCAACTATTTGTTGATTTTGAGAAAACTTGCAAGAAAAGGATCACACCCACGGTATAACGGAAGGAGAAAGGGGTTTTGAGCAAATGAAAGAATGTTATTTAACCGAGGTCATGCCTTTCTTTAAACTTCTGAAAGATCACTTTGAGAGTCTTAAAAAAGGGGTAGAAACTGATATCAAGGGAATGGAAAAGGAATTTGATGCAATGGTAGTTGAAGTTAGTGAGTATGAGCGTGCACTAAAATATAATGAGATTGAGAGGAAGAACTTGCATACATTAAATGAGACTCTTATTAATGAATGTGTTGCTCAAGATATCTTTTTCACCGCTTCAAATTACTCTATTAATGCTTCCAAATTTCATGAACTATCTGTGGCCCCGAAAGTCTCCCATGATCGTGTCATTGAGCTTGAAAAAACTAATTCTAAACTAAACGAGAAAATTGAACTGGATGATCACGACAATTTGGTTAAACATTTTTCTAAACTGGAAGTTGAGCATTTTAATTTACAACTAAAATATCAACATCTTAAAGAAAATGTTAAAACTTCAGATATCAAGACATCGTCGGATGCTCCGAGTTTGATGCAGTTTTCAAATTAACAAACGTGATGAACAGATTCAAGCTCTGCAACACGATCGAAAGTTGAAAGCCCAAATCTCTCAATTAAAGGGTCAAACGAACAATATGACAGGCTCCCAAATGCCTCCTCCTTTAGATTCTCCGAATTCTCAAACTTTTCATCTTCAAAACTTAGTTGATGCCTTACAAAAGGAAAACGAGAGTTTTCTAGAAGAAAATGAAAAAGTTAAACGACATTTTAAAGAGTTATATGATTCAATAAAAGTCACCCGTGACCAAAACAACGAAAAAATAACGCCTCTACAAAAGGAAATTGAGAATCGAGAAGTCAGGAAATGGGAAACCGCCACTTGTTTTCAATAAGAATGTTGTCTCAAAGTCACCCTTAGACTGCAAATACACTGTGACGCTTAAATATATTCCTCCTCATCTTAGGAATAATGAACATGCTTTTCATGACTCTTGTGCTCACCTTAAGGATAGTCTAGAATGTCTCCGTGAGATTGTCGAAGAGGATTTCATTAACAAACCTCTTGATAGTGAAATGAGGTTTGCTTGCCTCCGTGCCAAACGATCTCAAGAGCTGCTTGAATGTGTAATTGCAACATGTCCAAAACCCTTAGGTGAAAAGGCAAAGCTGTGAAGCCTTGTTCTATGCCTAGTGCCAAACAAGAAATCCGTTCTATGCCTAAAGCCAAGCATGTGACCCTTGATATGCCTTGTTCCATATCTAAATTCAAGCAAGCAACCTGTGATGTGCCTCCTAGAATTTCAGATCCCTGCACTTCTAGACCAGAATGCGAAAGTAGTGAAGCCATGTAATGTTCCCATCGTTACTTCTACAGATGTTAAGATTGACACTAAAGTTAGCGGGTCAAAACCTAGAAGCTATGCAAAGAAGGATAGGATTACGCAAACTAAAAGTGTTCATGATAAGGAAGTGAAAGAACACCATAGGGACAAGAAGTTTGATTTGAACAAAAAGAATCGTGTTAGTTCTAGTATTAGCTCTAATATTACTAAAATTAATTGAGGCCTTATGTGTCTGCAAAACATGCAAAAAAAAATGTTTAATTTCTGGTAATCATGATAAATGTGATGTGTTATTTCGAGGTCTAAGATTCATAACCCAGCTTAGGAAAGTTTGGAGAGCTAAAGCAGATTAAGCAATCACGAAACCTACAGGGAAGGTTTTACCAATGTAGGATTTCGTGGAAGCCAACAGTCGAATATTCACGAATGGCAAACCTTGCCCCTTAACTAGATCCACTATGCCTAGAGTAGTGCGTGTTAAGGTTTGGAAGCCAACTGGTAGAATAATCCCATTAAGCACAAAATGTCCCTCGACTAAGTCCGATGCTTCTACTAGTTTAGCTCCTAGTGACAATGACATTGCACCTAGGGTTTCTGCTGATTCAAAGATTGTTTGTGCTAACCAAAAGGACCCCATGAGCACTTGGGGATCCAATGTTTCCAATTCTATGTCTTCGTCTGTTATCCAAAGCATGTCGTACAAGTCGTCCCTTGGTATTTGGATTCGCGGCTCTAAACATATAACTGGGCTCTAAACAATGACGTCTGTTCACATCAGTTCGGGCCTCGTTCTTCATCATTATGGTGTCTGCAGATAACACTTCAGGCCCCGTTCTTCAAAGAAAAGTAAAGTGTACGCTCTTAGTAAGCTTTATCTTGACTAAAGAGAAATTCTCTCATGAATGGTCATACTCATCTACATTCTTCATCAACAAGCTTCATGTTTTTCCACGCTCATTCAATCATCAAGTGGATCTATGTTCATTGGTGTATACTCTTATTCACTTGCTAAATCAAAATGGCAACTTCGGATGCAATTTTTGAGGGGAGAAGAGTGAATATACTACATGATGATGGATGTTTGAATAATGGTTATACGACTTTATTTTTGATGATGATGAGTGTATATTCCTTTTGATTATGAGTGAATATACTAAGGATAACTGGGATTCATTGTTTTGATTTTTGATGACTCTCCTCCAACGCCTAATGCTTCACTTACTAAGGATAATTAGGAATCAATGTTTGGGATTCATTGTTTTTCAAAGATATGTTTGATGAGTACCTTCAACCTTCAACAAATGTTGATCATCCAAAAGCTCATGCTCCATACTATTGACTCAACTGGTTCACCATCTAAGAAGTACTTCTTGGAATTCTCAAGAAACCTTATCTCCGGTTATTTCACAAGGCGTTCATAATGACTATCATGATATTGTAAGTTGCATTATTGAATAATGATCCGCTCTTTGGTATTCCTTTGCCAAATCTTTACGGATTATTGTTCCTCTCATTGTGCACGCTATAAATCAACCACATGAACATTAAGGAAAATGACTACCTCATTCGCTCGAAGACTTTTGTGGTGAATCTTCCGATCGTCTCTACATGTATACCTTTAGGAAGAATGCATTAATGTCGTGAAATCATTTGTTCCGGTTCATTCAGTGGATCGACGTACATCCGGTTGTACGTCTATTCACGTGTTGGGCATTGACACAAGTGATTACTTGAGTTAATCAATTATCACTTATTTGAGATTGAAGTTAAAATTCACAAAGGCGAGCTTAAGATGCAAATGCATGGAATTCTTCTTGAGTTTCAAGTTTGGTATATCAGTTTTCTTTATCGTGGTCACTTCAAATTGTCTACATATGGGTTGATAAAGATAGTCAGAGAGAGTTTCTATCGCAGTGGTCCTATGGCTCCTGGACACTCCGGTTCAGGACCCGCACTTCAAGACAGTCCCATTAGTTCATCCCTTATACCAAATTCTTCTTCTGAAACTCCATATGTACCTCCATCTGAAGATGATTTAAAGAAATTGTTTGATCCCATGTTTGATGAACATTGTCAGCCAAGTGCTAATGAGGTGACAATTCCTACTTGAGGTGCTCATATTCCTGTGAATGAAGTCAATCCTTCAATCTCAATATCATTAAGTCAAGAAGCTTCACTGATCACTCTGTCTCATCAACAAATCATCAAACTCGGTACATCATGGAACTATGTCCGTATCAATAATGAAGTTAATCCCTTTGCTACTCATGAAGATGCTCCATTTGAAAATGTATTTGCTCCTGAATCTTCATTAGAACCATCTTCTTTAGGAGACATCGACTCTGCTACTTCAGTCCCTCAACCACTGCCACATGAACACCTCAAAAATGGACTCATGATCATCCATTAGACAACATCATTGGAAATCCCTCTCATCCCTGATCCACACGGAAACAACTTGCAACAGATGCCTTATGGTGCTTCTTCAACTCCGTACTCTCTAAGATCGTACCAAAAGATGTTAAAACCGCCATGGATGAAGACTTCTGGTTCAATGCCATGCAAGAAGAAATTCATGAGTTTGATCGACTTGATGTATGGGAATTAGTACCTGCTCCAGACTGTGCTATGATTATTGCCCTTAAATGGATCTTCAAAGTGAAACTTGATGAGCATGGTGATGTGTTGAAAAACAAGGCCCGATTAGTTGCTAAAGGATATCGTCAAGAGGAGGGTATAGACTTTGAAGAATCATTTGCTCCAGTTGCCCGAATCGAGGCAATCGAATCTTTTGGCTAATGCTGCTAGTAAGAACATGGTAGTTTATCGATGGATGTGAAGACGGCATTTCTGAACGGAGATCTTAAAGAAGTCGTCTACGTCGGCCAACCTGAAGGATTTGTGAATCAAGAGCATCCTACTCACGTTTATCGTCCGAAGAAGGCTCTTTACGGTTTAAAGCAAGCTCCAAGGGCATGGTATGATACACTGTCAAAGTTTCTTCTATCAACCGGATTTAGCAAAGGAGCAGTTGATCCTACCTTATTCACCAGAAGTCGGCAAACATTTAACTCATGTTCAAATCTATGTTGATGATATTATTTTTTCCTCGACAGACCCAATGGAATGTGATCGTTTTTCTAATGAAATGAGTTCAAAGTTTCAAATGTCAATGATGGGACAAATGTCATTTTTCTTGGGATTACAAATTTCACAAAGTCCCGGAGGCATTTTCATAAATCAATCTAAATATGCAAAAGAGATTTTAAAGAAATTTGGATTTGATTCAAGTGACCCTGTTGACACCCCATGATTGATCGAACCAAACTAGATGAGGACCACTCAGGAATCATGATTGACCAAAAGAAATATCGTAGTATGATTGGATCCACGATGTACCTCACGCTAGTAGACCGACATCTTGTTATTTGTTTGCATGTGTGCTAGATACCAGGCTAAGCCTACTAAAAAGCACCTTGAAGCAGTTAAGCGGGTCTTTCGGTATCTCCAAGGAACCATCAATATGGGACTATGGTACCTGAAGGACACCGGTATGTCACTAACGGCCTATGCAGATGCCTTGATCATGCGAGGTTGTCAAGATACACGTCGAAGTACATCTGGAGGTGCTCGTTTTTGGGTGATAAGCTTGTGAGCTGGTCTTCAAAGAAGCAAATGAGTACTTCTATTTCCTCTGAGAGGTGAATACATAGCCATGTCATCTGTTGTGCTCAAATCTTATGGATGAGATCTCAATTATCTGACTATGGCTTTGTTTTTAACAAAATCCCTACATCTTGTGATAATAAAAGTGCTATTGCTCTCTCATGCAACAACGTTCAACACTCAAGAGCAAAGCATATCGACATTCGACATCATTTCATCGGGGAACAAGTGGAAAAAGGTGTGGTGGAACTATATTTTGTGAGGTCTGAATATCGGTTAGCGGACATCTTCACCAAAGCTCTTCCAAGAGAGCGTTTTGAGTTTATTCTTCCACGTCTTGGCTTGAAAAGCCTTCAACCAGATACTCTCAAACGTCTTCATGAGGAAGACGAGGAGTAAAGGTCTATCTTCATCTATCTCTTGTATATATCTATTCGAAAAATCAAAATACAAAATTATAAAACCTTCAAAATCCATAAAAATCTAAAAAATTCGAAAAAATCTTCAAAAAATATTGTCTTTTTGTCATGCGTTTTCTCGGTTCGATAATATCTACGGTCTTTGTGCTGTCATTCAAAGAATGACACTGGTCTTTAGATGTTGGTCAATTCAAAATAAAATAAAAAAAAATCAAAAATCAAAAATTATGTTTGAGAGAAAGAGAAACAATGGTTTATTGTCATTTTCAGGCAATAACCGGTTTTAAAAGAAAGAACAGAGCCATGTTTTACCATGTTTTCAAATTCCATGCTCCGATTCTATAACATTTATCTGCTGAAAACTAAATGCTTTGAAAAATAACTTGGTCTCTTTTTTTGATAATCATCGGGACTTATTGTCAAAATCTCTATCGCTCAATCAACAACCTATGTCATTGATTGAGGGGAGAATGATTTCAATTAAATTAAAAAGTTATTTGGCATTAAATTGTTTTCAAAAGATGTACATGCATGTTTAACCAATGGAGTTTAAAATCTCAACATCCGATCCTTATCGGTTAAAACGCTTTCATAATCAAGTCACAATTCTCCTTAAAAGCTTTCAAAATCAATTTAAATCTACAGCGATCACAAATCTCAAATGATTTGATAATTGTGATCGGGGAGAAGTTGTGATTTAAATAGGATTTAAACTGATAATTCGATAAATGGTTTCTTAAGTGATTAGCATGTTTGCCTCCCCGTAAGTGACAAGCGATTTCAAATTTTCCATGCACACATTGAGGGGGAGCATCTATATTAAACCACAATGATTTGAAGCGTGATCACTTATCTCAATGTGCAGGTTCCCTCTAGTATGTGCAAAACTCTTTTCAAATCTCGAGGCACATATTGAGGGGAGCAAAATCATGAAAACCTCATCCTTCCCCAAAATGCTTTATCTACTTGATTCGATTAGGGAAGTGATGTTGATATCTTTTAGAAAATGGTAATCAAAGAAGTTAATTCTTTCTCTTGCCTCCGTGTGCAAAACATTTTCAAATACTTGATGCACATGTTGAGGGGAGTTCTCGTTCTAAAAATATCAAAAACAATTCAAGTACAAAATGCTTTGATAATATATCACAAGTATCTGAATTGATTTTCAAATGGTTTTCAATTGGTTCCAATGGCAGATGAACAATACCAAATAGACCGACCAACCTTACTTTATGTATGGTGATATAAGGATGATAAGGTTAGGTATTTTGTTCCCATGATCCGAGAACGGAGGGATCTACCCAGGACAATCCACTAGTTAGTGTAGAAGTCCTTAGGTATGATGATAAAAGGAGAAAAATGAGATATGGGTAGAGTGCGGACTAAGATGAGCTAGTCTTGGAATAAACCCAACAAGGTTCTAGTTATGAAGTCTCGTAAGCAATCAAGGGGTTGAAGAATTAAAAAGAATTGAATGAGAATAGGGTGAAAACAAATAGCCCTCAATTTATTCAACCTTAGAAACCGGGTTCAATTCATATGCTACTGATGGTAACATCGGTATTGAAGACTAGACGTCATGGACCCAAAGTGACGACCGCACTTACAACTTCCCAAACCACTCAAGTTCCTCTTAAAAGGACTTGTTTCATTCTCACAGGGGAACCGACATTATCTATCGACTTTCTCTTAGAGATTATTGATATTGAAGGAGGAGACCCTCTCCCTAGTCTCCGATATAGGATCCAAATATGCACAAATTGAGTCTAGAGCCACGAGATCATCAATAAATCTCATTAAGACACTTTCAATGAAGACTCTCTGTTTCACACAATGTGGAAAGAGAGATTATATCTTGAGTCCTACGCATTATCCTTGTGGTATTGCCAGAACATCTGAGTGATATGCAAACATACTCACAATGAAGATGGAAAGCCTTCTGGAGCCAACATCTAACAAGCTCCTGGTAGGTGGCATGTGAGATCTATTATACAGATCAACCATGTGACAAGCTGAACGAAACAATGGGGCGATTCATTCTTTTGAATCAATCACTGGTTCAGTTATGGATTGACGGATACCTTTGAAAACCGGTCTTTGTGCTTTAAAACTCTTTTCATTAGCATGTCGACCGTGTACTAATTTTTCAAATCAAAAGGTGTTTTATGATTGATAATTGATTTTCATTAAAACCTTCGTTATATTGCAAAACAATTTCTATTGAGCAATACACGATTGTTTTTCAAATTTCTTTCATCAATCGATGGATGTAAATTATTTGGTTCACTCACTCCGTGTTGTCTTCTTTGAGACGTTCGGTTTGAAACAGCTAGAGCTGCGAAACCACATCAAGGAAATTCTTCGAATTATACGATCACAGTACTTGTATCGATCAGCGGGAACCGTGGGCGTGTACCTCAATTCAACAAAAGTGATCAAAGACACTTTCGTGCGCTTTATTGCTAAGCGTCTTATGCGGTACACCCGACGTTTGCGATCGTAATGAAGCGGTCAATCCATAGCCGCATGCTCACCTAACACATTCATCTCAAAAGAAATCATGATTAGTGCATCAATGACTCTGATAATTTTACTCCATGCTTACGCTGCCGCCAATATCATGAATCAACAAATGCTTCCTCTACTCGATGAGAATATATCATGATCCCGAATGTGAGCATGTCGGTCCGAATGTCACAACATCACATAATACCAACACCACAATGGATGTATATGAGATTTTCTACTAGCTGATGATCTCAAAAGTCGGCTCAACATTATTATCACGTGGATCAGGAAAAGACCTCCACTTGGATTAACCAAACATGCAATGAGTGGAATCAATGACTACGAGCTTTTGAGCAAAGTACTACATCAAGAATGCAAGATCAATTGTTAATGTAATATCCGATTGTATTCAATGTCATTTTAGTATATGTTTGAGGTGACCTCCCTTAGGGGAGATTGTTAGGAATTAGAAATTCCCAGTATTAAAGAGTCGGTCACCTCAAGTATATGTAATCGTTAGAAAGCTCGTAGTCATAGTAATATTTAGTTAAGTAGTATTTAGTTAAGTAACACCGTGGAGGACGGACGGGTCTTTACCCACTGTATGCCTGATCCACAGCCCGATGTGTGGCGATTTATGTAAGACTATAAATACTCTCTACCTCCCAAGGTAGAGAGTTGGAGCTCATAATAATATCTTTCACTTTCTCTCACTAAGTTCCCTAAACCTCTAACTTTCTCTCTCTAGAATTCCACTTATATGCCCACTTGTGTTAATGGTTTGATGTGTTTGTGAAATCCAATATCCTTCAATTTTTGAAATGAAGTGAATGCGAGACATTCTAATATTATTACATTCTAAAGTCATGCTTCTTAAAGTAACTCATTATCAACTCCATCCTCCACCATATCATTCCCTGATTGTATCTATATTTAGCCAAATAAACAACAAATACAATTACGGTTTTCATTGATTAGATCTAAAGCTTTATATTAGTACTGATAAGCAATATCGTCCCAGTCATCCCTGTATATTTTAAAGGCTAACTTTCGGCCTTTTATATTACCCATGTGACCCATCAAGTATCAAACACTTGCTGAGTTGACCCATTTATATATAAACCAATGGTTGTTGCTGCTGTTGCAGTGTATACACACAAAGGTGTTAAAAGTAGCGTATGTCACCTAATATTTTAAAGCCATATGTGGTGGCTTCGGGAGTTATCATACTTGCGTCTTGGTATGGTGATTCAAGCCCCTCGAGCCTTGAAATAGATGAAAGAATACTGATGTTTAATATAATGTCGGGACCTTCGATGTTGTGCCCCCATGTTAGCGAGGTGGTTACATTGCTCATGGCTAGGCATCCGGATTGGAACCCGACTGCTATAAAGTTCGCATTGATGACAACGGCTTATATTGTAGATGTCATCCGCAAAAAGTACAAAGTGAACTTGAAAAAAAGACGCAAAAGATTTAATTTCACAAAAAATAATCATCACAGTGAAATTTAAATCGGTATGTACCTCCTTTATGTCAATGCAATGCTCTCTCATTGCAGACATGGCCACAATTGTAGCTTCATCCAAAGGATATCTGAAATGATTGTAAAACTCAGAACTAATGTTCGCACTATAATTGATATATACCTCTATCAATCCCATTTACTTATGAAGATGTGGGTGGTTTTTCTTGATGTGAAATGGGTCAAATGGGACAGATTGGCGTTATCCAAAGTCCTTTATTTAATGTAATACAACTACCTAAATTACTATTATAAATGTATCTTTACGATATTACAATTAACGTGTTGATTATCAAACATATTAACCAAATGCTAAACGACGTCTACACGTCTTTCTTATTGGCCCATCTTGACCTATGTTAGAAATGACCCATTTGAATCCGAACCCCTTTGATCTGTTACGAACCATGGCAACCCGCCCATGTTTCCACCTATAGGTTTAATGTGTTTCATACCATCCAAAAGAGCCAAAGTGCAAATAATCTTTTATCATAAATAGGTGAATTTCCTTACCCTCTCAGACAAATTATGAACTTCAGCAGCCCGACTTCTTTTGAAACCTGTACCTCCACGAGGCGCGCTTGTTGTTTTAGTGCCCAACGACTCTTCATCAACATCCTAATCAAAATATTACTTGCACTTAGTACATGAAAAAATAACATGATATTAATTAAACAAATGAGTATATACATACCTGGCTTTGGCACTCAAACTCCTCTATATCACGAGATTTCCTCTTATAATTCTTGAAAGTCATTAGAATCTCTTTCAGCACTATTCCCTAAGCAAACAGAATAAATAACAACAATGAAAAAGGGGATTATATAGCGGCAGATAATCCATTAATAATCCATTAGCGATTGAATTATCAACCCAAATATCCAATAGTAAACCTAATAATTCATTATTTTGAGCTTGTTAGATAATTAACATGAACTTATAAACAAAAAGTGAGCCAAGTAAGCTTAATCCAAACACCTTCTGAAAGTGATTATCTGATTATAGTCTTTTCAACTTTGAGATAATCAATTTCAAAAAATGTCGATTGTTTTTATATACATATTATTAAGCGAAAAACGGCTAGAAGAACATAAATGCATACCTCGTTCCTTTGAAGTCTTGCTTCATGAATCGCGTTTGATTGGCTCATGAACAGTCAAGTTTAATCACACAAGCTAACCACTTGTGAATGGTCAACCGTAATAAACTTAAAACAGCTCAGAAAGCAATTCAATTAAGATCAGAGGAATATAGTGGATTCCTGGGTCGTTAAGTCCCACGAAGGATTAATGGTGTTTAACCCTTTCAGATGTCGAATAATCACTAAGGATAGTGATCAGTAAGGATTGTGATTGATAATTACACCTAAAGAGAAAGTTTGTAAATTACAGGGGCTTAAATGCAAATTAAAGAAAATTAAAAAGTTAAATTATATTAAATAAACGCTATCACTATTTTTAAAATGATGTTTTTCTGATTTTATAAAACAAAATAACTTAAATAAACTATTTTAACTAAAACGTAAACTTAAATTATCTAAAAACGTGACCTAAAATGAAAACGTGCGTTATGTATAAAAATTACGCGAGTGCGCAAGTAAAAACGTAAAATTTATGAAATAAAAGTCCTACAAGTGTAAAAACAATTTTATTACTTAATATATGACAAAAGAAAATTTTAGAAAAAAGATTTATATTTTTTGACTTTTATATTTTTTATTATGAATTAAATACTATTTTAAACTAATTAAATGATTAAAAATACTAAAACTATTAAGAAAAATCTGAAACTTTTTTGTAAAATACTTTATACTAATACAAAGCTAAGAAAAATATAAAAGGTGTAACAACTTATTGTAATAAGCTGAAAATAAGCTAAAAAACTCGTATAAGCTAAAAATGAAAACAAGGGTTATATATTAAGTATTGCAAGATACAACCAGTCAAAGTCCCAAGGGCAGTTGGTATGGTGTGTGTGTGGTGATTTGGGTGGCGAGTTGAATCCCAAGAACTCCCTTTTGCTTTTATTTTATTTTGGATTTTTCTTTAACAAACTTATTAAGTATACTTAGATAAGCAAATTTTAAAACTACAACTTTTTATGAAAACCAATAATAAGCTCAGTTTGAGCTTATTTATCTCAACAGTGAGCTTAGAAATGGAAATAAGACCAAAGTTTAAGCTAAATGGCTTATAAGCTAAAAATAAGCAAAGGTGAATCTGAAAATAAGCTAAGAAACTTGTAATATGCTAAAATGACAACTGAACAAGCTCAATGACTTAGAAATAAGCACTAAATAAGCCAAAATAAGCATAAGTCTTCACTGGTGCACTGAGCATGTTTTGAAAAGGACTCTAAACAAACTAAGAAATAAGCACTTTATAAGCTAATTAGAAGTAAACTAATATTTTTCTAATTTAGTTAAGCAGCTAAATTTTACTATCCCAAAAGATTATGAGCTAACTCTCAATATTAAACACACAATAAAATTCTTAATTTAATTCAAAAACTGACCAAAGTAAAATTTGACTTTTTAAAGAAGTGAACTAAGTTGACTTTTATGAACTTTGAATCAATTCTATGGACTGACTAAGTTATATTAAGCTATATTAAGATGAGATTAAGCTATTGTATCAAGTTATAAGCTACTATGATGTAATTTGTATCCCAAATTTTTAACAGTTAACTAGTAAAGTACAATTAAAACTAATTTTGACTTTTATAAAAGCAAGCACTAGATTTTATGAATGCAATGAGTTATAAGGAACTAAAGTGACACATAACAACAACAAATAATAACTCAAATAACTTTTAACTCATGATAATAAGCAGATCCAAACACCTCTTTATACAACTGTTGTGAAGCATTAATCATTAAAACAAGTTCTTAAACTGAGAAATCTATTTATTAACTTATAATTACTATATTTAAAAAGGATTAGGCCAATATTAACAAGATTTAAGTATTTTTACTAGAAAATGCAAATCAAAGAAATGGCTTACAAATTGGAATTCAAGCAATAAACAGAGAACCAAGGATCAATACCACTTCCTATAGCTTTCCACAAAGCTCTATACCCAAAAGCAATCCATATCTTACCCCTTGACTTCCATCTTCATTTCCATTGCTTTTTAATTTTTCACTAATTTTTTTGTATTTTTGGTATTTTTCTCTTTTTTCTTCTAAACTGATTTTAAGGGTTACTAATAGCTTAAACAAGCTATCTAGGAGCTTATGTTAGCTTATTCAGTCCTTATCAACAACTACAAACAACATTTGATCTTAACATGAGATTTTGAACAAGAAAATTGGTATAAACTGAAAATGACAATGAAACTTGAAATTTATTATTGATAAAGATTCACATATACTCAAAAACACTTAAACAAGTACTTAAAAGTTTAAACTTACATTGGAAAGCTTGAATTTATTAAAACGACATAAGAAAATTAAAATTACACTAGATATATCACTACATTGCTTCTCCTCTCATCTTTATAGACTTTTGAGACTCTGTCAACATCTCTGAATCTTTCCCACCTTATCTTGACTATTGAGTCTCTCAGAATCATCATAATCGTCCAAGTGGAAATTTGGCGCCAAATTTCCTTTAGCAGGTTATTTGCATTTAATGATTTTTGGTGGATGTGAAGGTGGAATGGTAGTGGGTAGACAATGGGAGAGGTGATAGACAGGTGGTGGTGAGGTGGAGAGGTGGGGAAAACCACCTGGTTTTGAGTTTGCAGAGATTGGAGAGGGAGGTGAACAGTGGAAGCTGTTTTGGGCGCGCTTTGACCGGATTTGACTTTTTGATATTATAAGTGGGGGTCCAAATTAGGGGGTCACAGGTTATGACAGGGGGTTCTTTTGGGTTTTGGCAGGGGATCAAAATACAAAAGGGGTCTAATGGTTTTTTTAATATCATAAGGACCATTTGTGTAATTCGCCAAACTTGAGGACCAAACCTGTAATTTCTCAAAAGTTAACACAAGGACCAATCCTGCCAAATGTAAATAGCATAAGGACCATATTTGATAATTTCCCATTTTTAAATATCCAAGGACCTTATTTGACATTTTCAAAACTTGAGGGACTAAAGTTGTAATTTTGCAATTTTAAATTTCAAGGACTTGTTTTGACAACTTATGAATCCCTAAGGACTTAAAATGATTTTTTCTTTATTTTGATTTACCGGGGACTTTTTGACAACTTTTTAAACTTGGGGACTAAAGCGCCAATTATGCAAACTTATACGTTTTTCACCGATTTTGATATTTTTGCATTTAAAACACATAAAACACTTGTTTGTGATATTTTCTTCATTTTGATGCATTTAAAGTGTTTTCGGATGTTTTGGCATTCTAAAATATAAAAATGATGAGTATTTAGACACTCATCAATCCCCCACTCTACGATATTGCTAGTCCCTAGCAATGATTTGAGAAAAATTAATGGATTTCATCTCTTTACCAAAATCCATTACTTCTGGAGTAGCCAATTGTTTTAGTTCAAGTAAGAACCTTGGTACAATGATAACCAAATGATTTTTGAGCAAATCACCGCTTTTCAACGGTTTTGATTTGTCTTTACCGAAGCCGCTTGCTTCGGACTAGCCAACTCTTAGATAAATTATCAATATTATCTTTGGTGAGTCGATTAACAATTATGGCTTTCCAAGCGCCTTTACCACAAGCCATAAACTTGCGGGCTAGCCAACTCTTCACTAATTAAAGATATGGTGAGGTGAACACCATACAATTTTGGGCAAATTGCAAGCCGTCAACGGATTTGAGATATCTTTACCAAGAGCCGTTTGCTCCTGGATTAGCCAATCCTTATGTGTGTTAGACATGGCGGACTGATTACCATTTGCTGAGTAAGTGAAAAACACTTACTCCAAAAAAATTTTGGCCAAAAACGGGGGAATTGGGTGGTATAATACATGAAATAAATTCGTGAGAATTCCCCCCCACATTAGAAATGAATATTGTCCTCAATATTCAAAGTACCGGCTGTTATGCCGAAACTTAGAATGTAAAAGGGAAATACTACGGCCATTATTTTATTTTTGATATATACACACATTTTTTTTTTTTAGAAGATTTTATATACAACAATGGGCAACTCCCCACACTAGGGTGGTAGAAAGTAGAAAGAAGTCAGAAATATGGGTGAAAACCCATATGGTGTGCTACTTTTTTGATTACCGAGTCGCTAGCTTGACTCGATCCCGCATTCATTGGTTCATGGGGAAAGTTTGTAGATCCGGGACAACCACAAGTGGAATGTCCTCTCCAAAATAATGCTTTAATCGATGACCATTCACTTTAAAATTTGGACCATCAGGCTGAGATAACTCAATGGTACAATAAGGATAAACCTTAGTAATGATAAATGGACCGCACCGGGATTTTAGCTTTCCCGAGAATATCTTCAATCTTGAGTTGAAAGGAAGGACTCGATCACCAACGTTGAAAAAGCGGTTCTTGATTTTGGAGTCATGAATCTTCTTTGTCTTTTGTTTGTAGATCAAAGAGTTCTCGTATGCTCGATCACGGAGTTCATTTAATTCATTCATTTGAACTTTTACGTGATCACCGGTCTGAATATCGAAATTGGCATGTTTTAAGGCCCAGTATGCCTTGTGCTCAAGCTCAATCGGAAGATGACATGCCTTTCCGTACACTAGCTTGTATGGAGTACACTCGATTGGTGTTTTATAAGGCACGGAAGGCCCGAGTGCGTCATCCGGTTTATCCGACCGGATGCACGATTTTAAGCCTCTTGTCCTTTCTAAAATTCTTTTAATACCACGGTTGGAGACTTCCACTTGCCCACTTGTTTGGGGGTGGTACGCAGTAGAGAGACGGTGAGTTACACCATACTTTTGCATGACTCTATCAAATTGGTTATTGCAGAAATGTGTACCATGATCACTAATTATAGCTCGTGGAGTTCCAAACCTAGCAAAAAGAGATTTTAAGAATTTCACAACAACTCGGGCATCATTGGTCGGTAAAGCTTTCGCTTCAACCCATTTTGACAAATAGTCAACAACCACGAGTATGTATTTGTTACCTCGAGATGATGGAAATGGCCCCATAAAGTCAATGCCCCAGATGTCAAAGATCTCACACACTTGAATGGCGTTTTGCGACATTTCATTTCTTTGTTAGATATTTCCGTGGCGTTGACAAGCGCAGGTTTTGACAAATTCGTGGGCATCCTTATAAATCGTGGGCCAATAAAACCCGGAATCAAACACCTTTTTGGCGGTGTAGTTTGGACTATGATGGGCCCCGGTGGGTCCAGCATGGCAAGCTTTGAGAATGTCAATAGCTTCCTGTCCATAAACACACCGTCAGATGACTTGATCCGCTGATTTTGAATAAGTAGGGATCGTCCCGAGTAATGTTTAACATCCTTGAAGAATTTGTTCTTCGTTGGGTCGACATCCCTTTCACTATGAAGTTACCCGCATGGTAATTTGCGAAGTCAACAAACCATGGGGTAGTAGAGTCTCCACGAAAAGAAACCGCATTGAGTGTCTCGAGAGGAAATGTTTCATTTATTTCCTTTTCTCGAAAACATCTTGGTGAGGGTTTTCTAGACGGGACAGATGATCGGCCAGGTTCTCGGCTCCTTTTTATCACGTATGATGATATCAAATTCCCGGAGGAGGAGAACCCAACGGAGCAATCTCGGCTTTGCATCTTGTTTTGCAAAGAGATATTTGAGAGCCGAGTGATCCGTATATACCACGCATTTGGTCAAGATTAGATATGGCCAAAACTTCTCAAATGCATACACCACGGCTAATAGCTCTTTTTCTGTGGTGGTGGAATGAGTTTGAGCTTGATCATTGTTTTACTTGCGTAGTGGATAGGCTGAAAATGCTTGGATCTACGTTGCCCTAGGACCGCACCGATAGCAAAATCACTTGCATCGCACATGAGCTCAAAGGGTAAATCCCCGTCGGGAGCAACGAGAATGGGTGCTTCAGGAAGCTTTTTCTTTAATGTTTCAAAAGCTTTGATGCACTCGGGTGAGAAGATAAAAGGAGCATCTTTTTCAAGAAGATGTGTCATAGGCCGGGCGATTTTAGAAAAATCTTGTATGAATCTGCGATAAAACCGGCATGACCTAAAAAACTCCTAATACCTTTGACGGTAGTAGGATGAGGCAGGTTAGCAATAACATCGACTTTTGCTCTATCTACCTCAATCCCGTTTTTGAAATCTTATGGCCAAGGACTATGCCTTCTTTGACCATAAAGTGGCTCTTCTCCCAATTTAGACAAAGATTGGTGTCTTCACACCGTTTGAGCATTTTTCTAAATGGGAGAGACATGTTTGAAACGAGTCCCCAATGACCGAGAAGTCATCCATAAACACCTCCATTGTTTCCCGATCATGTCGTGGAAAATGGCCATCATACATCGTTGGAGCGTGCGGGAGCGTTACATAAGCCAAAAGGCATACGTCAGTAGGCAAAAGTTCCGTATGGGCGGTGAATGTGGTTTTCTCTTGATCCCGTGGATCAATGGGGATCTGAAAATAACCCGAGAAACCATCAAGGAAACAATAGTATTCGTTCCCCGCTAATCTCTCAAGCATTTGGTCCATGAAGGGTAGAGGAAAATGGTCTTTACGGGTGGCGTCATTCAACTTACGATGGTCAATGCAAACACGCCATCCCGTAACCAATCGAGTTGGAATTAACTCGTTATCTTCATTTGTGATAACCGTAATGCCACCCTTTTAGGAACACGTGAATTGGGCTAACCCAAGGACTATCGAGATCGGGTAAATTAATCCCGCATCAAGAAGTTTGATAACCTCTGTTTGATAACATCATGGATCTTAGGATTCACCCTTCTCGATGTTGAACTGCTTTGAAGTCATCCTCCATCAAGATTTTGTGAGTACAAAATTCAGGGTTGATGCCCTTAATGTCGGAGAGTTTCCAAGCAATTGCTTGCTTGTGTGACTTCAAGACCTTTATGAGAGCAGTCTTTTCATCTTTACTCAAATCTCTAGCAATGATGACGGGTAATTTATCATCACCTTCAAGAAATGCATACTCGAGATGAGGTGGTAATTCCTTAAGTTCGACTTCGGAAATTCTTGATTTCTCAACCTGACTTGACTTCCTTGTTATGAAGTTCGACGGGAGGGAGTGATGATGATGGATCATCATTAAGCAACTTCTCAATGAGAAGTATGTCCCCCTCAATGTCGATGGGAGCGTGATCAATTTCCCCTGGAACAGAATCACTAGACAAGTATGCTTCAATCTCTTCCAATATGAAGTCACTTTCCTCAAAAGGAGTGAGAAAAGGAGTAGAATTAGCGATGATAGGTTGAGATGAATGAGTGAGATTATCACTCGAAGAATTATGATCATAACCAAGAACTTCTTGAGAGTACTCTTCAGAAGCAACATCAATGTTATCTATTCGGTTAACGATTCGAATCATAATTTGCGGAGTACCTCGAAGTTTGATCAAGGTTAAAGGTGACAGCTTCATTATCAACACGTAATGTGATTTCTTGCTCAAATACATCAATGAGAGCACGGCCCGTTCTCAGGAATCCTCGTCCAACAATGAGAGGAACCCGATGATCGGCATCGAAATCAACAACCACAAAGTCAGTTGGAAAATGGAACTTTCCTACTTTCACAAATACGTCCTCGGCAATGCCAAGGGGACGGGATATTGTACGATCTGCAAGCTCGAGAGTCATGCATGTAGGAGTAAGTTCCGGAAAAGAAAGTTTCTTCCATCTTGAATAAGGCATCGGTTGATGCTTGCACCAAGATCGGCTAAGGCAAAGCATTCAACCATTCCCGGAAATACACAAGGTAAGAGAAATTTTCCAGGATCTCCAAGCTTTTCTGGAAGCTTCTTTAGGATAACTGCAGAGTAGTTCTCGTTAAGAGGAGTTTTAGCCATTTCAAACAGCTTTTCCTTGTTGCTTAACATGTGTTTGAGAGTTGATGCAAACTTGGGCATCAGCATGATAGCATCCATAAAGCTTATGTCAAAATGTAGTTCTTGGAAAATTTGAAAAAAATTTTCCATTTGATGACTGGATTTTTAGCGAGCTTTTGCTCATTCAAACGTGATGGGTAAGGAATAGAAGATTTGGATTTGGGGTTTTCAACGGAGCTACCTTGGAGGTTCAAAACAACTCTGGATTGGATTTGGGTTTCGGAAAACTTGAGGATGGACGTCGTTGGTACCTCCGTTATTAGTAGGAAGTTCCTTGTCCTTTGTCGCCTCGGGTTCACTTTCCACTACCTTCGGGAGAGAAGAAGAAGAGGTAGTAGGAATAGCGCGTCCATTGTATGAAACACCACTTCTGGTTGTGATCGCCTTTGCATCTTCCCTCGGGTTAGCGATCGTGTTGCTCGGAAGTTTTCCTGGAGGGTTGATCATTTAAAGACTTCTTAAGATCGGCAATCGGTGACCAACAACATGTTCATTTCATCTTGGGATTTCATGAATTGTTTCAATAACTCATCGATGATGGTCAGTTGGAACAATGGCTTGAGTTTGATTAGGAAAATTCTGGCCTCTATTATTCAGATTAGGGCCTTGATTTTGAAATTTTCCTTGGTTAGGATTCATATTCCCATGAAATTGATTCCCTCGATTGAAATTGTTTTGATTAAGATTTCCTTGATGTTGGAAACCTTGATTTGGTCCGGGGTAGAAATTACCTTGGTTTTGATAACCTTGGTTCATTCTAGGTTGGTTCCGGTTTTGCATGTTAGGATTCGGTTAAAACCGGGTGGTGCACGATAAGTGTTAGCACGGTAGTTTGGTTCATTTTGAGGACGGTATTGGTTACCTCCCTGATTTGAAGTACCGGCTATAGCATTGGCTTCAAAAGGACTACCATCGGTGGCAGTACAATTGTAGTATGCATGAGGACCACCACAAGTAACACAAACTTCAACTTTCTTTACTTCACCATGTGATGGTGTCTGAGTGAAAGTGACTTTCTTTTGGTTAGCAAGAACCAAAGCTTGAACAATATCCGTGAGTTTGTCAATCTTAGCATCGGTGCTAGATGTACTCACGGGAGATGAAGTAGGAGGTCCAGCATTAGACCGAGTCGATATGTCTTTGTGCGGAAAGGCGGACGGGACTTGTTTTCAATGATTTGCAAGGCTTCTTTTGTGGTCTTGCTCAAGAAATTACCTCCCGCGGAGGCATTTAAAGAGTCTTGGTTAGTCTGGTTCAGACCATTGTAGAAAGTATCCATTTGCATTAACTCGGTGAAACCATGATGCGGACACTTGCGGAGCAACTCTTTGTAACGATCCCATGCCTCCCCGAATGATTCATCAAATCTTTGAGAAAATTTCATTATCTCATTCTTAAGACTTGTAGTTCTAGATGGAGGATAGAATTCGTTAACAAACTTGGTAACTAGATCTTCCCATGTCTCAATGGAACGAGGGGGTTGTTTCTCAAGCCAATTCCGGGCTTGTCCCTCTAGAGAGAATGGGAACAGAAGAAGCTTTATTGCTTCATGTGGGACATTCTTGTATTTGATGGTAGATGCAATCTTGTTAAACCATCGAATGTGTGCATGAGGATCATCCCTCTCAAAACCATAGAATTGGCTTTGGGTTACAAGATTAAGCAACCCGGTTTTAAGCTCAAAGGTATCACCACGATGGTCGGGACAACAATGGCATCTCCGTAACCCTCGATGGGTGCTTGGAGAAGCTCATTCATCGGCTTGTCTTCTGCCATTACGGCAGGTGGTAGTGGTGGTAGACGTTCTCGATCACGGTGAAGGAGCGAACGTCCTACGTCTACGAGGAATATTTGCAAGCTCAGAAAGTGGACTTGTAGAACTGGAAGAACGAGTGCGCATGCACTAAGTATAAAAATCAATTTTCAAAACAAATGCGAGGCAAAATGACAAGTGAACTTAAACCAATAATCACAAATGAAATGGCTTCTTTGAAAAAGGTACACCAAATCACAAGGACACAAAGGCAAGTTTTAAATCTTTGGTTCGGGAACTTATTATGGTCACACCCCCAGTTGGTAGGTGTACTGCCTTGATTTGCGGTGGTTGATTTTTATGTATTTATTAAGTACCACTGAAAAGACGTAGGTATGGATATGTGCTAAGGGTTTAAAAACTTTTGGACAATATTTTTGGTATCGTCTCGTTTATCCAAATCGTATCTCTTTAAGAATCACCTTAAAGGAAATACAAGCTAGAAAACGTTACGATTGTTTTTGTTGTTTTATATTTTGTTTGGTGTTTTTAACACTTTAGGAAAAGTGTTAATGAACTTTTTGATTTATGATAACTTTACAAAAAAAACTGTTTACAAACGATGGTATATGTGCAAGTACGGGTCTGAAAACTGCTTAAAACACGCTTTACATGGCCAAAATTTGATTGGCTCTGAACAGTCAAGTTTAATCACACAAGCTGACCACTTGTGAATGGTCAACAGTAATAAACTTAAAAGCTCGAAAGCAATTCAATTAAGATCGAGGAATATAGTGGATTCACGGTCGTTAAGTCCCACGGAGGATTAATGGTGTTTAACACTTTCAGATGTCGAATAATCACTAAGGATAGTGATCAGTAAGGATTGTGATTGATAATTACACCTAAAGAGAAAGTTTGTAAATTACAGGGGCTTAAATGCAAATTAAAGAAAATTAAAAAGTTAAATTATATTAAATAAACGCTATCACTATTTTTAAAATGATTTTTTTCTGATTTTATAAAACAAAATAACTTAAATAAACTATTTTAACTAAAACATAAACTTAAATTATCTAAAAACGTGACCTAGAATGAAAACGTGCGTTATGTATAAAAATTACGCGAGTGCGCAAGGAAAAACGTAAAATTTTTGAAATAAAAGTCCTACAAGTGTAAAAACAATTTTATTACTTACTATATGACAAAAGAAAATTTTAGAAAAAAGATTTATATTTTTTTGACTTTTATATTTTTTATTATGAATTAAATACGGTTTTAAACTAATTAAATGATTAAAAATACTAAAACTATTAAGAAAAATCTGAAACTTTTTTGTAAAATACTTTATACTAATACAAAGCTAAGAAAAATATAAAAGGTGTAACAACTTATTGTAATAAGCTGAAAATAAGCTAAAAAACTCGTATAAGCTAAAATGAAAAAAAAGGGTTATATATTAAGTATTGCAAGATACAACCAGTCAAAGTCCCAAGGGAAGTTGGTATGGTGTGTGTGTGATGAGTGGGTGGCGAGTTGAATCCCAGCAACTCCCTTTTGCTTTTATTTTATTTTTGGATTTTTCTTTAACAAACTTATTAAGTATACTTAGATAAGCAAATTTTAAAACTACAACTTTTCTAAAACCAATAATAAGCTCAGTTTGAGCTTATTTATCTCAACAATGAGCTTAGAAATGGAAATAAGACCAAAGTTTAAGCTAAATGGCTTATAAGCTAAAAATAAGCAAAGGTGAATCTGAAAATAAGCTAAGAAACTTGTAATATGCTAAAATGACAACTGAACAAGCTCAATGACTTAGAAATAAGCACTAAATAAGCCAAAATAAGCATAAGTCTTCACTGGTGCACATAGCATGTTTTCAGAAAAGGACTCTAAACAAACTAAGAAATAAGCACTTTATAAGCTAATTAGAAGTAAACTAATATTTTTCTAATTTAGTTAAGCAGCTAAATTTTACTATCCCAAAAGATTATGAGCTAAATCTCAATATTAAACACACAATAAAATTCTTAATTTAATTCAAAAACTGACCAAAGTAAAATTTGACTTTTTAAAGAAGTGAACTAAGTTGACTTTTATGAACTTTGAATCAATTCTATGGACTGACTAAGTTATATTAAGCTATATTAAGATGAGATTAAGCTATTGTATCAAGTTATAAGCTACTATGATGTAATTTGTATCCCAAATTTTTAACAGTTAACTAGTAAAGTACAATTAAAACTAATTTTGACTTTTTATAAAGCAAGCACTAGATTTTATGAATGCAATGAGTTATAAGGAACTAAAGTGACACAGAACAACAACAAATAATAACTCAAATAACTTCTAACTCATGATAATAAGCAGATCCAAACACCTCTTTATACAACTGTTGTGAAGCATTAATCATTAAAACAAGTTCTTAAACTGAGAAATCTATTTATTAACTTATAATTACTATATTTAAACAGGATTAGGCCAATATTAACAGGACTTAAGTATTTTTACTAGAAAATGCAAATCAAAGAAATGGCTTACAAATTGGAATTCAAGCAATAAACAGAGAACCAAGGATCAATACCACTTCCTATAGCTTTCCACAAAGCTCTATACCCAAAAGCAATCCATATCTTACCACCTTGACTTCCATCTTCATTTCCATTGCTTTTTAATTTTTCACTAATTTTTTTGTATTTTTGGTATTTTTCTCTTTTTTCTTCTAAACTGATTTTAAGGGTTACTAATAGCTTAAACAAGCTATCTAGGAGCTTATGTTAGCTTATTCAGTCCTTATCAACAACTACAAACAA
Source organism: Chrysanthemum makinoi (assembly GCA_910596185.1). Classification (NCBI taxonomy): domain Eukaryota; kingdom Viridiplantae; phylum Streptophyta; class Magnoliopsida; order Asterales; family Asteraceae; genus Chrysanthemum; species Chrysanthemum makinoi. The sequence goes on along the minus strand of OU343219.1, from coordinate 92,134,748 downwards.
CATTTGATCTTAACATGAGATTTTGAACAAGAAAATTGGTATAAACTGAAAATGACAATGAAACTTGAAATTTATTATTGATAAAGATTCACATATACTCAAAAACACTTAAACAAGTACTTAAAAGTTTAAACTTACACTGGAAAGCTTGAATTTATTAAAACGACATAAGAAAATTAAAATTACACTAGATATATCACTACATTGCTTCTCCTCTCATCTTTATAGACTTTTGAGACTCTGTCAACATCTCTGAATCTTTCCCACCTTATCTTGACTATTGAGTCTCTCAGAATCATCATAATCGTCCAAGTGGAAATTTGGCGCCAAATTTCCTTTAGCGAGTTATTTGCATTTAATGATTTTTGGTGGATGTGAAGGTGGAATGGTAGTGGGTAGACAGCTGGGAGAGGTGATAGACAGGTGGTGGTGAGGTGGAGAGGTGGGGAAAACCACCTGGTTTTGAGTTTGCAGAGATTGGAGAGGGAGGTGAACAAAGTGGAAGGCTGTTTTGGCGTAGCGTTGACCGGATTTGACTTTTGATATTATAAGTGGGGTCCAAATTAGGGGGTCACGAGGTTATGATGAGGGGTTCTTTTGGGTTTTGGCAGGGGATCAAAATACAAAAGGGGTCTAATGGTTTGTTTAATATCATAAGGACCATTTGTGTAATTCGGCCAAACTTGAGGGACCAAACCTGTAATTTCTCAAAAGTTAACACAAGGACCAATCCTGCCAAATGTAAATAGCATAAGGACCATATTTGATAATTTCCCATTTTTAAATATCCAAGGACCTTATTTGACATTTTCAAAACTTGAGGGACTAAAGTTGTAATTTTGCAATTTTAAATTTCAAGGACTTGTTTTGACAACTTATGAATCCCTAAGGACTTAAAATGATATTTTTCTTTATTTTGATTTACCAGGGACTGTTTTGACAATTTTTTAAACTTGGGGACTAAAAGCGCCAATTATGCAAACTTAGTACGTTTTTCACCAGATTTTGATATTTTTGCATTTAAAACACATAAAACACTTGTTTGTGATATTTTCATCATTTTGATGCATTTCTGAGTGTTTTCAGATATTTTTGGCATTCTAAACAGTATAAAAATGATGAGTATTTAGACACTCATCAGCGTTCTAACCTACAAAGAGCTTAACACAAAACAATGTTATCACATTTACTTATGCATGATATCAAACACTTAAAAGTGCAATTCATCAAATAAACTTTCTTATAGTGCCACCCATTTTATAGAACTATTTTGTTATAAGCATACTGAGAAACTAAGCATAATAAGCCATTTAAACAATCTGAATTTGATAAGAAAATTGAAATCAAAAAATGTCGATATAGGGTGATATAGTCACCTTATATCAAGCCATGGTTGATTTTAAAACTAAAATCAATAATTAAAATTCATAATTGCAACAAAATTAATCCTTATATCATCATACATCAAAATTGACCACTAACCTAATTCGATTTCAATTTGAACAAAATAAATAGAAGATTACCTCTTAAGATGATTCTGAAGCATGTGAGGATTTTTCAGTGATGATAAAGTCGGATCTTTGTGTGGTGTGAATGGTGACAATTAGTGGTTTATTGTTTGATGAAGAATTAGGGTTGTTGTTTCCGTTAATTAGGGTCATTTAGAGGTTATTATTGTTGAAATAATAGTTTATGTGGCTTTATCAATATTTAATTGGAAAGAGAATAACAAATGTTTCATTGTTCAGTAGTTGAGATATTTGTTAGTGTTAGTAGTGATCTCATGTTCGAACCCTATTAGTTATATTTTTTTACATGTAATCCATGTTTAGCTACACCAAAATCTTGCTTAGGTTGAACTAAATGTGATGACATGACTTTTAAGTATGGTTACATAACATTACTGGACATTTGATAACGTCATATACATTATGTTATATATATATTATAGATATATATATTTTGGGTCATCATACTTGTTGTGGTTATATTAATTTGAGTTGACAAATTAAGGGGATATATATAATGTAATAAAAGATAGGTTTTTTTGAAAGGAAGAAAAAAAAGTTAGATGTCGGTTATTTTACTGTGTCTAAAAAGTCGACTGTAGATCGTAGAAGAGATAAAGATGAGATGGCAGAAAAATTAAAGGTCGTTGAGAGTTAATGTTAGGGGTAGCCTTAGACTATCTTTATTGACAAGATTGTCAACTCAACCTAAACAAAATACATGTCAAAATAATAGTTTTATATTATTTGTATACAATATATCTAACAATCTGGTCGCATGGCAAACCAGATTCCCAACCCATCATTTGACACATGACAGTATGACACTATTATAGTGGCTATCTTTTTTTTTTTTTTTTTTTTTTTTTTTTTTTTTTTTTTTTTTTTTTGTATGTATTGATTGTATATATTAGTTGTGTGTTAGATTAGATTGTTGATAAATGGTAAAAACTTATACATTTGTTGTATGTATTGGTTATGTCAGTGGAAAAAAAAATTATTAAGAGATTGAGTTGTAATAAATTATTGATAAAGATAGTGTTAAGAGCAAGGGGTATCATGAGTTACCCACTTCTCTTCATTTGGGCTCCACGTGTGTCACATCACCTCCACATCACTTCAACACACTCACTTAAAAATACCCCCCATTCACAACTAACTCACTTCTCTTCATTTGGGCCCCACCCACCCTCACAAACACATGTTTCTTCGTCGTTGTAACGGCGAAATGAGAAGTGGCATTGCATCATGGTATCATGGCTAAGAATGGCACAAAGTGGCTAAGTGCCACATAGGATTCGGCGACAAACAACGGATCCCATACCCCTTGCTCTAAGGGCGTTTGGCTGTGTTTGTTTTTCCTTTGGTTCTATTTGTAGTTAGTTGAGGCCCCCGTTATCTTTATTCGCTTATTAGATAGAGTAGTGGGCCCCTGTTTCTATTGTTTTATGTATGTAGATTGTTCCTTTGCAATATATTAGTCTTTTAAAAATAAATAAGCAGGCAAGCTGCATACAGTAAGAAACCTCACAACAAGCTAAAAAGAATAATATTACGTTGCATAGTGGTTCAATGATTTTAAAATAATAATTTAATTTCTATCTTAAATAAATGATTGAATTAAATAGTTCCAAATAATTGAGTTATAGTAATATTTTGAAGGAACAAAACAAAAAAATCGATCCTCAAAACCCTTTCATGGCTTCGTTGGTCAAAACCTAAAGGTGCAACTCTATGAAAGCATGGGAATTGAGGACGCACATGTTCCAGAAAAGACTGAAAGCTTCACCAAAATGTTGTGGCCCGAAGGAAACCCAATATTCAGGTATCTAATCTCGTTTCTTAGTTGCATGTCTAATATATATCTACTACAAACTCTATTTGTCCTGTTAAGTACTTTCAAGCTTGAATACTACTTTGTAGCAACACTATACAAGAATTCTCAGAGAAACTATCAAAACTCGATCAAATGGTGAGGATGATGGTGCTGGAGAGTTTGGGATTGGAAAAATACACGGATGAACATATGGATTCAACATATTATTTGCTTCGGGTCATGAAATATAAAGGACCCGAAACAAATAATTCCAAACTCGGACTCAGATCTCACACAGACAAGAACATACTCACAATTTTACATCAAAATCAAGTTAACGGATTGGAGGTGCAAACTAAATCAGGAGACTGGATCAAGATTCAACCTTCGCCCGACTCGTTCATAGTTACGACTGGAGATGCCTTATACGTAAGTTTTATATATAAATCGTTATGATTGTAGATTGTTAGTTGTTACTCTTTTTCGTGTATATTGTGACTCATCTTTGAAAACATACAATTATAGGCATGGACAAATGGACGCATGCATTCGCCTTACCATCGAGTGATTATGAGTGTGGAGAAGGCGAGGTATTCTCTTGGATTATTTACGACGCCAAAGGCTGGATTTGTGCTTAGAGCCCCAATAGAAGCTGTGGATGAAAAGCACCCATTACTCTTCAAACCGTTTGATTATGTTGAGTTTCTTCAGTTTTTATACACTGTGGATGACCGCCAAACCCAGTCTGCTCTAAAGACTTGTTGTGGTGTCTAATAAACCAACATCATAAGTCTTGTTTGTCTTGACATTTTTTTTTTTATGTTAAACTTGTGTCTTGCTTGTGTTTGATCATGTTGTTGCCCATTCTACATATACATGGTATTTTAAAAATAAAAAATGAACACAACAGTTTGAAGAGATGGTTTTCTGTTAATCCAAATGCATGTGTTTTGCCGCGATCACACATATGTATCTATTCAAATTAAGGATTAATATACGCATATGTTATCAAATTTTAATATTCACTTAATTTATTTTTGTTCATCAAAGTTACTAAAGTTTGCGAATTTTTTCATCTAAGTTACTGAACGTTTAAAATTTGTTCATTCCTTTTACTCCGAAAATTGCTTACTGGGTGTTAACCGGTTGACGAGTGTCACATTATTAGCTAAAGGGGTTAATATACAAATATATTACCAAACTTTGTGACAATATTGAGCTAAGTTACTAAAGTTTGCTTTTTGTTCATCTAATTCATTGAACGTTGAACTCCAGTTAGCGGGATGATCTTAGTGTAAGTGAACAAGTTCTTTGTATATGTTTTTAATCTTGAATAAGCATATATAGCTATTCTGATTTCTGAACAGTTGAAAATGATTAAAGAATGTTATTGCCAAACTGTAACTAAGAGGTTTAGAATCTTATCATATTTTATGTCTATTCTCCTATTGTATATCATACTATTATTAACGTAACTCTTTGAATCTATCCAAATAGTATGGATAGCTATTTTTTAGTTGTTTAAGAAGATAAGGGTATTAACATCGTAGTATTGGAAACAAGGAAAAAGGTGCGCGTTTTCACATAGTTTTGTGATTTTCGTATGTACTGGTTGTCGATGTATCTGTTAACAGCGAAAGCGTTTGTGTTTGCAACTGTTGGATGATACTTTTTTTTTTACCAATGTTGTGTTAAGGTATTTGTATTTAGTAAATGTGTTTTGGGGGCCTATTTATTTTTTGGTACATTTGTAGTCTTTGAATGGGCTTACCATTTTAATGTTTTTTTTTTTTTTTTTCTTATTTTTTTTTTTGCACTATCCATGAGGTTTTTTTTGAGAATATTTAAGGCCGGACACAGTCGTGACCCGGATCATCCTTTGCCACATTATCTTTTTTTCTCCGATAATCAGACACGACCAATTTGTCACAGTCGTTGACCATGTTTTTTTTTATTATTAAATATCGTACGGACATATTTTTTGTGTGTATACAATCGGTCGAATTTGGAACCGATAGTTATTTTTTTTTGGAGCTCGACCGATATTTGACCAAAGTGTCACACTCGACTCGACCGACTAAAATGTTGGTCACCCAACTTGACCAACCAATATTTTACGACCCAGTGGATAGCCTAATGGTAACCACTCGGTCGACGGTCAAGTGTTTCATTTAATAACCACATCCACCATCCCAATTGGCAACAACTCTTTGGCGTTTGCAAATTCCTTCTACGCTAGGAATACTTATTATAGATGCAATCGACTGTACAGTTATCAACTTTGATCCTTTGTTGTTGTATCCAAAGATACTACACCATCAAAGTTCGAATTTTCATTTTCATATACTAACGGGACATCATAATTTTTTGCAACAGCTTTTCTTTTAGTTCTCATGTTTCATTTACTAATATAGTTAAGAATAAAAACTCGAAAAAAGAACTAAGCGGCAACTAATATGAACAAAACAACACATATCAGCAAAGTTTCAAATCCATAAACACAAACAAAAATGGGAAAAAAAAAAAAAAAAAAAAAGGGACCCATGCAAATTTGGTCGATACCCACAAGTGCACAACGTTAGATCAAAAGTGCATCCACATGTTAAGCACTTGATACTATAGATACACATACCTTAACAAATCGCTGGTACGCTGCTGAGGTCGGTGAATCTTATCCGATAACGTTTAGAATCCGATGCTATGAGTTATCATCCTATGCTATCGTGAGAAATAAATTAGTAGTTTCATATTGGGCCTCAACTTCAGCAAGGAATGGGCTAAATAGCAGATAAAAAAAAAATTATGAAAGAAATAGTTTTTTGATCAAAGAAATGTTTGTTTAATCAGTTGCGCCAGATTCTCACGAATATTCCCTTGTGTTATGATCTATACGAGTTGTCGTAGCCCGCGCGTTGCCGGGTGTCGGGTGTGTTTTCGTTTTATCTGTGCGTGTTCGGTTTTGTTATTTTTTTGTTTCGGGCCAACGGTATATGCAAATGTTTATTGGGTATAGGCAATTTGGGCTTGTTTAAACCCATGTTTCATTCCCTATGCATTATATTTTTTTTATTCAGATTTCTCATATAATATTGCAACTTGTCCCGGTTGTAATAGTTTTTTGCGATTCACTACGTCGTAAAAGTTTAGGCAAGTCAAGATACATATGTCTACTTAGGTTGTAGTAAACATTATAAATGCCTACGGATACTTGTTTTTTTTTACATTGTCTTGGCCCCTGTGATTCAAATTAATTTTAAGATATTTTTTAATAAACTTCACCTTTTTGTATAAACTCGCGCACACGTTAAAAGTATATCAATTTTGGGCTATTTTTGTTCGTCGTGAAAAGACCTTTTCTATGATATTATTTTTATTAAAAAGAAACGCTAGATATTTGTTACATATTTGACAAATAAATTTTGCCATAACAAAAGTGGTAAATAATAAAAGATTAGGGTGATTTTCGTATGACGTTGCATAGTTTAAGATGGTTTTTGTAATTTTTTTTTAGTAGCTTTCTCTATTGGGGCTTTTATTTTTTTATTTTTTATTTATTTATTGATTTTTTTTGTTATTTTTATATTTGTTAGGGCTTTGTGGACTCAAAAGTTTTTTTGCCACATTTCGTCAAATATTTGTTCCGGGACAATTCTTTATTCGGGCAAAATGACGACGTTTTGTTTGATCTATAATTATTATTTATAATAGATAATGGGAGAATTTTATTAAGGGTAAAGAACTAAAGACAACTGATGAACTGATCTAATACGAACCGTCAAATTCTGACATCTTTTCTTGTAGGTTTCATGATCTTGTCCAGTTTCTAACTTTGTTGGAACACCCAAAGTCTAATAAACCACTCGTTAGAATTTACCTTAAGTCCTTAATTGGAGTCTAAGGTGTCGTTTGTTTTTTCAGAGCTTTTACCTCTTCATCTGCAAACCATGTCTGCAGAAGAAGAGGTACATTTAAGCTCTTCATCTGCAAGAAGAAGACCGTTTGTTTTTTGTGCTATTGAAGTACTTTTTTAATTTTTCCTCTTATGCATTGGTGTAGGAAAGAAGTGGAAAAAGACCAAATTATGTCTGCATAGGTGAAGAGAAAGAAGTGATTCTAACCTCTTATGTCGAAAAAACAAAGCGGTCTTCAAGCTAACGTCTGCAAAACAAAAGAGGAAAGAAGAGCTTCTTTGAAAAAAACAAACGAAGCCTAAGATTTATATATTTTTTAATCTTATGAAGTCAATCTAAAAGAAAACTTTCAATTAAAGTAAACATTGCTTGATTTCAGCCCACTTTGCTTTGCTTCAGCGGTAAGCCTAATTTGCTTTACTTATTTTCAGCCCTTTTGACCCCATGCTTCTAATCGGGTGTAACTGTAATAAATAAATTTTGAATTATATTTGGTTATTTTTTTTAAGAACAATAGTTGTTTACATTTAAATATGGGAAGTGATATGTACACATACACTTTTACTTCGCACACATCAATTTGCTTGTCTCTACACATCAATTTGCTTTTCCTCACACATCAATTTGCTTCAGCGGTAGGCCTAAAATCTACTTCTAGTTGTTACTCCTAATTGTCGGTATACTAACCGATATCTTCGTTTTAAGAAAGGCAGATACTAACCTAATATTGTCTTGTATCTTATATCATCAGTAGTCGACACGATACATATATTAGAGCACCCAGTGGCGGAGCCAGGTAAAGCGGATACGGGGGGCATCAAGTGAAGGGTTAAATACATGTCGGAAATGCCAAATTTTAGCGTAATTTGAAAAAAATCGGGTCGGATCAGCCATAATACAATTTACACTAGTTACAAGTTTAGGTGTCAATAAAATAAAATCCAGTTAATGATTTCAAGTAATTTATTTAGAAATACGCTCATTTAAATTTTATATTATGTACTTACAGATCGTATATGAAATATTAAGCACATGGTTTTATAAACTTGACGCTTATATCTCAGTATACAAACTTTATATTGTGTGACTATATAGAAGGATTGATGTGTACATACATCATATCATATGATACTAACTTCTTAGCTGTTTCATGCGAATAATTAGTATTACTTTAAGAGGTTAATCTTTTTAACCAGAAATTCTACAAGAGATATAGATGTACGTTTAATAAGACAAAAAGAAATAATATTATATTATCATATATATCTAATGACCAATCCCCACAATCCTCTCCTTACTTTCACACTTCCCTATATACACTTTCCTCCATAATTTCCGATCAAATAAACCCACCGGAAATATCCAATTTTTTACATTAACACTCTTTAATTGTTGTCAGCCGAAAGAGACGAGGGCACTATGATTTTATGGGCGAGGGCATCGGACATTTTTCCCACAAATTTTGCTTTTTTACCCATATGTTTTGTGTATCCGCAAAAATTCCGTTGGGGGCGGTTCCCCCCACAACTTCTAACGTGGCTCCGCCCCTGAGAGCACCCACTATGAATATTTTGCCATCTGGGATCATGCACTGATGCACCCACCAAGGCGAGATCCACTGCAACAAAATATTATTGGTACACGCTCGTTTTAGTTTCTCATTTATAAGAGTGATGGAAGCTTCCAAACAAGATAAATAACGGTTGATGATGTAAGTGAGTATGTCTAAAGTATAGCTTCTTGAATATGATTCTAAAATACTAGACACTAAGTATTAGTTTTTATTTTTTATTGTCCCTCTTACTCATAAATTCCAAACTAATAATTTCTAACATTTTTCCTGTTACGCTTTTACTCATCTTTGATACAACACATACTCTCAGTCATGAAATCATCGATCTCTGTTGGTAAACCACCAACATAGATGAATCAAAGGTTGTTGCATCTCTATAAGTGGAGGTAGACCAAGGGTGGTTCCGAGGGTTCACGGGAACCCTGTAGATTTTCGCCTCTAAATGTAAAATATGAGAAACGATATTCTTTGAAACGCACCCGGTAAAATCCACCTTTGTTCTTTCAATATTGGGCTATAACTTGTTTTTTGCACCTGGTCATTTTAAGTATTGGGTGCCCCTTAGTATGCAACTGTCATTACTGTTGGATAACACGTACAATACTTACACTTTTAGTTCATTTTTTTCCTAGATGACAAACCGGTGGTAAAAGCAAAGTTTTTTTTTTTTTTTTAATCCACATATTTTTGTTACTTCAAAAGCAAATTTGTTTTTCTTGAAACTTAAAAAATCTTAAAAAGAGTAAAATGATTTGTCTAATCTACGATTAATTAAAAATTGTAACAATATCCACCTTGAATTTAATATTTTATATATTCTTTAATCCTTAAATTTTATCATTTTTCGTTTATAATCCGCAAGCTGTTGGTGGTAACAACCCAAAAGCAGGGTAAGATAATCAAAGGCAGTAGCAATACCACTAGGAGGTTACCGGATATCACTTGAAATCGTGTGATCAATTTCTAAAGTAAACTATTCGACCCTATGCCGGGGTTACACGAATATCTACTTGGGATAAGACCAAATGTTAGTTATTGAGTTAGGCACAATCAATAACTCTTGCGCTTATAAGTGTTTAAGCTTTCAGTTTGTTTCTCCTGGTTATGTATATTTCTCAGTATATTCATGCTGATGAAGTCCATCTCTATTTATAGTAGATAATACTCACTCCTAGTCAATGGACTTTATGAATGATTAACGGCCAATTAATCACCCATAATAAGCCTCCATTATCATAGGAATAGTGGTTACATGACCAATTAAACGTGGTCATAAAACAGTAATAACAGCCACTTGAATGAGTCAAAGCTGTTACAAATTAATCACCGCAACACTACCAGTAGGAACCATTACATTAGCAGCAAGAACCAATACACTACCAGCAGGAACCATCAGATACTACACTAACAGTAGTAACCAATACACTAGCAGCAGGAACCAAATACACTACCAGCAGGAACCATCAGTTACTATACTAACAGTAGTAACCAATACACTAGCAGTACTAACCACTATTGAGTCAGGGTGTTCAGGGACCTCATGGGTGTACACTCCGTACCTCCTTACCCAAAACCAGGTATGAACTAATCCCACAAGTGCATTAAATTTTCCAACAATTCTCCCCAAATTTAGTTCACTTCCTTTGCATGGAAAACAAACATCAAACAAAACATGTGCATAAACGAAAATATCCTGAGGATTGAATTTCCATCTTAGTACATTACACGTTCAAATATTCGAGAATCAGGGTGTTCTAAGAATTGAACCCTTCAACCCATTTGAATACCCGAAGATAAAATACACACAAGTTTTCAAACACTTAAAAGCTCCTGACACTATACAAGCCATGTGTCCATATCCAAATTTATAAATGTTGTAAGAGCCAAAAGTCCAAAGCTCCCTGAAGCGGCAAAACTTCAACATTCACATAGGTGGTTCCTCTTTATTCATGCTCCTGCCAAGCACTTTTTCAAAGAAATTAACCATTCCTTTCAGCAGGTTCTGAGCACAACCTTGGGATGTAATATAAAACATGTGCTCCAGTCCACTGAATGTTCAGCTTTCCACATTGAACTCAGCTCCCAAGTTTCCTCAGGAGGAGTTGGGTGTCCTAGAATTCAGTGACTAAGTTGGACTTAAACCCATCCCTTTAGCAGACTTTATAACCAAGTCTCTAGCCAAACCCTTCGTCAAGTGATCAGCTAAATTTTGTTGAGATCTAACAAACTCTATAGATACCACCCCATTTAGGATAAGCTCACGAATCATGCTATGTCTGACACCCAAGCATCTAGACTTCCCATTGTAAATCAGGCTATAAGCTTTTGCCAATGTAGCTGCACTATCACAACGGATAGAAATAGGTGCTATAGGTTTAGGCCACAATGGAATCTCAAAAAGCAAGTTTTTCAACCATTCGGCTTCTTTGCCAGCAGCTGCTAAAGCCATAAATTTAGATTCCATTTTTGAACTGGTGATGCAAGTTTGCTTCTTGGATGCCCAAGAAATTGCACCTCCACCAAGTAGGAATACCCAACCACTAGTAGACGAATTGTCTTCACTGTTACTGATCCAACTTGCATCAGTGTATCCTTCTAATACTGAAGGATAACCAGTATACGAGAGACTATAATATATAGTTCTCTTTAGATACTTCAGTACCCTCTGAACTGCTTGTCAGTGATGAGCACTAGGATTACTAGTATACGTGCTCAATTTACCCACTGCAAAAGCAATATCAGGTCTTGTATAAGTCATGGCATACATTAGGCAGCCAATTACCCTAGAATACTCAAGTTGAGATACAGCTTTGCCTTTATTAGGCATCAACTTCTCACAAGTATCCATAGGTGTACTCACTGGATTACAATCAAAGTAATTGAATTTACTCAACACCTTCCCAATATAATGAGACTGAGAGATAGAAATTCTTTTACTTTCATGTTTAATCCTTATACCAAGGATAACATGAGCCTCCCCCATGTCCTTCATGGAGAACCTTGATGACAAAAATTCCTTTGTCAAGTCAACCTGATTTTGGTCAGTGCCAAAGATCAACATGTCATCAACATATAGACAAATGATGAATCCTTTACCAGATTCATCAAATTTTCTATATATACATTTGTTAGACTGGTTAACAACATAACCACTAGACAAAACCACTTCATCAAATTTTTGATGCCATTGCTTAGGTGCCTGCTTTAGTCCATAAAGAGACTTAATCAGTTTACACACCTTGTTTTCATTGCCAGGCACGATGAAGCCCTGAGGTTGGTTCATATAAACCTCCTCATTCAATTCACCATTTAAGAAAGCTGTTTTCACATCTATCTGATGAATAATCAGATTGTGAATTGATGCCAAAGCAATCAGCAGTCTTATGGTACTGATACGAGCCACAGGGGTATAAGTATCAAAATAGTCTATCCATGACTTTTGTTTAAAGCCCTGAATGACTAGTCTAGCCTTGAACTTTTCAATAGTTCCATCTACCTTCATTTTCTTTTTGAAAATCCATTTGCAACCAGGTGGTAGATCAACCAACACCCAAGTGTTGTTGCCCATGATGGAATCCATCTCATCATTGATTGCTTCTTTCCAGAAAGCAATATCCTGGGACTTCATTGCTTCTTCAAATGTTTTGGGATCATCCTCAACAATGAAGCAATAGGAGTATTGGTCAGAGACCTCATCCCTTGTTCCTTCAACTAAGTATAGTTGAAACTCAGGTCCAAATGACTTTGGAGTCCTGACCCTTTTGCTCTTTCTAAGCACAGGTTCAGGTTGTTGAACCACAACCTCATCAGGGACCACTGATGGTTCTTCATCAGGGACCTCTGATACACCAGTGTCATGAGTTCCAATAGGAAACCTCTAAATTGGTCTAAGGACTGATGAGAATCTATTCTCATCAAAGTTTGCATCCCTTGATTCAATTATAGAGTTAATTGAAACAGATTCATTAGGTTCAATAACATAGAACCTAAAATCCTTGAAATGCTCAGCATATCCAACAAAGATGCAATCAATGCCTCTTTCACCCAAATTTTTAAGCTTTGGATTATGGAGTCTTACAACAGCCCTACAACCCCAGACCCTGAGATAGTTCAGGTTGAGTTTCCTTTTAGTCCAGAGTTCATAAGGGGCAACCTTGTTCCTTTTGTTGGGAACCCTATTTAATAAATAGCAAGATGTTAACATAGCTTCACCCCAGAACCCTTGACTGAGTCCTGAATAGGACAACATGGAATTAACCATCTCCTTCAGCACCCTATTTTTCCTTTCAGAAATGCCATTTTGCTGAGGAGTATTGGGAGCTGTCGTTTCATGGATTATACCAACAGACTGAAAAAACATAGTATCCATGTACTCACCTCCCCTATCAGTCCTTAATCTTTTGATCAAAGACCCAAGTTGTAATTCAACTTCAGTTTTAAACACTTTGAATTTATCTAATGCTTCATCCTTAGTATTTAACAGATAGACGTAACAAAACCTAGAAGCATCATCAATAAATGTCACAAAGTATTTCTTATTCCCCAAAGAGGGAGTGGCATGCAAATCACACAGGTCACTGTGTATTAGCTCGAAGAGCTTAGATTCACGATTATCACCACAAAAGGTTTCTTAGTTATTTTGGTTAACATGCAAGTTTTACACTTTTCAGTGTCCATGTCAAATGCTGGGATTAACCCATCCTTAGACATATCTTGCATCCTTTTATAGTGTACATGGCCAAGTCTAGCATGCCATAGGGTAGAGTCAGTCAGGTCAGAGGTGGTCATAAAGGCTGAATTATCGCATTCATTAACAATATTGAGCCTGAACATTTGGTTACACAAATAGCCAAAACCAATAAACACACCATGCTTAGAAAGAACAAATTTATCATATTCAATAACTTGTTTATATCCATGATTATTCAAAACACTACTTGAAACCAAGTTCTTCCTTATATCAGGAACATGAATAACATTAAACAAAGTTACAATCTTTCCAGAACTAAACTTAAGATCTACACAATCACGACCATGCACCAAGGCTGTTGACTCATTTCCCATGTGAAGAATAGAACCATCATTCAGTGACTCAAAAGTCTTGAACCAACTTCTATCTTTACACACATGAACAGTTGCACCAGAGTCAACCCACCAGGTAACATCATCATCCTGCACATAATAAGATTCAGATACATATGTAACATAATAAATCTAAAAAGACTTATTAAACATATTCTGACCCTCCAGTGAGTTAGTAGAACCACCACTCCTTGAACCATTTGTGCCTGATCCATTGGCTTTACCACCAACCTTAACACCTTTGCAATCCCTTTAAATGTGACCAGTTTTGCCACATTTCCAACAAGTAGGTGTTTAATTCTTATTAGGATCTGCCCTTGTGTTATCATGATGTTTACGTTTGCCTTTATTGTCATTGTACCTGGTGGAGTTGTTATGCTCCACCATATTGACAACAGATGCACCAATAGCATTGCTACTCTTTGGCTTGTCATTATCCTGCACCCTGAGAGATTCCTTAATGCGCAGATGACTGCCCGACTCAACCAGAGTCAATTCCTCGTTTTTATGTTTCAAGGTGTGCTTGAAATCTTTCCAAGCAGGAGGAAGTTTATCAATGACACAAGAGACTGAAATAGCCTCATCCATGTGCATATTGTGTTGTGTAAACATTCCAAGTATACCAAGAAGTTCATTGTATTGTTCCATAACTGGTCTTGAATCAGTCATTTTGTAATTTGTGAAATTACTTACAAGGAACTTCTTACTTGATGCATCCTCAGCCATATATTTGGCATCCAAGGAATCCCATAGTTCTTTGGAAGATTCAAAGTTCTGATAAATGTCAAAGAGTGAATCAGACATACCATTGAGAATTAAACCTCTGCAAATGTAGTCATCATTATCCCATTTGCTCCTCTTCCTGATCTGCTCCACAGTAGCATCATCCTCATCATCAGGAATAGGAGTGGTTAGCACATACACCACGCTCATGCTGGAAAGCAAGAAGTGCATCTTCTTCTGCCATCTCCTGAAGTCCACCCCTTCAAACTTGTTGAGCTTGGCAAAGTTTGATGCCATATGTCTTATTGCAGCAGCAGCCATTGATTATCACAAATAGTTTACTTTGATTGTTGGTGGTAACAACCCAGAAGCAGGGTAAGATAATCAAAGGCAGTAGCAATACCACTAGGAGGTTACCGGATATCACTTGGAATCGTGTGATCACTTTCCAAAGTAAACTATTCGACCCTATGCCTGGGTTACACGAATATCTATTTGGGATAAGACCAAATGTTAGTTATTGAATTAGGCACAATCAATAACCCTTGCGCTTATAAGTGTTTAAGCTTTCAGTTTGTTTCTCCTTGTTATGTATATTTCTCAGTATATTAATGCTGATGAAGTCCATCTCTATTTATAGTAGAGAATACTCACTCCTAGTTAATGGACTTTATGAATGATTAACGGCCAATTAATCACCCATAAAAAGCCTCTATTATCATAGGAATAGTGGTTACATGACCAATTAAACGTGGCCATAAAGCAGTCATAACAACCACTTGAATGAGTCAAAGCTGTTACAAATTAATCACCGCAACACTACCAGTAGGAAACTAGCAGCAAGAACTAATACACTACCAGCAGGAACCATCAGTTACTACACTAACAGTAGTAACCAATACACTAGCAGCAGGAACCAAATACACTACCAGCAGGAACCATCATTTACTACACTAACAGTATTAACCAATACACTAGTAGTACTAACCACTATTGAGACAGGGTGTTCAGGGACCTCATGGGTGTACACTCCATACCTCCTTACCCAAAACCAGGTGTGAACTAATCCACAAGTGCACTAAATTTTCCAACACAAACTACTTTCTTGCAATAACAACAAATTAAACTCGTAAGTGTTGCATCAATTGTGACACTAAAACCACAAATCACAAGCATAACTATTAACCGTTTTACACTGTCACTTTACACAAATATTTTTATAATATATAAAAAGACTAGCAAAAAATCATATTCATAAGACCATGACAGGACCCAACCTTCATATATGGTCATTGCATACGTCCATCCGGGCCCCTAAAGTTTCATTGAATATACAAAATGATGACAAGAGTTAAATTAAAATTTTAAAAAGTTGATACCTACTTAATGTGAATACATTAAAAATATTAGCATCTTATGCATGGAACGAATTATGCATCATCTTAGGTCATCTAACCAAACCTTGAGACCTTACGTTGTTTATTTATTTTTATGGTTATCCTGTTTGGATTTTGAACTTACAAGATACCACTGCATCTTTTTACGTGTTCAATTATTTAGGGTCCAACCAACAAACCATGGAAAGGATTTGATGTATAAATGTATAGGATGACTTGTTCGTAGGTAGATAAGTATGCGAGAAACGATTGAGAAAATGGCCAGGACAGTGTCATACGTGTAAACGTATGTACAATCAATTGTCAGCTATCTGAATAAAAGGACCCTTAAATAGCCAAAGTAGTTTCAGTTAATTTAACAACAAAATACTTTAGAACACAAGAAACCTTAGAAATGTGAAGGCAAATGGTGCATAGAAACACCAATATTCGACCATTGGTTGCTACGATGGATTTTAACAAGACATATAATTGGACTCCAACGTGCAGCTTAATTGGTCCATTGGATGTATCTTAGTTTTATAGATGCTTTAAAATGGTTTAATCCTTCAATTTTTAGTCGTCGTAAAGTTTAATCACTTAACTTTTTTTAACAAATATTTTATCATAAACTTTAGTTGACCATTTGATTTAACCCTTAAACTTTGTTTGACGGTGTTCTATCCCTCAACTCTAAATTTTTTGTTTGGATAAACCACTTAACTCTAAATGTTCGTTTTCTTAAAACATAAATTTTAAGTGAACATTTAATTGAATTCTTTAACCTTCAATAAAAACTTGTGACTACGTTTTATAATGTTTTATTACTAACCTAAAAAATATAGTTAGAAGATCGAGTGCTAACTACACATATTACATATTCGGTTTCGGATAAAGGAAAATTAGCTGTAACTCGGGGTATTCAAAAAATCAGAATAGCTGATCCGCTTGGTCAGAACTAGAAAAATGATATTAACTAAAGAACTGAAGAAAAAAATAAGAAGGAAAAAAAGTAGATTAAACTTAAGGGAAGGTTAGAGATTAAAAAAAAAAAAAAAAAGGTTGTTCGAGGTCTGAGATAAAATAAGGTGGCAAAAATAGTTAAGTGTCTTGATTTAACATTTATTAAACTTAAGAGGTTTAATTAAATTGTAAAACAAATTTAAGTGGTTTAAATAAATAGTCAAACAAAGTTATGGATAAAAATATTGCAAAACAAGTTAAATGGTTTTTTTTAAGAGTTTTCCCGGTAAATGTATTACTCTAAAAAAACGTTTAAGTACAAAAGATGTAGGTGAAATCTCACATCTCAACCTATTTACGTAGGCGAAAACAAACCCACTTTATGTGCTTCAAACCATACCAATCATACGAATGACAAACAGACTTATGAACCTACTAAAACGACTACTAACGACAAGATTACATTTGACCCACAATGACACCAATAATAACCCTATCATTTAACTTGACCTCGAAGAGTGATATCGAATGTATTATAGAATGCCAACTGTTGTTCAGTTAATCCATAAGCATCCTTCTTGTAATCATCATAAATATCATAATCTTCATAATCAAGAAAGCTTGCATCGTTTGCACTACCTTCAACTCTATTCGCTAAGGAAGCCATGAATCAAGCCGTTTCATCATCTATCTCCTCAACTTCAATATCCGAATTACCTTCTTGATCTCCCATTGAAGTACTAGGCATAGATGCCGATTATTAATTCATTCCCCTTATCAATGTTTGATTGATAATCACACGACCTAATAGTATTTTGAGTCGTATATTTATACTTTTGCCCATTTTTATCTGCACAACTAGCCTCTTGTAGAGTAGGAGTTTTATTTCGTTCAATATCCCCTCCATCGTCCACGTCCACTATATCACCTAAAGCTTCAACGGAATTTGAAGTAGTAGTAATATTAGTATCTTTTTTAGCATTTACTCCCTTGTTTTCCTTTATGTCGTCTCTGTCTTCTTACTAGGTTGAACCGGTTTATAGACCATGTGGGACTTCGAACCAATTGAATTTCACGAACAGTTTGCCATCAAGTCTTCACATTCTTTGTTAGCCTCGCTTATTTGTAAAGATAACTTATACATGAATTGGACTAGATACGTAGTTATTTGTGCCCGCAGGGACTACTGTTGTACAAGTAGGATAGTCATATTATAATGAGCCTATAAATACCCCCCTTGACCCTCCATGAGGGGTGTGAGGAAATAATTGTGTATGTTTCATTTGTTTTAATCTAATAAACATTGTTTTCATTCACCCTCTCTCTACTCTCTCTCTAGAACTATCACCATGAATATCTTCTTGTTTAACCACCAACCTAGACCTCCCGAACCACATAAATCATCTAACTTTTTGGTCCTAAGTGGTATCAATCGCCTAACAATGATTTAGGAGTGTTTTGTGTTATGGTTCGAAAAATATTTATCTTTTCCTACATGTTTTTTTTTATAAAAGTTTTTTTTCTTTTTTTTTTTTTTTTTTTTCTTTTTTTTTTCTTTTTAATATATATATGTTTTAGCACTTCTTTGATTAAAAACAAGTGTTATAAACATTTGGGAATAAGAAATTTTAAAGCTCTATGGTTAAAATTTGAATTTTGAATTCGTACCTTTATGTTCTTCAAACTTTTGAACAACTTCAAAATTCATTAAAAGTATTAAAGTTTGCAACTTTTCTTGTTAGGATCGATGAACTATAGATTTATGTGGTTTTGGGAGGTATTGGTTTGAACTATAGTTTCATTAAAAGTTTTAAAACTTTTCTTGACCACTAATATTGTCACAGATTGATACCAAAAAGTCAATATAAAGATGATAAAACAAAAATCTGTTTGGACAAAAAATTGACACAAGACATATATTGTAATCCTTGACAGACCATGTGACTTTTTTGACCAAAAGGATACACAAACAGTTATAAACTGTTAACCATAAGAATAGGGAAAAACAACTTCAGACAAAAAAAATGGTTAAAAATAAGCTTAAAACATGTATCAAAACCGCACAAATCAATAAACAATAACCTTGGCTCTATACAACTTGTTAGGATCGATGAACTATATATTTATGTGGTTTTGGGAGGTCTTGGTTGGTGGAAGAAGATGAAAAGATTCATCTTTTCTAGCATGAGAAAGTAGAGAGGGGGAGGAGAAACAAAGATAACTTTATTGATGAAACACACAATACAAGAAACCTAATGCTTAACCACACCCCTCATGGAGAGTCATTAGGGGTATTTATAGGCTCAACATGCTACAACTTTGCCACTTAAACGATACTAGTCCCTGAGGGCAAAGTATACTACGCATCTAGTCCAATTCACGTAAGTGACGTTATCTTTATAAAAGAGCGAGGCAACAATCTCCCTCCAAGATATCGTCACACGTGAATGGTTACAATGAGACCTATAAATACATAAACAAAGTATATTACAATAATAATAAACTATGTTGACATTTTTGAAGCGCAGAGTCTCTGTAGTCTAGATACTGAGGCAGATTTGAAGTTCTCTCTTCCGACGATCTCGGCATTTGATCTTTGGCGCTGACGGCACAAATCCTTGCAGCTCTGAACTTCAACTATAACGGTCTAGTTAGGTTATTACTCCCTCCTAACTAGTGAGCCTTTTTTCTTTATCTGCTCCCTCCTGAACCAACAACTCTCTTCCAACACGTAGCGGTAAAAAGCCCCGATGAACACACACTACTTCTCCTTCTTCGGTATTAAGCACAATTCCCTTCGTCAATCCAATCACGAAAGATGAAATACCAACTTCTCCCTCCTGATGTTCGCGAGCTATCGGAATCATCATAATGTTGCGTACATGCCGTATTACCTTTTTCTTGATGCAATATTAAAGCCTTAGTTTGAGCAAAATTCCATGAGAATATGTCGCAAAAATACTCTCAATACGTCTCTCAAACCAACCTTAAATCGAACCTCCTTTGAATTCACCGGCTAATAGTAATGACCACATATGGAGAAAACCCGATACGACTAACTTGAAAAGGAAGTAAACATCCCAACTTTATGACTTACTGCTTGTTCTAAATTTTTGAACAATCCACAACTACGTGTGACACTAAGTACAACAACGTAACTCCTTGAAGTGATAGTTATACACTGTGAGCACTACAACGTAACTTCTTACATTAGTTATAACCAGATTGTCAAATTCATAATCGCTTATGAAAAATGCCCAGACAAGTTATCTTGAGACATGCATCCAACCAATCAACGTCTCATAGATAAAGAAGATCACCCATGAAATGTCACTTCAATTCGCATCAATAATACCGTACAAAAACCCCGTAGTCATTTTTCCAAATTTTCGCTCAAGCCGTGAATTGTGTATCCTCCGTGAAAATTTACCATACCAAAAATACTGCTCATTTGTTTTATAACATTGCAGCCCGAGACAAAACAAATCTAATCCAACATTTGATAACTAGAATCAGCCCAAATGAATATACGCTAAGTCCAATATTCAGCACACGGATCCAAACCCAATTAGGCCCACGCCCCAAATAAGAAATCCGATCTAGCTAATCCTTATAACCGGTTATATAACTTGTCACACATTTTACCTATATCCAAAATACACTAACAAAAAGAATCCGTCCCCACTTTAACCTTTTACTCTCACCACACCAAATTTCCAAATAATCTTATCTCAGCTCCAAATAATCCAATGAAGAATATCTTACAATCCTAACGAATATAAAACGTATCAAATCTTGGTTCGACTTCCTCATCAGATGAATAACATCCGTTAATCCGAATATCACAAAGAGTTTTTTCTTCAAGATCTTTGTGATAAAGGTCGCGGGTAGGTATTGAGTTTTGATGTTGATTCGTTTTATTTTCATTGTTTTGTGTATAGGAACGAAACAATAATCTGATTTTAACAATCTTGTTAAAAAAATCATTTTATACTAGTTTCAAATATAAAATAAGAAGCAAGGCTTCAATTGGATCTGTGAGGATAATGGTTTCAATTAAAACAATCTTTAAAAGATTGCAAAAAAGATTGAAACTAATATGAGATTTTTCTGTTTCGATTTTTGTTTTGAGTTATGGTTGATTAAGAGTTGAGGAGTGATTGAGAGGATCTTGTGGTGAGTCTAGATTAGGTTTGGTTTTTGTTTTAGATATGATTAGGCGAGGCTGAGATTGACATACGTTTGGGTCTTTTTCAGTTTCAATTGATGTTGGACCGATGATGTAAATGAACTGAGGTCTTAATGATGTTTGGTATTTGGTATTTGATTCAGTGGTCGAGTCTTTCAGTTTACGCATAAATCCTCTTTCCTTTTTGCTTGTAAACATTTTGTTACGCGTAACCTTTTTGCTTGAAACCTTATGTGTAAACTTTTCTTAGTCGTAAACATCTCTTATGCGTAACAGTTCTTTGTAAGCCACTCTTATGCGTAAAGATTTGTATCTTATGCGTAACTTGTTCTTAAGCGTAAACTAGTTTCTTTATGCATAATCAACCTTTTAGGCATAAAGAACTTCTTACTCGTAAGGTCTTAAGCGTAAAGCTTTTTACTCGTAACCTTACGCGTATGGAGGGCTTCTTACGAGTAATGTTAGGAATTGGAAAATCCACATT
The DNA here is from genome assembly GCA_910596185.1 of Chrysanthemum makinoi. Lineage (NCBI taxonomy): Eukaryota > Viridiplantae > Streptophyta > Magnoliopsida > Asterales > Asteraceae > Chrysanthemum > Chrysanthemum makinoi. The sequence continues at coordinate 92,113,123 of OU343219.1, read as the reverse complement.
AAAGTGTCGGTCACCCCAATTATGGTCTAGCATATTTTAGCTCGTAGACTTGTCGTTATTTACGTTATTTAGTAGTTTATTAGTTAGTTTGTAGCGTAGATTAGTTTAGTGTAACACCGTGGTGGAAGGACGGGTCTTTACCCACTGTATGCCTGATCCACAGTCCGATAGGAGGACGTTGTATTTTGTAACTATAAATACCCCTTCCATCCTTGGAAGGGGTGGTGCTTCTTTCAATCTAACATTTACATTTTACAAAGCAACTCTCTACCAAGAACACCCTCTCTTTACTTTCTCTCTCTAAATGGCTAACATGTATTTCCATCATCCAAGACCACCCGAATCATCAAACACAATAAATATTGCGATCCTACAAATGGTACCAGAGCCAAGGTTTTTGTGTTGTGTTTGATGTGTGTGGTTCGTACTAGGTTAATGTGTTATTGATTTATTGTGGTTTTCACTGTTTTGTTATCTTTTGGTAAACTGTTTTAAAACTGTTTTGTTATGTATATGTTTGGTCAAAATATGTCAGGTCCAATCAATATTCATATCTGCTTTTGGTCATCTTTGTCCAAAAATAAATACTGTATTCAAAATGGTCTTTATTCTATGGTCAAACTGCTTTTGGAAGAGTAGATAGAATTTTTTTTATGTGGTCATTCTCATGTGGTCTAAACAGTCATATGAAGCAGTCTTGTGTCACTTTTTATGGTTGAAAATATGGTCGGAAAAATCGCCGGAGCAAAATGTCAAAAATCTTCCTAGCGACTTGCTTCAAGTACTGGTGGCGACTTGTCTATACAAGTTGTCTAGATTCATTGTATATGCGTAGCGAGTTGTGCTAGCGAGTTGTCCATCATGTAGCGACTTGTTATTTAACAAGTAGCGATTTAGGCTAAGGCTAGCGACTTAGGCCAGCGACTTGACACAAAACTCGCTAGCGACTTGGCACAAATCTTAGACCTAGCGACTTAGACAGAAAGAAGATGAAGATGAGTGTGACAGAAAACCGACTATACCAATTCACTCTCGACTTCAGGATTTCAAATTGCCATCATCAGTCAAAAACACAATTAAATAATGAAAAAAAAAGATGAATGAGATCGAAGTCTCAAACATTGCCTCAGCCACATCAACAACCAACATAAAAAATCCCATTCTAAAATAACCTATCTCCAGTCGATACTACATCAACTCAAACATCTAACTACATGGTGAATCGTTATATATGCAAGATCTCAGATTGCTTCAAACTTCTTTTGCCAATCTTTTAAAATATTTCTTTTTTTTGAATACTATTCTTCATTGATCAAAAAAAAACTTTGATGCTATTCGAAAAGAAAGAAAGAAAGTTAACAATTTTGTCACTCTCTTTCTTCACTTCGTTCATTGACTAAACACAAAAATGAAACACATCAAATCATACAAAACCTACCCGAGACCCTTACTAGGTCTTGAAGAAACGTGATTATGTTGCACCTTTCGTGGTTTGTTCTCGATGCCAATCAACTCCTCTAGCCATCCCTGTGGCGAGGACATCATGAAAGCACAAAAGGTTTTGTGGGTTTTTTGATTGTTTTGTTTACGAATATGAATGTTGATTGGTTGTAACAAGTCAATGAAACAGGGGACGACAAAATGAAAGGTCGATGATTAATATGTGTTGTGAGATTGAGATATCTTTTGATAAGAATCATTTTGATGAAGTTTTTTTTTGTTGAGAGCTGCGTTTGGATGGGGAGGCGTTTTGTAAGTGAGAAAGATTAGGGATAGGGTAATTTTGTGTGCGCTTTATACCAACACTAATTAGGGTTTTACTAATGCTGAGTCAGTAATGTAGTTAGCTTGGGCCATTTTTATTTGGACATAAACTGGAATTGAATATTGGATTAAGAATGGGCCTCGCTAGTCTTATTTTTTTGACCCGGTAATGTGGACGTGATATCTGGCTTATGGTAATTAAGTTCGTGGTAATTATCACGTGGTAAGTATCTGACATGATCGATGGGCTGTTGTTGGGCCTTAAGGGATATCACGTCTTGGGTAATGGACTAAGTGAAACGTACTGAAGAGTAAAACCTGTATAATTGACCGAATGTTTGTTACTCCTAGGTTGCTAATCTAAATTGGATTCGGGTCCTTATCATTGGATTAGATTTGGAAAATCTTGCATTTGGGATGTTAAAATTAGTTAAAGGGTTTCATTGGTCTAATGATATGTTTGGATTGATAAATCTTGGACCGGGCTTGAGCGTTAATAGAGAAAGTGTTATGGATCGTGGGTTATTATTTGAGTTAGATTTGGATTTTTTTCATGGGCGTTTCATTGCTTATATGCTTAATGGATACGCGTTTTGAGATGAATTGGGCTTGACTGATTTAGATCGGGAGAAGATTTGATTCCAGATTGCTAATTTGTGTTGAATCGGGTCAAGTTAAACTTGGAATTGTTGGACCGGTTGATAATGAGATTTGAAATAACTTGGGGTGATGATGAGATTTGATGTGTTATGAGGCGTGGTACTTTGGTTTATACATTCTCACAAAGTATATTATGTCACGGCGTGAAGTGATTATCGGAAAATGTTGACTATGGGGTTGTTTGGATGGTATTTCTTATTTGAATTTGAAGTGAGGTTTTCCGGGCACGTTTACTTATTTCGTCTTCTTTCTTTCTACCCTTCCGCGAAGATGAATTGTTTGGGCGTTTATTGAGTGTGATAAAGACTTGACTATTTAGTTACGGTTGTGATTCTTTCTCGCTTAACCCACAACGTAGCCATCACTTCGGTGTCTCACGCAGTTGAGGATACGTCAAGAGGTTTTGTACATTGGGTACACCGTTTCTTCTTCACAAGGATTAGTACAAGTTTAAGTAACAAATCTGGGGAAGTTCACTTTATGATCAAGTTTGGCATATCGGGTTTACTTCACCATGTTGTCACTGCAATAGCCGACAGAATGCGTGAATGATGTATTTACCAAAGTGTTTATTGGATGGTTGATGATATTGTTGATGCTGGATAATGAACCGCCGATGAACCGCTGCATGTTCCCCTAAAACAGATGTTAATACAAATAAACCGTAAAAACGTTTATTAATATTTTGCGATCTCTTTGTGTTTTGTTGATAACAAATATAATGTTATCTTAAGTATAATTATAAGGATACATGTTATTTTTGTAAAGCATTTACATATAGCCATTTAAATACAAAAATGTTGAAATTAAGCATTTTTTGTAATAGTTTATTAGGATGGGTAAAAACCATAACCCATGGATCTTAACCCATACCCAAGTTGGCTAGATACAATGTATACTTAGATACATTGAATCTAAAGAAAACCCATGGACCAACCCATAACCCATGACCCATAACCAAAAAACCCTTGGGCAAAGAGGAGCGTTCCACGGATCCCTAGGATTACACTAGACGGATCCCAAGTGGAAGGGATCCGTGGGATCCGGGGAACAGTGAAAGATTTTGCCTATAAATAGAGAGCCATTTCTTCATTCTAACTCACCCCTCTTCTTACTAAATCTCTCATACACTCTCATTCTCTTCTAACATATATGTGGAAAACTAGAAGGGGGGGTTGAATAGTTTTACCAATTAAAACTTCATTTTAATCTATTTAGATCGACTTATGTCAATCTATTTGGATGTGTGTGTTGGATGTTGATAATCAAACATATAAAGGTAAGTAATGAAAAAATAAGAGTAAGAAGCACAAAACCACAACGCAAGTATTTATAGTGGTTCGGCTACAAGGTCACCTTCCTTGCCCTACTCCACTCCCCGAGTCACCTACTCGAGAGTCCGTAATCACTACACCAATCTCCTTATGGCGGAGAAGCCTTCACAACGTCGCCTAATCTTTTTCCGGTACTAGGCTAACCACCGGGTTCTTTCACTCCAAGGTTAACCACACCTACACAACGTCGCCTACCCTTTATAAGGTACTAGGCTAAGTACCTAGTTCTTTCACACCTTAGGTGAACTACACCTTCACAACGTCGCCTACCCTTTATTAGGTACTAGGCTAAGCACCTAGTTCCATTGCAATAGAGGAACTACTACCACACTACACCAACGACTAATCCAAAAGGAGATCTACTCCTTTACAACATCATCAAGGATATCAATATCCTTGGATCTAATACTAGTCTATCTTGTACATCAAAACACACCATATCGAATGTACATCTAAGGCACCTTTCACTAATGCCTTTGACTAGATCTACAAGACACCTTTCACTAATGTCTTGTGTCTTCACTTCTAAGCACCTTTCACTAATGCTTCTTTGTCTTGACTTCTAAGCACCTTTCACTAATGCTTCTTTGTCTTGACTTCCAAGCACCTACCACAATTGCTTTATCCTATAGACGATAGATACCCTTCACTAATATCTTCGTCTTGACTCTTGAGACATCTTTCACTAATGTCTTCAACACTACACTTCTTTGAAGAAAGAAAGGAATCATCAACAAGAAGATTTCAGTAGCCTTGATGATGAGGAAGCATGGCAACTCATGGACTTGAGCTTGCTCGACTTCAAAGGTGGTGATCTTGCCTTTAAGAGGAACCTAAAAGATCACACAAAAAACAAAACTACAAACATAGATCTCTTGGATCTAAGGTTAGTGAGATTTAACTCAGGGGGAAAGTGTGTTAGAAAGGGATTCAAAAGGGGTTGGAAATAATGAAGACATGGCTCACTATTTATAGAGGAAAAATCCTACTGTTCCCCGGATCCCACGGATCCCTACCACAAGGGATCCGGCTAGCACAAAGCTAGGGATCCGTGGTACGCTCCTCTTTGCCCATGGGTATTTTTGGTTATTGGTTGATCCATGGTTTTCTTTCTAGGTACAATGTATCTTAAGGATACAATGAACTTGGTTAAGTGGTATATATAAAACCATGGGTTGTGGGTCAAAACCATTTGCTAGTATTTACCCATTTAGTATGTACTTGTATTTACCCATTTTAGCATATACTTAGTTTAAGTATATGTTTTACCCAATATGTAAACACTAGTTGTTGTACATATGTATCTAAATCATAAAATCACTTATACTTGTTTTAGTGTTTTATGTGAAAGCGTAAGTGTGTTAGAAAACTATTAGTCCAAACCATTTACGTATTTTATTTGTTTCATTAAAATGATTTTACTTTTGTTATCGACAAAACATTAGAAGATCGTAAAATATAAATAAACGTTTTTACGGCTTATTTGTATTAACAATCTCCCCCTTTTTGTTGATGACAAAACATAAAATTATTTTAAGGAAAAAGCTAAAATTAGTAAAAATTTGAATTTGTAGTTTTACTTTTTCTCCCCTTTTGTCGAAACAAAAAGTGTTTGAAGGAAGGCAACACATTGTTTTTAAGAAAAACATGTGAAAGAAAAAGTAAAAAGGAATAGAGAGCAAATGACGGGAAAGGATCTCGTCTTTTACTCCCCTTTGACGAGTCGATCCCTATGTAAGGGCGTCAAGTAAATGATACTAATCTAGTTTGTTTGCAAATAAGTTTGCAAAAGATATCATCTACGAGACGAATGTGCTCCCCCTTGATTATTGCAAAGGGATGTCACGAAATGTAAACCTAGTATTGCAAGTAATTTGCAATGTATTGCTTTGACATAAAGCTCCCCTAGCTTTAGGATGTCAAAGTCTTCATATGTAAATTGAATAACTACAAAACAAAGGTTAGAAATCAAGTATAATTCACAATTTCCTGCAAATGTGATTCAAGTTAGTAGAAAGAAATATTTTTGTCTCACGGATCCCACGGTTCCCTCCTAGTAGGGATCCGTCTAGGCAAATCTGAGGGATCCGTCTGGCTGATGAATAAAGTCAGCAAAGATTGGTATAACAAGAAATGTTAATACCGAAAAGAGATATGGATTATATAGTATACTCACATACTCAGAAATATAGCAAGTAGCATGTAATTCCATTTAATAAACAAGAGTTATGATATACATGACTCGAAAAACAAGAAAATAGACAATACATTACTAGGAATTTCTAGATCACCTAACGCTTGAAGCTAAGACACCACTATAATCTTCTAGCTCAAGTTTTGTTTAGGTTTAATCTCGTTGAAACGTTCGAGGAGATGATAGAACATGAAACGCTGGTTTTCTCGTACTTCATGTATCAAACTTTCAACATGTTGACAATGATAGTAATCTTTGTCATGGCTAGGTAGTGGTGGTGGATGAAATGAAATGGCTTGATTCGAAGGATCAAGTGAAGCGACTTGTGGAGCTTCAAACGATGGAGGGATTGGTGGAGGTGCATTTAAGAATGACTCAACCAAGAATGATGGTGGTGGTAGAGAAGTGTAAACTTCCATATGGTCAGGTGGTTGACTTTGATGATTTGTCATAATCCAAATGGGATTATATGATGAAAACGCCGAGAAGGAAGCTGGAGCAAGTGTTGACTCCACACCTTGATTTTGAACCATTATTCCTCCTAATGAGGAGAATGTTGTTGGCGGAAGCGGATGAGACGGCCTAGGAGGCAAGTCCTCTAAATTGTAGAGGTGTGGTGATGATAGTGGGGATGTAAATGAAATAGCTCTAGGAACCAATGGTGATGGTTTGGTGGAGATGATGTTGTTTGGCCTAGGAGGTATGGTGGTGTTTGGCAAAGGTAGTTTTGTGGGTACTATCCTTTTAGGAATTGGTTTGATTGGATGATGAAGGATTCTATCATTTGTTGGCTTGACCGGAGATGATTCGGTTGAAGAAATTTTGTGTATAACACGAGCTCTTTTCATGGGTGGTTCTTTGGTGGATAAGTTACTACTTGGGGTTTTCCTCATGATGAGATGATTTCAAGAGTTTGCAAGAGCTGAAAGTTAGGATGAGTGTGATGACTATGGAGGTCCTAACAAGGTGGTTTATAAACTAAGAGATTTGGCAAGTGCATTTAAGCCTTAAGCCACTAGAATTAATTGAAATGTGATGATTAACATGCACAAGAGTCAACTTCAGAGGTTGTGCTGATCTAGGAACTCATTCAAGATGAGATGGAGTGTTTGAGTTAGGAAGATAAGTTGAAATGATTGTTTTTGCAAGATTTGACATAAACTGTCATCCGGATCCCACGGTTCCCTCCTCAGAGGGATCCGTCTAGGCTAATCCTAGGGATCCGGCTCTCAGCAGCTATGAAAGAGTGAAAATGATGTTTCTAAGATCTAAGACCTATATCATTTTGAGTGTTTCAGTCCTCCTAAGTGTTTTAAATGAAGGGATGTTTGAGTACTTGAAGGTAATGAATGATTGTCATTTATGGAAAGATTTGGAACTTTTCAAGAGTACCAATGGATGAGCAAGGACTAAAGATTTGGAGTGTCAATTGAAGCTAAATGATCCAAGAGATTAGGTTGTGTCTTAGGATAGTGTTTTGGAAAATATCCTAGAAGTTTTGAGATGAGAAAACTAGATTTTGATCAACTTTGATCAATTTTGAGGTGAGGATGATTTATGATCAATTTTGCCATAATCGAAAGATTTCTAAGACTAGATGTGAGGGATCAAATAGAAAATGAAGTGTGAGTTTAAGAGCGGAAGAGTAGTGGATTAAGGACCAAATGGTAGATTTACAATTGACTTAGAATGTGATCTAGGTGAGTTATGTATGAGTAGGAAAGATCAACCTATCTTGATAAGGACTTAATTTTGCCTTAAGGCACTATGCTTAGCTTAGTGTGTGAGGTGTTCTAAGGATATGTTTGAAATATAATGCTTGCAATTGCATTTTCTGTTTGCCGGATCCCACGGTTCCCTAAGAGTAGGGATCTGTCTAGTACAATCTTTGGGATCCGCCCATCTGCTCAGCAGGACCTTTACTAAAGGTATGCAATGATCTTGACAATGCATTATATCTCAAGGATAGTCTAAAGAGAGTTCTAATACCAAGATATCAAATGTAAAATGTTTTATTTCATGAAGGAAATTGGATTACATTGATAAAGCACGAGTACAAGATATTTGATCCTATTTTGGAATACTATTAGTTTCCTTGAGTGTTTTCGCTAGGAGGATCATTATATGATTGATGAGTGTTGGTGGAATCAAGAATGAAGAAAGTCTTCATGAGAGATATGTTTAGCGGTTCCATCATCTTGTTCACAAGTACGTACAACGGACTTTGAAATTGAGGATGGAAGTGCATAACATTATGATAGAGGCGTGTCAAGAAAATTCCATAAGGGATGAGTTTATTCTTGGAGCCTTGAAGATTTGCAATTCGCCTTGCGAATAAGTAGGCGAGATTGTATGGTTGTTGTGTTAGCAAACAGTACAACATGTGAGCACAACAAGCGGGAAGGATTTCTCGATTTCCCCTAAGACTCCAAACATTTTCACGTAGGATGAGTGCAAGAGGCTTGTACTCTTCTCGGATATCCCTTGTAAAGATAATGTTTGGATCGGAGTAATATGGTCGAGGTTTGCATATTATGCGATTTAAATCTTTCGGAGAGGGTATGTGTGAACAATATGGACTATTTTCTTCACGAAAGTTGAAGAGAGAATCAAGAGACCAATCTTCGGTGAAGGCACATTGTCCATGATTTGGAATCCGGAGGATGTGAGCAAAATGCCCAAGTGTTAGAGCGAACTTTTGGTTTTTGATATAAAACTAAAACCAAAGAGATAAAGAGCGATCCTCGTTACGAACGAGTTTGACTTGACGGAAGAATTCCATTATGAACCTTGGGCATATCTTCTCGTTGATTTCAAGAAGACATTCTAGTCCTATGGCTCGGAATGAGGTATTGATACCTTCTTCGAATTGTAGAGAGGTGTCTACAATACGTCCTTCATGGAAGTGACAGTTTTCGAGATTATTGAACCCACGGACATGATTGCCAGGTGTGTTGGGTTTGAGAGAGATGTTCGGAGTGTAGACGCTAGTGAGTGAAAAATCAAACTCATATTCATGCGTCATAGTTGAACCTATAGAAATGACAAGTTGATAAAAAAAAATGTTTGTGGTCAACTTATGATAATCTAATGTTTTGACTAGATTTTTATTAACAATGGTTTTTAACAGAAAATACACTTAACTCACTTATGGTTTTGACATATAAGTGGAGTATTACTCTTAGAAGAAAAGAGGTTTTTGATTTGCATGAAAAACAATTTTATAGTAGGACGGATCCCACGGTTCCTTTTCAAAAGGGATCCGGCTAGTATATCTTCCGGGATCCGTGGATCTGTAGTAGCAGAAACAGATTTGATAAAAACATAGGTTTGACAGTTTTTATACCACGATATATGTTTTAACCTACATTTTCTTTTAGCATGCATACATGACTTCTAATGTATCACAAAAGAATATAAAACATATATATCAAAATAAGTGAAAAAACACATTATGATAACAACAACCTAGATAAACTAGATTATTAATAATATTGCATTTCAATACTAAGGATGATACAAAGGATTGGGTATATGATCCCAATATAGATTAACAACACAAAGTAAATATTTCCGTATGTGAACTTCATCATAGGGAACACAAGTGCGATGAGTGTTATGGCGATGTGCACGAGTGCGATGTAAACCATGTTGAAGACGGATCTTTCTTGGTTTCGGTTGAGATGGAGTGAGGAGGAAGATGAAATTTTTTGAAATTGGAAGATTTTGAAAAAGTGAGGGTTTTGGGGAAGTGGCCGACGGTGGGATTATAAATAGGGAAAGGAGAATTTTTGAAATTCGTGTTTTGTTTTATTATTGGATTGAAAAGAAATAAACCATAAGTTTTATATACTATGACCATAGATGAGAAATATAACACGTATTGTAAGAAAAAGGCTTCCTAACGAAGCTTCACGTAAAACATGTATGAGCACAAAAAGGATAATTATATAAATACCTAAATAGGCATATTTAATTATCAAGCACAATAAAAGGAGAATCATACCTCTAGTGCACTTAGGAATGTCTTTACAAATGACACAACAAATGTCACTTAGATGATTCCCGCTCATTTGCGATTAAGATACCTTCTTAAAGAAGGTATTCTTGTTACCAAGCTACTCCTAAAGCTTGGTGGGTATGAGCTTTGACTAATCAACATGACAAAGAAGATTAGTGCAGAATAAAAAAATAAAAAGAAAAAAAATGTTGTTATCAACTTCAACATCTAAACATATAGTTTTGAAAAACATGGTGTTTGCTTTTATGAAAAACCTTCTTTGTAGTTTTCAATTAACCATGGATCGTATCAAGTTTTTAAAGTACAATATACTTCAAGAATCTTGGTAACGAAGCTCTGATGCCAATTGTGGAAAACTAGAAGGGGGGGTTGAATAGTTTTACCAATTAAAACTTTATTTTAATCTATTTAGATCGACTTATGTCAATCTATTTGGATGTGTGTGTTGGATGTTGATAATCAAACATATAAAGGTAAGTAATGAAAAGATAAGAGTAAGAAGCACAAAACCACAACGCAAGTATTTATAGTGGTTCGGCTACAAGGTCACCTTCCTTGCCCTACTCCAGTCCCCGAGTCACCTACTCGAGAGTTCGTAATCACTACACCAATATCCTTATGGCGGAGAAGCCTTCACAACGTCGCCTACTCTTTTTCCGGTACTAGGCTAACCACCGGGTTCTTTCACTCCAAGGTGAACCACACCTACACAACGTCGCCTACCCTTTATAAGATACTAGGCTAAGTACCTAGTTCTTTCACACCTTAGGTGAACTACACCTTCACAACGTCGCCTACCCTTTATTAGGTACTAGGCTAAGCACCTAGTTCCATTGCAATGGAGGAACTACTACCACACTACACCAACGACTAATCCCAAAGGAGATCTACTCCTTTACAACATCATCAAGGATATCAATATCCTTGGATCTAATACTAGTCTATCTTGTACATCGAAACATACCATATCGAATGTACATCTAAGGCACCTTTCACTAATGCCTTTGACTAGATCTACAAGACACCTTTCACTAATGTCTTGTGTCTTCACTTCTAAGCACCTTTCACTAATGCTTCTTTGTCTTGACTTCTAAGCACCTTTCACTAATGCTTCTTTGTCTTGACTTCCAAGCACCTACCACAAGTGCTTTATCCTATAGACGATAGATACCCTTCACTAATATCTTCGTCTTGACTCTTGAGACATCTTTCACTAATGTCTTCAACACTACACTTCTTTGAAGAAAGAAATGAATCATCAACAAGAAGACTTCAGTAGCCTTGATGATGAGGAAGCATGGCAACTCATGGACTTGAGCTTGCTCGACTTCAAAGGTGGTGATCTTGACTTTAAGAGGAACCTAAAAGATCACACAAAAAACAAAACTACAAACATAGATCTCTTGGATCTAAGGTTAGTGAGATTTAACTCAGGCGGGAAAGTGTGTTAGAAAGGGATTCAAAAGGGGTTGGAAATAATGAAGACATGGCTCACTATTTATAGAGGAAAAATCCTAATGTTCCCCGGATCCCACGGATCCCTACTACAAGGGATCTGGCTAGCACAATGCTAGGGATCCGTGGTACGCTCCTCTTTGCCCATGGGTATTTTTGGTTATGGGTCATGGGTCATGGGTTATGGGTTGATCCATGGTTTTCTTTCTAGGTACAATGTATCTTAAGGATACAATGAACTTGGTTAAGTGGTATATATAAAACCATGGGTTGTGGGTCAAAACCATTTGCTAGTATTTACCCATTTAGTATATACTTGTATTTACCCATTTTAGCATATACTTAGTTTAAGTATATGTTTAACCCAATATGTAAACACTAGTTGTTGTACATATGTATCTAAATCATAAAATCACTTACACTTGTTTTAGTGTTTTATGTGAAAGCGTAAGTGTGTTAGAAAACTATTAGTCCAAACCATTTACGTATTTTATTTGTTTCGTTAAAATGATTTTACTTTTGTTATCGACAAAACATTAGAAGATCGTAAAATATAAATAAACGTTTTTACGGCTTATTTGTATTAACAATCTCCCCCTTTTTGTTGATGACAAAACATAAAATTATTTTAAGGAAAAAGCTAAAATTCGTAAAAATTTAAATTTGTAGTTTTTACTTTCTTCTCCCCCTTTTTGTCGAAACAAAAAGTGTTTGAAGGAAGGCAACACATTGTTTTTAAGAAAAACATGTGAAAGAAAAAGTAAAAAGGAATAGAGCCAAGGTTATTGTGTTGTGTTGATTCATTGTTGTTTTTGGTTCATGTCTTAAAACTGTTTTTGGTAATTTTTGTGGGTCGGAATGTTTTTTTGATCCAAACAGTGCGCTACATGTATATTTGTATATCTTTTGGTAAAATATGTCATATGGTTCTTTGATTGTCATATATGTCTTGTCTCATTTTGTCCAAGTCAGTATCTTTACTCACCTCTTCATGACTTTTGTACCAAATATGTGATGCCTCTTGTGGTCATATGGTCATAATATTCAAGGCCATACTGGGTCAAAAATGAAGTGCCTTTTTTCTACATAAGTCATTTTTTTCTGGGTAAGCATGCATATGGTCGGAATAATGGTCGGAAAAATCGCCGGAGCTAAATGTAAAAAAAAAAAAAAAATCTATTTAGCTACTTGATTTAGTAGCGACTTGTCTTTACAAGTTGTCTAGATTCATTGTATATGGGTAGCGAGTTGGCTAGCGACTTGTTATTTAACAAGTTAGCGACTTGTAAGTCAAATAAATGTTAGCGACTTGACTCATGAGAAAATAGCGACTTATCAAAGAGACCTAGTGACTTGACTATTATAGCATAGTAGCGACTTGATTGAAAAAAAAAGAAAAAAAGAAAGGAAGATAGAAGATGTAAAGACTTGACCACAAGACCATATACCAAATTCCAAAACTGATACGACCTCAGATTACATAAACCATCATTGGCCCATGATTTTTTTTCAAAAATATGAAGACTCAAAGCAATAACATCAGATTTGACTCAAATAATCCAACTTCACCAACAAATCCCATACTATCCTACTCATCCTCTATCTCATCTACAATCGAACTAATCTCTATACAACAAACAAAACGACATCATCTCAGATCTATTTTCGTGCATATTATCAAAACCACAAAAGGTTCACACGAAAAATACTCATCATCAACTCTTATTTAAAGCTTAGTTTCTTTATATCCGAATATTGCAAGAAAAGAATGATAACATATGTGTTATTTTCTTTTTCTTTGGTTCGGCTTTAAAAGTGAAACAACAACGAAACAACATCAGAAATTCATAACCTACCCGAGACCCTTACTAGGTCTTGAAGAGACGTGATTATGTTGCACCTTTCGTGGTTTGTTCTCGATGCCAATCAACTCCTCTAGCCATCCCTGTGGCGAGGACCTCATGAAAGCACAAAATATTTTGTGGGTAGAATCGATTGTTGTGTTCACGAATGTGAAAGTTGATTGGTTGTAACAAGTCAATGAACCAGGGGATGATTAATTGAAAGGTCGATGATTAATATGTGTTGTGAGATTGAGATATCTTTTGATAATAATCATTTTGATGATATGTTTATTTGTGGAGGCAGATTTGGAAGGGTTGAGAGATGTTTGGAGAAGAGCATATTATCTGTAGTGGGAGGCGTATGATGTGAGAAATGTGTTTAGGGTTAATTGAGTGATTTTAGGGTATCACTCTTTTAAATGGTTATTAGTGGCCAGATATTATGTGAGTAAATGGATCGGACTCAACTCATATTGGATCGTGGGCTTCAAAATTTCAATCGGTTATATGGGTGTGATGAGTGTCTAAATACTCATCATTTTTATACCGTTTAGACTGCAAAAACATCTGAAAACACTCAGAAATGCATCAAAATGATTAAAATATCACAAATAAGTGTTTTATGTGTTTTAAATGCAAAAATACCAAAATCTGGTGAAAAACATATCAAGTTTGCATAATTGGCAGTTTTAGTCCCTCAAGTTTCAAAAATTGTCAAATTTAGTCCCTGGTAAATCAAAATAAAGAAAAATGTCATTTAAGGTCCATGGGATTCAAAAGTTGTCAAAATAAACCCTTTAAAGTTTAAAATTTACAAAATGACAACTTTAGTCCCTAAACTTTGAAAAAATGACAAAAATGGTCATTGGACATTTAAAAATGGAAAATAATCAACCTTGGTCCTTGTACTATTTATTTATGGCAAGTTTGGTCCTTGTGAGAACTATGGAAGATTGGCAAGATTGGTCCCTTAACTTTGGCAGATTTACATTTTTGGTCCTTGGGTTATTAAGCTACACCAAACAGATCACCATTAATTATTATACCCAGTCCATAACCTAAACCCAGCTTAGGCCCAAAACCAAATCCGCCCAAAATTTAAAACAGATAACACCCCGCCAACTGTTCATCCCCTTCTTCCCCAACACCTGTTACCACTCCTTCTCCTCCATCTGTGCTACCACCTCACCACCTTGTCTCTCCAGCTCATACCAACCTCTCACCATCACCCTTTCCACCTTGCAAACAACCACAGTGCATTAAATGCAAAAACCAACTCAAAGACTTTTGGCGCCAAAAAAGTGAAAATCAAAGGTTGTGATCACTTTGACCTATCTAATGGTGGGAAATGATCAGAGGAGAGAGGGGATGCTTTTGGATGTCCATAAAAAGAAAAAGAAGCAGTATAGAGATATCAAGTAGTGTAATTTTAATTTAAGTATGTCGAGTTAATTACTTTTCAAGTTCTAGTGTATTTTAAAGCTTTCAAACACTTTGTAATAATATTTTAGTGAATTTCAATCCTATTTTCAGTTTTAATCTCAGTATTAAGTTCTATTTCCAGTTTATGCATTTTTTGAGTTAAAAATCTCAAATTAAGATTAAGTTGTTTGTGGTTGTTATCTTGGACTCAAAAGCTCATAAAAGTTCTTTATTTAGCTTATGAGAGCTATTAGAACTCTTAAAATCAGTTTTAGTAATAGAATTTAAAATTTCAGAAAAATACCAAAAAAATAGTGTAAAATTAAAAATCAAAGGAAAATGGTGAATGAAGCTGAATCAGGGTAAGATATGGATTGCTTTTGGGTATAGAGCTTTGTGGAAAGCTATAGGAAGTAGTATTGATCATCATTTCTCTGTTTTGTGCCTAAACTCAATTTGTAAGCCATTTATTTGCAATTTGCATTTTCTAGAATATGTGTTTAATTCCTGTTAAATTTAGCTTTATCATGTTTGAATATAGTTATTACAAGTTAATAGATAGAATTCTTGGTTTAAAAGTTGTTTTAGTACAATAAGCTTCAAAATAGTCTAAAAAAATGATGTTTGGATAAACTGTGTAATCCATGCTAGAGATGGTTCAAGCCTTTATTCTTGGTTGCTTTAGGTCATGTTAGCTTCTAGTAACTCAGTCAAGTCATAAAAACCAAACCTTAACTGAGTAAAAGTCAAAATTAGTCTAAATCTCACCATATTGTTTAACTGTTAAGAGTTATAGTGTGAAATTCACCACAGTAGCTTGAAACTTGGTACCTTAGCTTAAAATCATCTTATCATAGCTTATAATAACATTTTCAGTCCATAGAATTGATTAGAAGTTCATTAAAGTCAAACTAGTTCATAACTTAAAAAAGTCAAATTTTCCTTAATACAGTTTTTGAATAAACTTCATAATTTTAGTTTGTGCTTAATATTAAGAATTAGTCTATCAGCTTGTGGGATATTAAAATTTTGTTGCTTAACTTAATTAGAAAAATAATAACTTACTTTTTCTCAGCTTATAAATAGCTTATTCAATAGCTTCTTTTGACCCCTTTTCAAAATGCATGCCCTGTGCACACACTCAGCATACACTGAGTGTGCACAGGCATATTGCAGCTTGTTCACAAGCTTCATTCAAGCTTGTGAGGAGCTGATTTTTGGTTCTTGTATAGTTAGCCAGGTCTACTTTAAGTCCCAACTTCTGTTTTTCCATTTAGCTTATTTGTTTAGATTATGCAATAGCTTAAAGTAAGCCTCATAATCACTGTTTTTTTTCATTATTAATCCAATAAACTCAAAACTAGTTTAAGCTTATTTAATAATTAAGAGTACTGTTAATTAGCTAATTTAGACTTAATATAGCATTAGTTAGCTTCTGTGTTCAACTGGTACTCTGTGATGGCTTTTAGCTTATTTTGAATTGCTTATTAATAAGCAGTTACACTGCAGTTGCATTTTCCTCCACATAAGCATATGTTTTTATATTTTTCATAGATTAAGAATAATATTTTAGTATTTTACTGAATTTTTCATATTTTTCTGCCACTGTTTGCTATTTTTCTTTATTTTAAATAGTTTTTAATCCTTTTTAAATAGCTTTTAATACAAATAAATCAGAAAAAGCTTAAAAAAATATGTTTTCAATTTTCATAGATTAAGATAAATATAAAAAGCTTAAAAAATATTTTTCCATAATTTTCTTGGTTTAAATAGTATTTTCTAGCATTTTAATTAGTTTTAAATAGTTTTAAATTAATAATAAATACATAAAAAGTATAAAAAATATATTTTCAGTTTTAAAATAAGTTTTATCATATTTTAGATTTTTCTAAGTTATAATTTTATTTTTCTAGGTTAATTTTGTATTTTCTTATATTTTAGTGCATTTTAAATACTTAATAAATAGTTTTTAATTAATAATAATTAAATAAATAGTCATAAAAATAATTTTCTCTTTCTAATAATTTTATTTTATTATTAGGATTGTAAAAATGTCATTTTCATATTTGTAGGCATTTTATTTCTTAAAACTCACGTTTTATTTTGTACGTTTACGTAATTTTATTTAAACGTACGTTTTAGGTTTTAAACGTTCATCATTATAAAAATAGTGATAGCGTTTATTTAATATATTTTATCTTTTTAATTTTCTTAATTTGCATTTAAGTCGCTGTAATTTATAAATCTTTTCTTTAGGTATAATTATCCATCCAAATCCTTACTGATCACTATCCTTAGTGATCATTCTATCATCTGAAGTTGTTTAACACCAATTCATCCTCCGTGGGACTTAACGACCCAGGAATACACTATATTCCTCTGATCTAAATTGCATTTGGTTTCTGAGCTGTTTTGAGTTTCTTACGGTTGGTCATTCACAAGTGGCTAGCTTGCGTGAGATAACTTGACGGTTCGGGATAGATCAAATTTTGGCGCCGCTGCCGGGGAGGCTGTAAGCGTGTTTTAAGCATTTCCAGATCCATTCTTGCACATATACCACCTTTTTGTAAACAATTTTTTAAAAATCAAAAAGTTCATTAACACTTTTCCTAAAGTGTTGATAACACCAAAAATATTTTCATTCTTTGTTTTATAACATGTTTTTCAAAAATACCAAAAATATTCCTCTTTACCCTCTTACCCTTTTGATTCTTCATTTCTTACCCTCTAGAACCATTTGATTCTTTCTATGTCTTATCCTCACCCTCTTGGTTGTCAATGGTGTGGTGGTCCTTATAATGGTGGCAATTGCCCCAGTTGTAGCATGGTGGAATCAGGAAACGGGTCTGTCTATAACCAAGATCCCTATTCCTACCATAACACAACTGATTTATTCCATCAGCTACCACACTGTGAGACTCAGCAGCTTTACTGTTGTGAGTACTGTGGTGGTTCACACTCCGCTCGATTGTCAATCGGAAACACGCTTGTCTATGAGCAGGTTCCTGATAACAATTATGACTACAACACATATAACTCACAGCCACATCAGTTTTACTGTTGTGAGTATTGTGGAGGTCCTCACTTTAGCTCGGATTGTCAAATAGGGAACCCATTTCCTTGTAAATATTACGACTCTTCGTATCATGACCAACCTCCACAATACCAAATGATTCAAGCAACTCCTCATGAAACTACGGCAGACCTTCTACTGAAGAGTCTTGAGTTATTAAAAGAACTTAAGGAGGAGTCGGCTATGTCACATGAGAAATCCATGGAAGAATTGTTAGCGGAGGAACGGGCTGCTAAATTAGATTCCCAGATTGCCATTGAAAACACTGTTAGGGAATCAATTAGACTACAAAAAGCATTCAAATCTAGCTCTCAATTCCATTTCATTCCTGATGAAGATGATGATGAAGATACCCTTGATATTCTACAATTTTATTCATCAAGTTCATCAGTTGAGATTCCATCCGTGGAAATGCAGGGAGAAAAGAATATGACTGAATCACTAGCAATAGAAATAATGGAACTTGTAGAATCCATAACTGCTAGTCCTTCTCAACTCCCTCAGTCTGCTGTTATCACACCCGAAGATCCCACTCACTCTCTCAAACATGGGGACGAGCATCTTGACACTGTTCCTGAAAAGGAATCGGACGAATTCATAAAGTCTAGTGTTGAGGACCTTGTCCCAATCCCGAGAGAGTCACAGGGAACTTTTGACCATATGTGTGATATCCCTTCCCCTCTTGAGTGTTCAAAAGATCATTTTGAAACTTTCTCCGATTTTAACGATGATTGTAAATCTTATGGAGACATTGAGAATGTTGAGGCATCACTTTCACATTTTGATGTTGATCCTCTTCTTGAGGAGTTCACTGATGAACTCACTCACATCATTCCACTTTCATCAGAAAGTGGTGATGATCTCTTTGATTTCAAAGCCGATCTGGGAGAGATTGAAAATCTCCTTTGTAATGATCGTTCACTCACTTCTTATCCCAACAAATTCGAAGAGAATGTTAATCACTTTGTTCCTGAAGCGTTCAAAAAAACTCTCACTAATCCTCTATTTGAATTCGACTCTGAATTCACTTTAATTTCTGAGAATCCACTCTTTGATACTCAGATTGAGGATAATGATGAGCCCACAATAGAACAAGAGTTCACAAACTCACTTCATGTGAATGATTCTCTTTACGAGGATTTCTCTTGTGAACTCACTCATATCATATCTCTACCGGAGTATGATAACTTCTACTTTGATCTAGACACACCCGGGATATGTCTAGACCAATTGAGCTTAAAAGATGAAATTCATGCTATCATGAATTCCCCTTCTGATGATGAAGAGTTAGTCATGATTTTTATCATGATTTTCTTTCTTTTCTTCATATATCCCGTGACTTCTCCTGTTCTTCACTCTTTCGGGAATGAAGACATTATTTTTGACCCCGGCATTTTCATTTATCATTTTTGAGCCGGTTCTATGTATATCTCATCGGTGTGGAACTTTCACGTACTTCAATGTTTATACAAACATCTTGAATGAAAGTCCGATGGAGATTGTCTCTTCCACTTACTTCCCCATGAACAAATGAATTCGGGGTCGAGTCAAGCTAGCGACTCGGTAATCAAAAACAAGTAGTGCAACATGGGTTTTCACCCCTGTTTTCTGTCTTCTTACCCCTTTCTACCACCTTAGTGTGGGGGAGATGCCCCACATGTTGTATATAGATCTTAAAAATAAATGAAAATTGTAAATATTAAAAAAGAGAATAATTGTTGTGTTTCTACACTTGGCTAGTAATGTTATCTTTTTACGTTCTAAGTTTCGGCATAACAGCCGGTACTTTGAATATTGAGGACAATATTCAGTTCTAAGTGTGGGGGAAATTGGCGAATTTGATCATAAATGTACCCTTTTAGTCCCTTTTTCCCCAAAAATGGCCAAATTTAAAATTTTTTATTTAGTGGAAGTACTATGTACTAAACACAACAAATGGTAATCAGTCCACCATGTCTAACCCACATAAGGATTGGCTAATCCAGGAGCAAACGGCTCTTGGTAAAGATATCTCAAATCCGTTTATGGCTTGCAATTTGCCCAAAATTGTATGGTGTTCAGCTCACCATATCCTTAAAAGTAAAGAGTTGGCTAGCCCGCAAGTTTATGGCTTGTGGTAAAGGCAGTTGAAAATCCATAATTGGTAATCGACTCACCAAAGATAATATTGATAATTTATCTAAGAGTTGGCTAGTCCAGAAGCAAACGGCTTCTGGTAAAGACAAACCAAAACCGTTGAAAGCTGGTGATTTGCTCAAAATCATTTGGTTATCATTGTACCAAAGTTCTTACTTGAACTAAAACAATTGGCTACTCCAGAAGTAATGGCTTTTGGTAAAGAGATAAAATCCATTAAATTTTCTCAAAACATTGCTAGGGACTAGCAATATCTTAGTGTGGGGGATTGATGAGTGTCTAAATACTCATCATTTTTATACCGTTTAGACTGCAAAAACATTTGAAAACACTCAGAAATGCATCAAAATGATGAAAATATCACAAATAAGTGTTTTATGTGTTTTAAATGCAAAAATACCAAAATCTGGTGAAAAACATATCAAGTTTGCATAATTGGCAGTTTTAGTCCCCCAAGTTTCAAAAATTGTCAAATTTAGTCCCTGGTAAATCAAAATAAAGAAAAATGTCATTTAAGGTCCATGGGATTCAAAAGTTGTCAAAATAAACCCTTTAAAGTTTAAAATTTACAAAATGACAACTTTAGTCCCTAAACTTTGAAAAAATGACAAAAATGGTCCTTGGACATTTAAAAATGGAAAATAATCAACCTTGGTCCTTGTACTATTTATTTATGGCAGGTTTGGTCCTTGTGAGAACTATGGAAGATTGGCAAGATTGGTCCCTTAACTTTGGCAGATTTACATTTTTGGTCCTTGGGTTATTAAGCTACACCAAACAGACAACCTTAATTATTATACCCACCATATCCTAAACCCAGCTTAGGCCCAAAACCAAATCCGCCCAAAATTTAAAACATGATAACACCCCGCCACTGTTCATCCCCTTCTTCCCCAACACCTGTTACCACTCCTTCTCCTCCATCTGTGCTACCACCTCACCACCTTGTCTCTCCAAGCTCATACCAACCTCTCACCATCACCCTTTCCACCTTGCAAACAACCACAGTGCATTAAATGCAAAAACCAACTCAAAGACTTTTGGCGCCAAAAAGTGAAAATCAAAGGTTGTGATCACTTTGACCTATCTAATGGTGGGAAATGATCAGAGGAGAGAGGGGATGCTTTTGGATGTCCATAAAAAGAAAAAGAAGCAAGATAGAGATATCAAGTAGTGTAATTTTAATTTATGTATGTCGAGTTAATTACTTTTCAAGTTCTAGTGTATTTTAAAGCTTTCAAACACTTTGTAATAATATTTCAGTGAATTTCAATCCTATTTTCAGTTTTAATCTCAAGATAAGTTCTATTTCCAGTTTATGCATTTTTTGAGTTAAAAATCTCAAATTAAGATTAAGTTGTTTGTGGTTGTTATCTTGGACTCAAAAGCTCATAAAAGTTCTTTATTTAGCTTATGAGAGCTATTAGAACTCTTAAAATCAGTTTTAGTAATAGAATTTAAAATTTCAGAAAAATACAAAAAAAAATAGTGTAAAATTAAAAATCAAAGGAAAATGGTGAATGAAGCTGAATCAGGGTAAGATATGGATTGCTTTTGGGTATAGAGCTTTGTGGAAAGCTATAGGAAGTAGTATTGATCATCATTTCTCTGTTTTGTGCCTAAACTCAATTTGTAAGCCATTTATTTGCAATTTGCATTTTCTAGAATATGTGTTTAATTCCTGTTAAATTTAGCTTTATCATGTTTGAATATAGTTATTACAAGTTAATAGATAGAATTCTTGGTTTAAAAGTTGTTTTAGTACAATAAGCTTCAAAACAGTCTAAAAAAGTGGTGTTTGGATAAACTGTGTAATCCATGTTAGAGATGGTTCAAGCCTTTGTTCTTGGTTGCTTTAGGTCATGTTAGCTTCTAGTAACTCACCAAGTCATAAAACCAAACCTTAACTGAGTAAAAGTCAAAATTAGTCTAAATCTCACCATATTGTTTAACTGTTAAGAGTTATAGTGTGAAATTCACCACAGTAGCTTGAAACTTGGTACCTTAGCTTAAAATCATCTTATCATAGCTTATAATAACATTTTCAGTCCATAGAATTGATTAGAAGTTCATTAAAGTCAAACTAGTTCATAACTTAAAAAAGTCAAATTTTCCTTAATACAGTTTTTGAATAAACTTCATAATTTTAGTTTGTGCTTAATATTAAGAATTAGTCTATCAGCTTGTGGGATATTAAAATTTTGTTGCTTAACTTAATTAGAAAAATAATAACTTACTTTTTCTCAGCTTATAAATAGCTTATTCAATAGCTTCTTTTGACCCCTTTTCAAAATGCATGCCCTGTGCACACACTCAGCATACACTGAGTGTGCACAGGCATATTGCAGCTTGTTCACAAGCTTCATTCAAGCTTGTGAGGAGCTGATTTTTGGTTCTTGTATAGTTAGCCAGGTCTACTTTAAGTCCCAACTGTTTTCCATTTAGCTTATTTGTTTAGATTATGCAATAGCTTAAAATAAGCCTCCTAATCACTGTTTTTTTTCATTATTAATCCAATAAGCTCAAAACTAGTTTAAGCTTATTTAATAATTAAGAGTACTGTTAATTAGCTAATTTAGACTTAATATAGCATTAGTTAGCTTATGTGTTCAACTGGTACTCTGTGATGGCTTTTAGCTTATTTTGAATTGCTTATTAATAAGCAGTTACACTGCAGTTGCATTTTCCTCCACATAAGCATATGTTTTTATATTTTTCATAGATTAAGAATAATATTTTAGTATTTTACTGAATTTTTCATATTTTTCTGCCACTGTTTGCTATTTTTCTTTATTTTAAATAGTTTTTAATCCTTTTAAATAGCTTTTAATACAAATAAATCAGAAAAAGCTTAAAAAAATATGTTTTCAATTTTCATAGATTAAGATAAATATAAAAAGCTTAAAAAATATTTTTCCATAATTTTCTTGGTTTAAATAGTATTTTCTAGCATTTTAATTAGTTTTAAATAGTTTTAAATTAATAATAAATACATAAAAAGTCTAAAAAATATATTTTCAGTTTTAAAATAAGTTTTATCATATTTTAGATTTTTCTAAGTTATAATTTTATTTTTCTAGGTTAATTTTGTATTTTCTTATATTTTAGTGCATTTTAAATACTTAATAAATAGTTTTTAATTAATAATAATTAAATAAATAGTCATAAAAATAATTTTCTTTTTCTTATAATTTTCTTTTATTATTAGGATTGTAAAAATGTCATTTTCATATTTGTAGGCATTTTATTTCTTAAAACTCACGTTTTATTTTGTTCGTTTACGTAATTTTATTTAAACGTACGTTTTAGGTTTTAAACGTTCATCATTATAAAAATAGTGATAGCGTTTATTTAATATATTTTATCTTTTTAATTTTCTTAATTTGCATTTAAGTCACTGTAATTTATAAATCTTTTCTTTAGGTATAATTATCCATCCAAATCCTTACTGATCACTATCCTTAGTGATCATTCTATCATCTGAAGTTTTTTAACACCAATTCATCCTCCGTGGGACTTAACGACCCAGGAATACACTATATTCCTCTGATCTAAATTTCATTTGGTTTCTGAGCTGTTTTGAGTTTCTTACGGTTGGTCATTCACAAGTGGCTAGCTTGCGTGAGATAACTTGACGGTTCGGGACAGATCAGGGTGTGATTTGGTTTGGACTTGTGTATGTGGGCCTTATGGATGTGGGCTGATGACTTTGATGTGCCGGAATTGTGAATTCAAATGTGTCATCCGTTTTTTTCTTTCCACAAAAATATTGGATACATATTTTATTGATTGAAAAAGTGTGTTGTATTTTGGTTATTAAAAATTTCACGGAGGGATACAAAATTCACGGCTTGAACGAAAAAGTGAAAAATGACTTCGGGGTTTTTGTACGGCATTATTGAGGCAAAATGCTCTCTCATATGTGGTCATTACTATTAGCCAATGAATCAATGGTGGTTCAATTTCAGCAATTCCCATGAGTTATTCGACGTCACATAATGTCAATGATACTTCACAGTCAAAGCAAAATCTTTCTTGAATCTTCAACGTCAGTCATGACTTGTCAAGATGTTTGCTTATGACATGAACTTCTCGTGCCAATGGTCGTACACGTTATAATGCTTCCGAAAGTTCGAAACCATCATGGGGGAGAAACGTGTACTTTGATGTCTTACGGTTAACCTCCAGGGAAAAAGAGTTTAATACTACTTGACTTAGAATGGTTTGTGAAGTTGTCTTCACATGGGTAAAGAATTGTTGATGATGATGATGAATTGTTGATGATTGGATACATATTTTATTGATTGAAAAAGTGTGTTGTATTTTGGTTATTAAAAATTTCACGGAGGGATACAGAATTCACGGCTTGAGCGAAAAAGTGAAAAATGACTACGGGGTTTTTTTACGGTATTATTGAGGCAAAATGCTCTCTAATATGTGGTCATTACTATTAGCCGATGAATCAATGGTGGTTCAATTTCAGCAATTCCCATGAGTTATTCGACGTCACATAATGTCAATGATACTTCACAGTCAAAGAAAAATATTTCTTGAATCTTCAACGTCAGTCATGACTTGTCAAGATGTTTGCTTATGACATGAACTTCTCGTGCCAATGGTCGTACACGTTATAATGCTTCCGAAAGTTCGAAACCATCATGGGGGAGAAACGTGTACTTTGATGTCTTACGGTTAACCTCCAGGGAAAAAGAGTTTAATAATACTTGACTTAGAATGGTTTGTGAAGTTGTCTTCACATGGGTAAAGAATTGTTGATGATGATGATGAATTGTTGATGAACCGCTGCATGTTCCCCTAAAACAGATATTCACAGAAACCAAAGTTGTCATAATACATTCAAGCTGACATTGTTTACGGTTCTGTCTTGATTTTGTAAAATCCCGCGAAAGAATCTATTTCTCGGTTTAAATCATAGACTTGTAAAATCCCGTGACAATGGAAACATCCTGGTAATAGTAAAGTGCATTTCCGGATCTATCTTACGGTTTATTCTTGGTTTTGTAAAATCCCTCGAAAGAAACTATTTCTCGGTTTAAACTATAGAATTGTAAAATCCCGTGATGATGGAACCATCCTGGAGAAAGGGAAAGTGTAATTCTGAATCTTATCTGATGCTGGTGCTACGGTTTCTACTTCGAAGTAGGGATAAAAGGGTGTACTTCATGAATTGGGTGTGTGTTTGGGTTGTTTTCATGGCAGTTTTATTATTTCAATGTTTACAGGGTTATGTGCTTTTAACCATGGTCGGGAAGAGAAACCATTATCAGAGTTCACATAAAACGTCAAAGGAGGCTAGAGTTGAGCTTTTTATCAGAAGATGTGACAACGGGGTTAATTCACTATTATTTATTTGAGGTTGAAGTGAAATATCACGGGCAAGTGTACTTAGTATCTGAAGGTATCGGGGATGGTTGGATGAAGATTCTTCATGATCCTTGTTCAAGATTATTATAAAAAACGAAGACTTGGAAATCTAGTTATTGTTGGGTGACTTTTTCCTTTTCTGTTACCACTTGGGGTAATTGGGCTCTTACCACCACAAAATAACTATCACTTTAAGGAATTACGTTGTAGTGCTCAGTGTCACATTCAATTGTAGATTTTCAAGAGGTGATGTACGTCTTATACTTGATGGTTGGTTGGTTGAAGAGTATAGAGTACTTAGAGATGCTAATGGAAATCGGCACCGCTCTTTGTTACATATGTGCAAGTTTAAGTCACGAGTTCGGGTTTGTTTACTTCACGATCAAATTCATCATATTGGGTTTTCTCCATCAGCTGTCACAACAAAGAGCCTACTGAATGATAATGGGTTGATTACATGTTTTGCCAAAATAGATGATGAAAAGAGAGAGATTATGACTTATGAACACAACAGTTCATGCCTCGTACTCTAAAGAAAAGAAAAGTGTACGTTTCAGTGCGCTTTATCTTCTGAAGAAGAGAAATCTTCTTATGACGTATGAACACAACAGTTCATGCCTCGTTCCTCAAAGAAAAGAAATGTGTACGCTTCAGTGCGCATTATCTTCGGAAGAAGAGAAATCTTCTTATTATGACCATTCTCATCAACATGCTTCATGCTTTTTCCATGCGCTTCAGTCATCTAGTGAACCGAAGTACTGTTGATTGTTTTCTTATTCCACTTACTCAACTATAATGACGATGGCGACATCATGTGCTAATTTTGAGGGGGAGAAGTGTGAATAGAATACATTTTAAAGATATTCACTTGTTTAATCAAGAATGGCATCTCCGTATGCAATTCTTGAGGGGGAGAAGAAGTGTGAATTTACTGCATGGTTGATATTATATGAGAATAAATGGTCAAATAGCTCCAAACTCATGTAAGAACCGAGCTTCTTCTTATCGGGTCATCTTCACATGGAGTTTTCTTCTAAAGAGTCGTTGGTTAACATCTTCACACGGGCTGATACGATTAAATGACAAAGTGCTTCCAGTTGCGGGGTTGATTTCCTTGATGAACATCTTTCTGTTCTTGTTTGATTGGGAGGGATTTGATTTAAGGGGATTTGCTATTTGCTATTTGATGAATACATTTGGTGAGTTGAAGATGCTGACTTTCTATTCCCCAATTGGAGAATCTTGAAGAAGGTCGAGTCTACAGTCAGTTCTACATTTTCTGCTGCATGTTAGAAGACTAAAGACGAGTTGCATTTGATTATCCAAAGACTTCTTCTTAATCTGGGCATTTATCAAACAGATTGTCGGTTTAGAGGAGAGCACTAATTGGGGGAGAGTGATATGTCGAATTTAATCCCCAATTAGACTTGCTCACATTCTTTAGCAAGTTGATTCTCACAAATACTTCAAGTATTCTTCTCAAAAGATTTCAAGTATATGGGCTTACAAAGTGTTGCTGATTCTGAAGTGTCAAAACCAGCAAGGGGGAAGGAGACACGCATCTAAACGCGAGTAAACTTGATGAGCTTAATACTTCTAAGTGATTGAAGATATCCCGGGAAGACTAATGTCATTACCGCAGAGAAAGTCAATGTTTGACTCAAGGAGTTTAATGTTCTTATTCCAACTATATGGGGGAAGAGATGGAAGAGTTAGTTTCTGAAGATGAAAGAGGTACACAAGTGTGTGATGATTTTGATGTTATCACAATCATCAGGGGAGAGAGATTGTTTACATTGGGGATGCTCAGCTACTTCACTTGAGGGCTTAATCAGTGATTCAGAGATATAATCACTTATTCCGGTGTTGACATCCGCAGAGATTGTTACCCGCAGAGATAATCGATTCGGCCGCCTTCTTCAATGTTATCGGTTATTCTCTCTTTGGGCATTCGGGTACTTCGGGTTCTTGAGCTTCATACACTTTCTTCAGGGGGAGAGAAAAGTATACATCGGGGTTATTCTTTGGCTATTGGACTTAATCTGCTACTTCGATGGTATAAGTTTCTTTGTCTTTGGGTATATGTGTATTCGGGTTCGTGAGCTCTAGTCTAAGAGACTGACTGCATCAATTCGTCTACTTGGGGGAAGTGGTTTCTTGACAACTTGTGGTATGGATTGCTTCAGACTTCAGTGGATATGGAATCTGAGAAGATTATTTATATGTGGGTTGATATGTTGTTGTTCTTCTATTGGATGATATAACCTCGAACGATGAATCACGATGATTATTCTTAAAAGGAGCAGCAAGTTCGATGATAATGGTGTGCTTCTCTGTGCACCTGGCTAAGGGAAGCTTGAAAGAAAGCTTTGAATCTGCTCAGCTGAAGGATTTTCGGTTTGAGGGAAGCTGCCAAAGTCTCACTTTCAGATGGTTCAATTTCTTTCTTCAATGCAAGAGCCTCGGAAGCTTTGGTGGTGAAAGTTTTAGGGATGATGACTTCTATCTTCTACAACGGGGCTGTTTGATATCCTTATCTCGGTACTCGTATCATCATCTTTCTTAAACTATATCATCTATTCTATCTTTGTAAATAATTATTAAAAACCAAAATACAAAATTATAAAACCAAAAAAAGAAAATAGAAAATTATAAAATCAACAAAAAACCCATAAAAATCAGAAAATTTAAAAATACCAAAAATATTGTTTTTCTTAAGACATGTCTTCTGGTATCGATAACATCTGCGGTCTTAGAAATGTCATTCAATAATGGCACGGGACCATAGATGAAGTTCGAGCAGGAGGTGTAAATATTCTTTTCTAAACATGTCTAAAACTATGGCTTGCAGTTATTTCAGACTGTAACCCGTGCGTAAAACATGGCTTGCTTTTATTTCAGATAGCAACCCGTTCTTCAAGAAAGGAAAGTGCTGCGCTAAACAATTTTCAAAAATATTGTGCACTTATCCTAAAACAAAATGAGGAAAGTATGTCGAAGGACTGCTGTTCCTACTCAAATATTTTTCCTTCTAAAATTCTTCAGAAAAATATTTGTTTTAACAAAATTGGTGGAAATTGAGTTGCTTGAAAATCGATCAGAATCAAAGTTTTCATAAAATTGCAAAAACTCAATCAATGACTTCAGCGAATTTAAAACTTTTCAAGAAAAAGAGCCATTGATTGAGGGGTAGAATGTTTTTCAAATCTACATCTTCTAACGGACTTTCTTAATCATCCTACGTGCTTATCTGAAAAAATATAATTGCCTATGTTGAAGGACTAGGTTTCTAGGATGTGATTGTTAGGATTAGATGATTATAGATTGATTAACACATTATTCCCATACCTTATATGATCTGATTGATATGTTGGTTAGACTTTTATTAGTCGATTGTTGTTTGGGTGTTGTCGACCACCATATATCTGTATGTATGTCCACTAACGTATGCAGGTATATTGGTATATAAGAATGTTCCCGATCCGGATCCCACATAATATGATGATTGGATGCCGAAAGGAAAGAGTAACTATATCTTGGGTTGACAAATGAAGAAACAGAGCTTAATTGGACTTCCAAGGAGAGTTGGCATGGAAAAATGCAACGTAAGAGGTCTCATCGCATCGCATGGTTTTTTCTAAGTGATTGAAGAAACGGAGCTTAATTTGACCTCAGTTGGCATTAAAATGCGACGTAAGAAGTCTCACGCATTAGCGCACGGTTTTTCTTCCAAGCCCTACAGCAGCAACATCAACAGATGCAGCTCAACCACCTAACGTATCTTTGTGCAGGACAAGTAGTGGATGATAACATTTGTTTAAAAACAATTTTTTAACAATATTGTTTTGATAAATGGAAAAATATTGTTTTGAAAATAAACTGGACTTAATTTTGAAAATCACCGGACTTCATTTTATCAAAACTTAAGTCACTCAATCATAGAATACGGTCATCGATTGAGGGAGAGAGTGATTTAAACTAAAATAATTTCAAACGATATTTCTTCACAAAAGTCCGTTTTGTACGATAATAAGTGGTGATCTAAAGATTTAATGTTATGTCATGGTATGATTTTTCTTTTGAATCAAGGTCTTTCAAAATGAAATTTTTTCTGTTCTTGTTTGATTGTGAAATTATTTTATTTTACTTAAAGATCTCTTAAAACAATCATACCTGACACTAACATTCTTTAATGTCTTAAACTGTTCCTTATCAGTCATTTTTCAAAATTAAATTTTGCCACGTCTTTCCCCAAAATCTTTTAAATGATTTAAATCAATTGGGATCACAAATCTCAAAAGGTTTGAAATTTTTGATCGGGGGAGAGATCGTGATTTAAATCTCAAATCTGTTTTAATGGAATCGGTTTTAGTCCTTTATAGGCACTCCTGCCTCCATGTGCCAAACGATTTCAAATACACAATGCACATGTTGAGGAGGAGGATTTATCCAAAAACGAGATGACTATTTAAACCTGGCCACATTTTCTCCCATGTTTTCTAAACCTTATTAAATCACTTAGGATCTAAAATCTCAAAGGGTTTGATATTTTTGATCGGGGGAGAATTTGTGATTTAATATGAAATTTGATAAAAGGTGATCATTTGATTCAATGTGCTGGCTCTCTCTAATATGTGCTAAACTCTTTCATATATTGATGCACATATTGAGGGGAAGCGAATGGTTTCTTCATGGTTTTTGTGATCGTGGATGTGCTTCAAAGAACTCTTTCCTCTATGTGATAAAATGATTTCAAATATCCTATGCACATATTGAGGGGGAGAATTTACCAAGAAAATCAAATGGCTTTTTCTATGAAAATTGTGATCAAAGAAAATATTTCAAAGTCATCTTGCCTCCATGTGCTAAACAATTTCTAAATCATATGCACATGTTGAGGGGGAGGTTTTCTAAATGATCAAAAATAATTAAGGTACAAAATACTGTGATATTTTGTCACCAGTACCTTGATTGGTTTTTCCAAATGATTTTTAATTGGTTTCAAGGAAGAAAGAACTGTACCAAAAGACCGACCATTTTACTTTATGCATGGAGTTATAAGGATGGTGAGGTTAGGTATTAGTTCCCACGTTCCGTCAGAACCAGAGGGATCTACCCAGGGACAATCCACTAGATAGTGTAGAGTCCTTAGGTATGATGAAAAAAGGAGAAAATGAGAAATGGGAAGAGTGCGGACTGAGACAGAGCTAGTACTGGAATAAACCCAACAAGGTTCTAGTTATGAAGTCTCGGTAAGCACTGAAGGGGTTGAAGAATGAAAAAGAAATGAATATGAAAAGGGTGAAAAGAAATAGCCCTCCAATAATTCAACCTTAGGGCAGAAACCGGGTTCAATACATATGCTACTAGTGTTTACTAAGGTAACACTGGTATTGAAGATAAGACGTCATGGACCCAGGACGACTGCACTAACTTCCCAAGCTACTCAAGTTCCTCTTAAAAGGGCTTGTTTCATTCTCACGGGAACCTACATAATCTATCGACTTTCTCTTAGAGATTGTTGATATTGAAGAAGGAGGCCCTCTCCCTAGTCTCCGGCATAAAAACCAAATGTGCACAATTGAGTCTAGAGCCAAGAGATCATCCACAATATCTCGTTAGGACACTAAATTAATGAAAACTTGATGTTTCACACAATGTGGAAAGTAAGAATATATTAAGAGTCCTACGCATTATCCTTGTGGTATTGCCAGAACATCTGAGTGATATGTAAAAGTATTCACGATGAAGATGAAAATCCTTCTAGAGCCAACATCAAACAAGCTCTTGGTGGGTGACATGTGAGATCTTTCCAAAAGATCAAGCTTGTGACAACTGGATAGAAACGATGGGGCGATTCACTCTTGAATCAACCTTGGTCCAGGAATGGAATTGACGAATACTTTTGGAAGAAATCGTTCGATGCAAGGTTGTCAGGATCGGGATCCTACCTAGGATCGTTTTTGGCTTTGCAAGATCATGATCGTAGGATCGGATCGGGATCTTAAGATCCTATGAAAATGTGTATATTTTTGTATAGGGGTGGTAGTTCTATATATATATCTCGGCATAAGTCTACACTTAGTCAATTTGTATACTATATAACGTTAAAAAATAAAAAGAATGCCCATACTTTAAAGTTTACTTCGTGATGAACAATAAATAAACCAGTTTTTTGTTTATCCTGTTTGAAATGTACATACGCAAGACTTAATATAAATTAATAAATCATATGTGTGTTGGTAAAAATAGCATGTAGTTGTCGTGAAAATATTGTTAGTCATTATCGTAATAATTTTGTACTAAATTTAGCCAATGCTAACACTAATTTCCTACAATAATGCGATCAATCTGTCACTTTTAACCGAATGGTCATTTGTGAAAAACAATGAATTAAAGTTCAAAAAAAAAAGAAAAACAATGAATTAGTGATTGAGATTGGGCTTTTTGAATCAAACATGGGGCTTAAATGCTTCACATAGAAGAAAAAAGTCCAAAAAAATGGTTTAGCAACAGGATCGGATCGTAAACGATCCTACGATCCTACGATCCGATCCTACGATCCTGAACGATCCTACCAGATTTACGATCCCGTTGCGATCCTGATCGTTTTTTAAGTGTAGGATCGTAGGATCGTGCGATCCTACGATCAGGATCGCAATCCTGACAACCTTGGTTCGATGTGCAAACCTTCTTTTCTCTAGCACATCGAATGTGTATTCATTTTCAAACCCAAAAAGTATCTCTGATTGAAATATACTTTTGGAAAAACCGTTCGATGTGTAAAATTCTTCTTTTCTCTAGCACATCGAATGTGTACTTATTTTATAATACAAAAAGTATTTTGATTGAAAATTGATCTTTCTCATAAAACCTTCGTCGTATTGCAAAACTCTTTCTTCAAGCAATACACGATTGTTTTTCAAATCAATTCTTCATCAATCAGTGAATCTCATTATTTGGTTCACTCATTCCGTAGTCTTCTTTGAGCCGTTCGGTTTTGAGAATAGCTAGAACAGTTTGCGAAACCCTGTCAAGGAGATTCTTCAGAATTATACCTGATCACAGGCAGTACTTGTACTGATCAACGGGGAACCGTGGGCCGTGTACCTCAATTCAACGAAAGTGATCAAAGACACTTTCGTGTGTTTTATTGCTAACTTTTGATTGCAGGTACATTTGGACGGTTGCAGCTGATCAGAATTGAGGAGTCAATCCAAAGCCGCATGCTCACAGCATTCACAATTAATTTGAAGAAATCATGTCTTGTGCATATCTACATATCCTGGCTCTGATATTTTATGCTATGCTTCTGCTACGCTGCTGCAAATATCATGAACCAGTAAAGCTTCCGTTACTCTGATGGAAAGATGTCATGATCAAGAAAGTGTGAGCATGTCGGTCCAAAAGTCGCAACTTCACATGATGGCAACACAATAAAGGGTGATCCAGAGATTTACTATGGCTGATGATCTCAATGAAAGCTCGAAGATCATCAAAAATGTGGATCAGTTCAAAGACCTCCACTTAAAGTACAAATCAATGCGGACTTTGAAGAATCGCTACAAAAGCACAAAGATTGCGGAAGTGAAGAATTCAAGTTTACGAGCTCAAGACTGAAGATTATATAGAATGCTAGGATTCAAAATGTAAAACATGGGGTGACCTCCCTTAGGGGGAGATTGTTAGGAATTGGAAATTCCAGTGTGAAGTGTCGGTCACCCCAAATATTATCTAGCATAAGTTAGCTCGTAGACTTGTAGTTATTTACGTTGTTTAGTAGTTAATTAGTTAGTTTGTAGCGTAGTTTAGTTTAGAGCAACACCGTGGAGGAAGGACGGGTCTTTACCCACTGTATGCCTGATCCACAGTCCGATAGGAGGACGTATCTTGTGTAACTATAAATACCCCTTCCATCTATGGAATGGGTGGAGCTTTTCATTTAATCTAACCTTGCATTTTGTGAGCCAAGTCTCTAGCAAGAAACTCGCTCTCATCTATTTCTCTCTATCTATGGAAAACATGTACTTTCATCATCTAAGACCACCCGAATCATCAACACAATAAATATTACGATCCTACAAATAGTGAAGCAAAAATGGTTTTATATAATGCTTTACTCAAAAAGGAATTTGGAAGAATTTCTATGCTTAAAACCTCTAAAGAAATTTGGAATTCTTTAGTTGTAACTCATCAAGGCAACCAACAAGTTAAAAATATAAAATTGATTTATTTGTTCAACAATATGAACAATTTTCAATATCGGATGAGGAAACTATAGATCATTCATTTGCTAACATTAATACCATTATTACATCTTTACAAGCACTTGATAAATCTTTTTCTAGCCGTAACCATGTTAGGAGATATCTAAGAGCACTTCCATCGAAGTGGAGATCCAAGGTGACGGCGATCGAAGAGTCAAAAGATTTGACAATCCTCACTCTCGATGAACTCATAGGCAACCTAAAAGTCTACGAGCTTGTCCTCGCTAAAGACTCCGAAGCCTCAAAGGTGAAAGAGAAACACAAATCTCTTGCCCTTAAAGCCAAAAAGGCTTCAAGCGATGAAGAGAACTCCTCTTCAAATAGTGACGAAGAGGAGTACGCCATGGCGGTAAGGGACTTTAAAAAGTTCTTTAGAAGAAAGGGAAGATACGTCAAACAACCGTATGACGATAAGAAAGGCTTTCGAAAAAGCAAAGAGGACGAGAAGCCAAAAGATGATCGTACTTGCTTTAAATGTGGGACCCAAACCACTTTATTAGTAAGTGTCCCAAACGCGATGATCAAAAGGCGTTTCAGAGCGCACGTGGGGAATGAGCGACGGGGAGGACGAAGAAATTTGTCTCATGGCAAATGACGAGGTATGTCACGAATACTATAGTAGCTCATCACTTGATGACGACTCATTGCATAATGAATATGATAAACTATGCATAATTAGCTTAAAACTAGTTAACAAAAACAAGCTTTTAAAGAGTCAAAACCAACGTTTAGACAAAGAAGACATAGAACTAAAAGCAAAACTAAAACGTTTAGAAAAGGGTAAAATAGCAAGTGGTGAATGTGAACTTTGCGTTCAACTTCAAACACTAGTTGATCATCTAGATTCTAAAATTGCTAGAATGAGTACGAACACTTTAGACACAATATTAGATGGTGTTAAAACCGGCAACAACCAAAAAGGTTTAGGTGTTCAACAACTTGATCCATCAACTAGTGAAAATAAAGAAACAAAATTTGTTAGGGCACTAGAAAAATCAGCCACTGTTGTGGCAGATCCCATGGATCCCTTGATAAGGGAACCGACTAGTGTACAGCCAGGGATCCGTGGATCTGCTGTAGCAAACCGTAGCAATAACATAGCTTCTTCATCTTGAACTGATTTTGGTATCATTAATAGGAAGAAACCAAGTCACATCACCACTAGACAACCACCTCCAAAATATAATCCTACCTTTGCAAGAAACAAAGCTCCATCTTTTTCAAAACCTAATTCATTTAGGAGACCTAATAACGTTTACCCGAAAAGTAATCATCAAATGGGATGGAACCCAAACATGCAAAATGGCTTTCCTTTTCAAAACCTTGCTCCATGGAATGCATACTCACCTTATCCATACATATCTAACATGAATGGAATGTTTAACACTAATGGACCCATGAACAAATAGGGACCAAACTTTTGAGTTTATTATTGTTTTAGGTGTGCTTAAAGGTCGACCTAGACCCCGATGAATGGGTCAAGGATAGCGGGTGCACGAGGCACATGACCGGAAATAGAGATCTATTCTCCACATTTGAATCCTTCAATGGAAGTAATGTGGTGTTTGGAAATAGCAAAAGTAGAATCATCGGTAAAGGTACGATTTCTAACAAATCTCTAACCATTAACGATGTGTGTCACGTAGAAAACCTAAACTTTAACTTCTTAAGTATAGGGCAAATATGTGATAAAAAGTGCAATGTACTTTTTACCGAAACCGGTAGTAAGATATTAAAAAATGACATAACCATAGGAAAGGATATTAGGAAACATGGAGTCTATGTCATTAAAATCGGTAATGAACCTAAAGACAAACTATGTCTTACCTCTATGGATGATACTTCGACCTTATGGCATCGAAGATTGGGTCACGCCAACATCCGACTTCTTCAATCGCTATCATCCAAAGATCTAGTAAGAGATCTACCTAAGTTGAAATATGAACATCACTTTTGTGATGCTTGTAATGTAGGAAAACAAGCTCATTCTAGTCATAAAGCTAAAAACATGATGTCTACAACTAGGTGTCTAGAATTACTACATATGGATTTATTTGGTCCATCCGCTATCCAAAGTTATGGAGGCAACTACTATACTTTGGTCATAGTGGATGACTATTCTAGGTATACATGGACAAAATTCTTAAAGAACAAAACGGAAACCTTTAATTATTTTGAAATATTAAGCAATGTAACATATTGGATTTCACAAACACACTAAACCATAAGATCAAATAGGCGTATTATGAGTTCTAGAGAGAGAAAGTTAGAGGTTTAGGGAACTTTAGAGAGAGAAAGAAAAATCTTATTATGAGCTCCAACTCTCTACCTTGGGAGGTAGAGAGTATTTATAGTCATTACATAAATCGCCACCTATCGGGCTGTGGATCTGGCATACATTGGGTAAAGACCCGTCCGTCCTCCACAGTGTTACTTAAACTAAATACTACTTAACTTACAATAATCTACCACTACGAGCTTTCTAACGATTACATATACTTGAGGTGACCGACTCTTTAATAACTGGATTTACTAAATCCTAACAATCTCCCCCTAAGGGAGGTCACCTCAAACACACATTAAACATACATTGAATACAAACAGATATTATATTAAAAGATTGTTCTTGCATTCTTGATGTAGTACTTTGCTCCGAAGCTCGTAGTCATTGATTCTTCTTATTGCATGTTTGGTCAATCCAAGTGGAGGTCTTTTACTGATCCACGTGATAATAATTTTGAGCCAGCTTTTGAGATCATCAGCTAACAAAAAATCTATGAGACATCCATTGTGGTGTTGGTATTATGTGAAGTTGTGACAAACGGACCGACATGCTCACATTCTGGATCATGATTTCTTCTTATCAGAGTAGCAGAAGCTTTCGTTGATTCATGATATTGGCAGCAGCATAGCAGAAGCATGGAGTGAAAATATCAGAGTCATTGATGCACTAATCATGATTTCTTTCGAGATGAATGTGTTGAGTGAGGATGCGGCTATGGATTGACCGCTTCATTCTGATCAGCTGCAAACGTAGGGCGTACCTGCATACAACAGTTAGCAATAAATCGCACGAAAGTGTCTTTGATCACTTTCGTTGAATTGAGGTACACGACCCACGGTGTTAGGAATTGGAAATTCCATGTTAAAGTGTCGGTCACCCCAATTATAGTCTAGCATATGTTAGCTCGTAGACTTGTAGTTAATTACGTTATTTATTAGTTAGTTAATTAGTTTAGAGCAACACCGTGGAGGACGGACGGGTCTTTACCCAATGTATACCTGATCCACAGCCCGTAGGTGGCGTTATTTGTAAGAACTATAAATAGCCCTCTCCTCATGTGGAGAGGGTTGATGCTTTCATTTCTCTTAATCATACAACTTCTTTTTCTCTCATCTCTTTCTCTCTCTAGAAAGTATCCCACCCATCTCTCTCTCTCTAAAACCTTCTTGTTTGATTCAATCTTTATACAAGTTCTTTGATTAAAACAATAACCAATATCCTACAAATGGTATCAAGAGCCATGGTTTGATCTTGGATATTGTGTGTGCTCCGATTTTAGTTTGGTTATTGTTGGGTTTTTATGGTTCGAATTTTTGGGTATTTTCTCATCTAGTTCAAATTTTATTTGGCTACTAAGGTTAAAAGTTTGCACTTTTATATGATTTTTGGGGTTGAAAAAGTTTAGTGGTATTTTCATCATTTGGACTATTTCTAGTGTTAAAGTTTGAATTTTGATGGTACTTTTGTGTTTAGAATCATTATAAGTGCTTGGGTTTTGATTTGGTAAGCTTGAATCACTGTGGTTGAGCTTGTTTTGGATTGGAATGTGGTGCTTTTGAATATGTTCTTCGTGGAGACTTGTAGTTATATTTCTTCGTAGATACTTGTGGTTATGTTCTTCGTAGAGACTTGCAGTTATGTTTTTCGTAGAGACTTGCAGTTATGTTCTTCGTAGAGACTTGCAGTTATGTTTTTCGTAGAGACTTGTAGTTATGTTTTTCGTAGAGACTTGTGGTTATGTCCAGATTCAATGTATCTGTCTAGAGACTTGGCGTAGAGACATGTAGCCTATTTTCAGTAGAGGCTTGGTGCCTATTTTCGTAGAGACTTGGCGTAGAGACTTGTAGCCTATTTTCAGTAGAGACTTGGTGCCTATTTTCGTAGAGACTTGGCGTAGAGACTTGTAGCCTATTTTCAGTAGAGACTTGGTGCCTATTTTTGTAGAGACTTGGCATAGAGACTTGTAGCCTATTTTCAGTAGAGACTTGGTGCCTATTTTCGTAGAGACTTGGCGTAGAGACTTGTAAAAATTTTCGTAGAGACTTGGCGCCTATTTTTGGTAGAGACTTGTCTTTAAAATTTCTAGCAACTTGTCTCTGTTGTTACTAGCGAGTTGCTCTTTAGCGACTTGGCCACTTAGCGAGTTGCTCTTTAGCGACTTGGTTCATAGCGAGTTGTCTCCAGCGACTTGAGCATCTAGAGACTTGTAACTAGCGAGTTGCTCTTAGCGACTTGATACTTAGCGAGTTGCTCTTTAGCGACTTGACTGTGTAGCGACTTGGTGCTTTAGCGACTTGTGTCCAGCGACTTGGGTCCTAGCGACTTGGTCTTAGCGACTTGGTTCAAGAATTCTTAGCGACTTGTTGACTTTTCCCGACAAAACTTCAAACGGCTATAACTTTTGATCCGTAACTCCGTTTTTAGCGTTCTACCCATCAAAACGACCGTGAGAACGAGGAGAATGTCACGCCGAATAAACTTTGTAGGGCTAAATCCGCTCTGAACAGAAGTTATTGAGGTTTTTATGTTTTTAGACCTAAATTTCTCGGGAAAATCGTGCATAAACCAATCCAAATCTCAACCAAACAACATCTCTGCTAATCCTACAAAAAGAATTATATGTCCTTACACACAATTGTCTATCATTGTGTTGATCCATCAGTCATCTTAACACATTCCATTGGTCATTGCTTAACGGTTTGGTCTTGATTTTAGTAAAATCCCGCGAAAGATTCTATTTCTCGGTTTAAATCATAGACTTGTAAAATCCCGTGGATACTACAACATCATGTCTTACACTACTGACCATGTTATTTCAGAAGTACTTAAATTGTATGATGTTGTAGACAATCATGAGAATATTTGCTACACTAAACGGTTAAAGATGATTGAATCAGTCAACGAGGATGTGATATCTCCGGGTTCAGACTCTGAAAATACAGAAATGCACCAGTCAATGTTACGGAATGCTTGTGCAAAGGATAAGGAAATTTGCATTGAACCTTATCGACAACTTCATTCACACCTCACATTACTTCTATCTATGGGAAGTGAACGAACAGTTACTGCACTTTTCCGTCAAGAATTATCAACGTTCAAGAGCACATTATTCTTAAACTTAGAACATTTGGAACAACAACTTGATAAAGAAATGGTTCAAAAGGATAGTTCCAGTGCTGCACTTCAAGTGATCTACAACCAATTTCAGTCATTCATCAGTGAGGAATTTACATCAGATTATGATCAAGACATGACTGAAATGTCTTTCAAGAAACACACTGGAATGGAAATTAGCATGTTCATAGAGACACTTATCCAACTCATGGATAATGTGGGGAAGTATATTGAGGAGGTTACTCAGACAGATGAAAAAGTGGATGAGTGTCTGGTGCAGTTGAGAGATAGTTGTGATAAGTTGGGTAATGTATCTGTTGAAGAATCGGGTGTTGCTGAATGCAGAATGTCAGAGACAACAAATGATGATGAGTCGGGTAAAGCACCAGATGATGGATCAGTTGACACTGAATACAGAGGCTTAGAGATAGATAAGCTTGACACAGCCAGCGGTCCAGTGACTCTTGTTACACATGATGTGGATGCAGATATCAGACCAGAATTTGAGCAGGTGTCATCTGATGAGGTACCCTTAACTGATCAACATAGTGCATCTGTTAAGGTACCTAAACATTCTGATCTTCATGCTAAACATGATTCTGATAAATGTTCCTTGGTTGAGGCTGAGTCTAATAATTTCAAAACGAATGATATGGTTGATAAAAAGGTTTTTGATGAACTTTCATACAAATTCTCAAAACTTGAAAAACATTGCATTTCACTTGAAATTGCGATACAGAGTAAAGAGGAAATTTTTCAAACTAAGAAACCATTTAAAAATCCGGATTTCCCTGAATTTCGTGAATTTTTGAAATAAACGATTTAAAAGCTCAGCTTCAAGCCAACAACTCGACTATCAACAATTTGAAGAAACATATTTCTGATATGCATGTGAAAAGTAATTCTGATGTTAATACTATTGATAATATTCAAATGAGAAATGATGAATTAGCGGGTTGTGTGGCCAAATTACTAAAGGAAAATGAGTCTTTAAGAAAGCGTCACATAGAACTAAGTGACTCTATCAAAGAAGCTAGAACAAACTCAATGGAACAAACAAACTCTTTGATAGCAAAAATTGATGAACTCAAAGCTCAACTTCAGGAAAAGAGTTTCGCTATTGTTGCCTTAAAAAATGAGCTCAGAAAAACAACTGGGAATAGTGTGAACACTAAGTTTGCAAAACCATCCATCTTGGGGAAACCAGTTATTAGACAACCGAATGCGTTTAGATCTGAACTACCAAAATTTTCCAAAACGCGGTTTGCCTCCCAAGTTGATGTGAAACAAGTTTTGACAAAACCAGTCACTTCACCTTACTTGCCTAGGAAAAATGCTATGAATGACTTGTATAAG
Organism: Chrysanthemum makinoi; assembly: GCA_910596185.1. Taxonomy (NCBI): domain Eukaryota; kingdom Viridiplantae; phylum Streptophyta; class Magnoliopsida; order Asterales; family Asteraceae; genus Chrysanthemum; species Chrysanthemum makinoi. The sequence goes on along the minus strand of OU343219.1, from coordinate 92,072,814 downwards.
AACTCTTATCTAGAAATGGCTAGAAAGAAGGCACAGATTCAAAAAGACGGAATTTTAGGTGCAAGACCTAGAGTGATGAATTCTTCGAGATTTCAAGGCACTGCTAGTAGTTCTAAACCATTACCTAGGAACACTAAACTAAAGACTAGGGATTGGCGTGGATCTAAGAGTAGTTGCGTTTCGAATAAAGCTATTCCCATAGCAGATCACTCTAAGAACTCTAGATCTTTTTCTAAATCCAAACAAGCTGTTTGCTCGAATTGTATGAAATGCATCTTTAGGGGAAATCATGATAATTGTTTTACAAAATCCCTGAAGAAAGTAAATGCTCAGGAAAAGGTTCAACCTGTTAAGTCTAGGACTTTCACTAAGTCATCTTCTGTGGATATGAAGCAAAACAAACTGAAAACTTCGCCTAGATGGATACCAACTACAAAACCTTTGGAAACTAGGAATAAGGATAAGTCTTCCACTATGCATAAGAATATCAACAATCCTAGACCTTTCCATAAGTGGATACCATTTGGTAGAATGTTTAAGGCTGCTGGACTTAGGTGGATACCTACCGGAAAGCTATTTTCCAATGGCAAAATCAAGGTTGACCGTGAAGCCCCAAAGAGTTTGGATAATAATGTCACTAACCCATATATATGAAAACAAGCTTGTAATGTTAGTGCAGGTATTCCTTACTCAGTTGCAGATGCTTCGATCCTTCATTACATGGACTGGCTTAAAGTATGGATAACAAATGGATTGATATCTCATAACTCACGGGTCCAAGTAACTCAACCTTGATATTCAAACTGGCAATGACGTCTGTTCACATCAGTTCAGGCCTCGTTCTTCATCATTATGGCGTCTGCAGATAACACTTCAGGCCCCATACTTCACAGAAAAGAAAAGTGTACGCTTCAGTGCGCTTTATCTTCAAAAGAAGAGAAATCTTCATGTTTATGACCATTCTCATCGACACTCTTCATCAACATGCTTCATGCTTTTTCCATGCGCTTCAGTCATCAAGTGAACTGGACTACTGATAATTACTCTTATTCCACTTGCTCAATATAATGAAGATGGCGACATCATGTGCTAATTTTGTGGGGGAGAAGAGTGAATAGAATACATTTGGATGATAATCACTTGTTTAATCAAGAATGGCATCTCCGTATGCAATTCTTGAGGGGGAGAAGAAGTGTGAATTTTTTGAATGGTTGATTGATATTTGAGAATATATGGTCAAACGGCTCCTAACTCATGTAAGAACCAAGCTTCTTCTTATAGGATCATCTTCACATGTAGTTTCTTCTAAGAGCCATTGGTTGACATCTTCACATGGGCTGATATGATTAAATGACAAAGTGCTTCTAGTTGCTGGGCTGATTTCTTTGATAAACATCTTTCTGTTCTTGTTTGATTGGGAGGGATTTTAATTAAGGGGATTTGCTATTTACAGGTTAACGGGAATGCCTTTGGTGTGAAGAAGATGTTAACTGTCTATTTCCCCATTCGGACATTCTTGAAGAAGGTCGAGTCTATAGTCTAATCTACATTTTCTGCTACATGTTAGAAGACTAAAGACGAATTGCATTTGATGATCTAAAGACTTCTTCTTAATCCGGGCTGAGAAGAACACTTGAAAATCTTTGTCAGTTTAGGGGAGAGCACTAATTGGGGGAGAATGAAAAGCCAAATTTAATCCCCAATTAGACTTGCTCATATTCTTTAGAAATGACTCATTGTTTGATTTTTGATGACTCTCCTCCAACGCCTAATGCGTCACTTACTAAGGATAACTGGGATTCATTGTTTAGGACTCAGTGTTTTTCAATGATATGTTTGATGAGTACTTCCAACCTCCAACGAATGTTGATCATCCAGCTTCTGAAGCTCATGCTCCGGTTCCTACTGACTCAACTGGTTCACCATCTAAGAAGTACTTCTCAGAATTCTCAAGAAACCTTATCTCCAGTTACTTCACAAGGTGTTGATAATGACTATCATGATATTGTAGTTGCACTACTGAATAATGATCCGATCTTTGGTATTCATTTGCCAAATCTTCACGGATTATTGTTCATGAATAATGATCCGCTCTTTGGTATTCTTTTGCCAAATCTTCACGGATTATTGTTCCTCTCATTGTGCACGCTATAAATCAACCACTTGAACATTAAGGAAAATGACTACCTCATCCGCTAGAAGACATTTTTAGTAAATCTTCCAGATCAGTTTCTACATGTATACCTTAAGGAAGAATGCATTGATGTTGAGGAATCATTTGCTCCGGTTCATTCAGTGGGTCAATGTTCATCCGATTGTATGTTTATTCACGTGTTGGACATTTGACACAAGTTGATTACTTCGAAGTTACTCATTTATCACTTATTTGAGGTTGAAGTTGATATTCACAAAGGCGTGTTATTATTTGATAACTTGCTCGGGCTTAAGAATTTGAGTTGAAGTCTTGGGTTATCTAGTTACCAGCAGTCGAGGTGGATGGTTGAAGACCTGGTTAACTATCACTATTAGGAGTTACGTTGCTTTACTCAGTGTCACACGCAGATGACGGTGTGGATAATCGCAAGAGGTGTTAATGTCTCATACTTTGTTTGAGTAGTGAGTACTTAGAAATTTGCTTAAAGCATAGATTCTCAACACCGTTCTTCCATCATTAAGTGCAAGCTTAAGATACAAATGTGCGGAATTCGACTTCAGTTTCAAGTTTGGTATATCGGGTCTTTCTTCTTCAGTGGTCACTTCAAATTTTCTACATATGGGTTGATGAAGATAGTCAGAGAGAGTTTATGTAGCAGTTGATTCTCACAGGATTCAGTTGAGCTAATTGTTTGTTCTTCTCTATTTCAAGAGTATTTGGCATGTATTATGTGTTACTTCAGCGTTCAGTTGGAAGAAATGTGAGAAGAATATGTGGTACGTGAGATGATATTGCTTATCGACATCTTCTATATGATTTATGATAAAGTGCTTCCGGTTAGTGCTTCATGTACACAATGTAATCGCAACCATCAGGGGAAAGATATGTGTACATCAAGGTTGCACTACATATTCACATGATCGAGCTTAATCAGTTACTCCGGAGTTGACATCTGCAGAGGAGATCAGTGATTCAACCAGTTACTGTGATGTCGTTGTCTCTACTCTGGATGGGTACGTGTGTACATTAAGGGCTGATTGGTTATATGGGAGATAACTGGAATGCACTTGGTAAAATGAAGATGCTGATGTATTTGATGAGTGCCTTTTTACTCATCGTTTTTACCCACCTAAGACCACAAAAATGACCAAAAACACCCAAATATGATCAAAATATGTTAAAAATATCCTCGGAGTGTGTTTTGTGTCTTGCAGGTACAAAATGATTGAAAACAGAGCGTAAACGAGCAAAAACGAGCCGAAATCAGAAAAGTGCTGAAACAGACGGAGCCGAGAGTGGATTTCTATATTTTTAGAGCCCAGGACGCGTGTTTGGAGTGAGAATGGGAAAACAAACCTAAAAACCTAACCCGAAACCAAAATCTCCATTTCACCCGTCCCCGATACCCAAATGAACCTCATCTTTCCTATTAAACCCTTCCACTACACCTTTTAACCCCTCTCCACATTGAACCCCCTGCCACTTGACCTCCCTTCCATTTTGACCCATCACCAATAATATAAAGTATAAACGACCCATTTTTCTTCCCTCCTTCTTCCTCCCCTTTATCCAGAAAACCCAGAAACCCAAAACCTTTCCCTCCCTTTTACCCAGCCAATCTCTAATCCCCAACCCACTCACTCCATCAACCAAGAAAGAGTCACATGATTCCACTGCCACCTTGGCAATCCAGAAGCACAAAAGCCCTCTCAAACGGCTTAGATTGGTTCTTGGACTATACCTAATTATTTGATGGCTTGGATTGATTCAAGAAAGCACAAGGATGTGTTTGTTTGTTTGCCCTCACAGAAGAAGCACAAAAAGAAGAGATGAAGACAGATTCCTCTTTAGTATAAATAGGAGTGTAATAAAAATGTTAAGTTTGTCTAGAATCTCTTGTTCTAGTCCAATTTATGTTTCCTGTTCATTTACATTTAATTGTACGCTTACTTTTCAATGCAATTTAGTTTACAGCTCCTTTAATTTTCAGTTTTGCAAATTTTTTTCTGAATCTGCCATTTTTTTATTTGAGTGCATTAGTGATTAAGTTTGTTAACTGTTGGTTTCTAAGTTCATGTAAGCTTGTGTTTAACTTCAAAAGTTTGTTATGAATTTTTTTCACATATCTCACAGTTTCAAAAATCTGATTTTCCCTCTAAAGGGAGTGTTTGGAAAAACTTGTTTCTTGGGTCAAGCTCAACTTTTGACCCATTTTGGGTGTTCAATCAGTTTGGGTTTAGTGTTAAGACCATGATATGATGCTTCTTTTTGATAAAAATCAGTGTTGTTTAGTTTCCATGTTTCTGTCCTGCTATCTCAATACAGCCCCCATGTCTTCTTTTTATTTTAGCTTAATTTAGGTAGATTAATGCTAGATTTAGGATTAGCTTTTGTTGTTCCTAACAATTAGTAGTACTAGGTTATTATTTTTTAGCTTATCTTTGAAATTAGTGCTTAATTGGTAGCTTTTAGGAGCCTTTGAAACTGCCCTCATGTTCCCTCTGCGTCTGCTCTTAGTACCCATATCAGTCCCCACTAGCCATTTTCACAAGCCCCTAGCTAACGAGCTCTCATAAGCTCCATATTAGCTCCCATTTAGTTTGTAGGTACCTTAGTATACCAATTTTAACTGTTCAAGCATGTTTTTAGTTTTAGAGATCATTTGTTAGCTCATAATACCCTTTAAAGTTCCCACATCAGCATCCTTAGTTTTTTTTATTAGCTTATTTCATGTCCATTGTAGCTTAAATGAAGCTTTTAGGATCCTTACGCCATGAGTTTTAACTTTTTTAACTGATTTAGTGCTTTAGAACTAGTTTAGTGCTTAAATTTTGAGCTTGAATGTGCCCCTTAGTGTCCTATTTTTTTGGTCATACAGCAGCCTCCCTTTCATTCTTTTTTTAGCTCCTTAGTGCTTAAACTAGTGCTCATTAGGTTCCCTTTAGTTTTCTTTAGATAATCAAGATTATGGTTAGGTTTATGATTAACTTTTTCTTATAGCCATGTGAAGTTATTTGTGTCCCTTTAAGCCAAACTGACCCATTCAATTCATTGTCATCTGTGTGCATTCAAGTTGTTATAGCTGATGTAGAATCTTCTCAAGTTAAGTTTTTTTATTTTCGTAATCTAGTCCTTGGATCAGTTGCTAACAGAAAAAGAAAAAAAAAAAAAACCAAAAAATAAATAAGTGACAAAAAAAAAAAAAAAAAAAAAAAAAAAGGAAGGGACTGGGATTCGAACCCAGGACCTCCTGCACACAGCCACGCTCCAACACACCTCCTCAACACCAACTTGCCCTTAGGTCTTTTTCATTATTTCCTTACACAATTAAAACTTTAAATAGAACTTGCAGTTTAGCCTTAAGCACTTTTTAGCTTGTTTTCTGCTTAATTCAAAACAGTAGCACCTAGCTTTTTCATTTTTATTAGATTGAGCATAAGACAGTAATTCCTGTGAATTTTTCATAATTTTCTGAGATAGATTAATATTTTTAATCATTTAATTAGTGTTAAATAATTTTTAATTCGTAGTAATTATTTTAAAACTCAAAAAAATACCCGGCTTTTTCCTAAAATCATTTTTAGTCATTTAGAATGTAGGAAAATTGTTTTCACACTTGTAGGACTTAAATTTCATATTTTTCACTTTCGGGGCTTAGTGCGCTCCCGGTTTTTCGCGTTCTTTTCATTTTAGCACCTTAGGATGTAATTTAGCTTTGTTTTATTGTTCCTTAGGTTTAGTAGTAGTTTATTTAGTGTTTAATTTGTTTTACATGCTTTCTTTTCATTCCCGTTATTTAGTTTGTAGAATAACGTACTCAAAATCCAAAATCGTTAAACCAATTCAAGTCCTAATCAAGAAACTCAACGACACCGTCAATTTCACACCTCGTTGGGACACGACCCGGGGAAACCACTTCCCGGTATCACTTTTATCACTTTCGTGAATTTTGGCACGTTAACCCTTTTCCTAAAAGGTTGATTTGTCGGATTTTACGGTTATTTTGATATACGTTGATATTGTGTTTTTCACCACTCACTTCACAACGAATCAAATTTTGGCGCCGCTGCCGGGGAGGTGTGTTGCGACAATATCGTGAAGTTTTTGCGATTAGTGACTTGAAGAACCTTCCTCGTGAAGTTATTGCTTTTTGAAAAATATAAAAATACAAAAATATTTTTCTTTTCTTTTTATATATATGTAAAAGATTAAAAATACAAAAAGATTTTTGCTTGTTGTTTTAAATAAAATAGAACACACAATCAATATAACACTTCTCAACTTGAGTGTTATCATAATAAGTTCCCGAACCAAAGATTCAAAACTTGCCTTTGTGTCACTTGCGTGAATACGCTTGTGATTATTGGTTTAAGTTCCTTGTGTTTTGCCTCGGTCTTGTTTTAATTGAAAGTGTTGTTTTTGAATGTGCATGTGCACTCGTTTTCGAAAAATCAAAAAAAAAAATTCTTCTCATTCCTCTCATTCGTTGATTCTAATTATCTTACCCTCTTTCACCGTTTGATTCTATTCTTCGTATCCTCTCGACCATTTGATTCTAATTCTTTAACCCTCTACATGTTTAATTCTCATGGCGACGATCGATTATCGTCGTTGTTTTTATTGCAAAGGACGTATGGAAGAGGATCAAGTTTATTGTCAGAATCACGATTGTTTATGTAAGCGGTGTGGAAGGGTTGGTGCAAGCAAATACTGCTATTGGTGCGAATTAGCCGATAAAAACTCTCTCGATGATTCTCCAAGTTTTTCCGATCACCCGCCACAACCCGAGATTTGTTCTATTGTTTCTGAGCCTAAACCGTCTAGATTTGATCCAAATCTTTCGCGATTTACGGTTAAGGTTAAGAGAAAAGAGCAAGAACCGAAGACCAAAATGGAAGTGGTGGAAATTGCTAGCTCTGAGAGCACACCACTTGTCCCACCTCCGGAATCTTCAAAACCTTTTTCGGACGATTTCATGAACATTGTTCAAAATTGCTTGAATGAATTTCGTCAAATTTCAACTTCGGGAAATACCGTTTTAACTAACATTTGTGATGTTGTTGAGCCCTCGATTCCTACTCCCATACCCGAGATATCTTCGTTCGATCAAGAGTATTGCTACGGTTGTGGAGACTTGTTACCACAAGGTTTTCGTTGTTACAAATGTATGTGCGAGTGGTGTGGAAACTATCTTGTCAATGGATGTTGTTCGATTTGTGCCGAGAATTCATTCACCTGTGATTCTGACCCGAACTCTTTCAATTATCCTCAAAACGATTTCAACTACCCTCCACAAAATTCATTCGAGCCACAACCGTACTATCAAGATTTCAATGATTCATCATATCAAAGTTTCTCTCCCCAATACCCTCATTGTGCTAAGTGTGGGGGTCCTCATTTTGATTATCAATGTTCATGGAATCAAAACTATGGGCCTGACCCTTGTTATAACACTCCTTGTTTTGACAATTTCCAACCCCCACAACTTTCCGTCATTGATCCATTTCCTCATATGATTCTTGAGGAACTTTCCGAGGAACAAGCTTTCGCAACGAAGATTTTTGGCCGATGAGCGAGCAGCTCAAAAGCTTCTCCTATTGAACGAAGATGCTCAACAGCGTATCCTATTTAATGAAGCTTGTCGTCTTGATGACGAGGATGAGGAACATTGGGAGATGACAAAGGACAAAGTGCATATCTCAAGCCCACAAAGTACCGCACATGTCCACTCTCCGCCCTCATATTGCCTATCTACCATAGAACCTTCGGATGACCTTTTAATGGGGGACGAGCATCTTGACACTATTCCAGAAATGGAACCGTCTTGTGTTGAGAGCCTTATCCCAACCCCAAGTGAGTCCGAGGTTATTTCTGGTGATATGTGTGATGACCCTCTCGATGATGATTCTTCTCCCACCCCAAAAGAACCTGTTTAGGTGATCTCCGAGTCTGAAAATGATTATACGTCGTTTGATGATTCTTTATCGTGTGGAGACATCGAGTATGTGGAGGAAATTCCTTCTGAGCTCGTCAGCTTGGAAGAAGTGAGAGATGTTGATCCCGATGATCTTGATATGGACACTGATTTTGAAACGGATGATGAAGATATTCTTGTTGTGTCCGAGAAGCCTTTTGCTACGACATTCACTAATCCTCTATTTGACTTTGATTCTGAATTCACTCTAGTTTCGGATAATCCCATCTTTGACATTCAGAATGAGGATAGTGACTTGTACCTCGTTTCATCTCCTTCTTTACCCGAAGAAAAGAATAGTGGCAATCCCACTTCGACGTTAGACCTTCTTGAGGAGTTCGCCGATGAACTCGCTCTTATTGATCATTCTCCACCGGGAGATGATGATGTGCACTTCGACTTTGAAGCCGACCTTACCGAATTGGAAAATCTTCTTTACAATTGGTCTTCTGATAATTCGTCAAGTGACACTCGTATGGAAGAGGTCGACTTTCTTTCTTCGGATGACTCGATACCTTTGGGTTTTCAGAGTGACGATTATGGCTTAGGTCCATCATCCACTCGTCCGCTTGCTAAACCGCCGGATGATGGAACCTCTTATGAGCCTGATACGGACATTTTCATTGCTACAGTGGTGGATAAGATTTCCGAACATTCCGTCAATGTTCCTCAATCTAATCTTTTGCTCACCCATCCCACCCGTTGTCAATCCATTGACACTTTGCCTTCTCCTCCCATTTCTTCTCCATGTCTTAACTCTTACGGGAGTGAAGATACCATCTTTGATCCCGGCATTTCTCTTTCTTTTGAGCCGGTTATATCTCATCGGAGTGGAACTTTCAGCACATTCAAAATCTATCCAAACCATTTGAATGAAAGTCCGATGGAGATTTTCTCTTCCACTTGCTTCCCCAAGGACAAATAAATTCGGGGTCGAGTCAAGCTAGCGACTCGGTTAACAAAAACAGTAGCATAACATGGGTTTTCACCCGTGTGTTCCACCCTAGTGTGGGGGAGTTGCCCCCCGCTGTTGTATATAAGTTTTCTAAAAAAAAAAAAAAAAAATCAAATAATGGCCTTAGTATTTCCCTTTTACGTTCTATGTTTCGGCATAACCGCCGGTACTTTGAATATTGAGGGCAATATTCATTTCTAGTGTGGGGGGGATTTCTCACGAATTTTATCATGTAATTATACCACCCAATTCCCCCATTTTTGGCCAAATTTTTTTTTATGGTTATCAGTCCGCCATGTCTAATAAACAAAAGGATTGGCTAATCCAGGAGCAAACGGCTCTGGGTAAAGATATCTCAAATCCGTTGACGGCTTGCAATTTGCCCAAAATTGTATGGTGTTCAGCTCACCATATCTTTAATTAGTGAAGAGTTGGCTAGCCCGCAAGTTTATGGCTTGTGGTAAAGGCAGTTGGAAAACCATAATTGGTAATCAGCTCACCAAAGATAGTATATATTATCTAAGAGTTGGCTATTCTAGAAGCAAACGGCTTACGGTAAAGACAAATCAAAACCGTTGAAAATTGGTGATTTGCTCAAAATCATTTGGTTATCATTGTACCAAGGTTCTTACTTGGACTGAAACAATTGGCTACTCCAGAAGTAATGGCTTTTGGTAAAGAGATTCAAATCCATTATGTTTTCTCAAAAGATTGCTAGGGACTAGCAATTGCCTAGTGTGGGGGGATTTGATGAGTGCATATTTACTCATCGTTTTTACCCACCTAAGACCACAAAAATGACCAAAAACACCCAAATACGATAAAAATATGTTAAAAATATCCTCGGAGTGTGTTTTGTGTCTTGCAGGTACAAAATGATTGAAAACAGAGCGTAAACGAGCAAAAACGAGCCGAAATCAGAAAAGTGCTGAAACAGACGGAGCCGAGAGTGGATTTCTATATTTTTAGAGCCCAGGACGCGTGTTTGGAGTGAGAATGGGAAAACAAACCTAAAAACCTAACCCGAAACCAAAATCTCCATTTCACCCGTCCCCGATACCCAAATGAACCTCATCTTTCCTATTAAACCCTTCCACTACACCTTTTAACCCCTCTCCACATTGAACCCCCTGCCACTTGACCTCCCTTCCATTTTGACCCATCACCAATAATATAAAGTATAAACGACCCATTTTTCTTCCCTCCTTCTTCCTCCCCTTTATCCAGTAAACCCAGAAACCCAAAACCTTTCCCTCCTTTTTACCCAGCCAATCTCTAATCCCCAACCCACTCACTCCATCAACCAAGAAAGAGTCACATGATTCCACTGCCACCTTGGCAATCCAGAAGCACAAAAGCCCTCTCAAACGGCTTAGATTGGTTCTTGGACTATACCTAATTATTTGATGGCTTGGATTGATTCAAGAAAGCACAAGGATGTGTTTGTTTGTTTGCCCTCACAGAAGAAGCACAAAAAGAAGAGATGAAGACAGATTCCTCTTTAGTATAAATAGGAGTGTAATAAAAATGTTAAGTTTGTCTAGAATCTCTTGTTCTAGTCCAATTTATGTTTCCTGTTCATTTACATTTAATTGTACGCTTACTTTTCAATGCAATTTAGTTTACTGACTCCTTTAATTTTCAGTTTTGCAAATTGTTTTCTGAATCTGCCATTTTTTATTTGAGTGCATTAGTGATTAAGTTTGTTAACAGTTGGTTTCTAAGTTCATGTAAGCTTGTGTTTAACCTCAAAAGTTTGTTATGAATTTTTTCACATATCTCACAGTTTCAAAAATCTGATTTTCCCTCTAAAGGGAGTGTTTGGAAAAACTTGTTTCTTGGGTCAAGCTCAACTTTTGACCCATTTTGGGTGTTCAATCAGTTTGGGTTTAGTGTTAAGACCATGATATGATGCTTCTTTTTGATAAAAATCAGTGTTGTTTAGTTTCCATGTTTCTGTCCAGCTATCTCAATACAGCCCCCATGTCTTCTTTTTATTTTAGCTTAATTTAGGTAGATTAATGCTAGATTTAGGATTAGCTTTTGTTGTTCCTAACAGTTAGTAGTACTAGGTTATTATGTTTTAGCTTATCTTTGAAATTAGTGCTTAATTGGTAGCTTTTAGGAGCCTTTGAAACTGCCCTCATGTTCCCTCTGCATCTGCTCTTAGTACCCATATCAGTCCCCACTAGCCATTTTCACAAGCCCTTAGCTAACGAGCTCTCATAAGCTCCATATTAGCTCCCATTTAGTTTGTAGGTACCTTAGTATACCAATTTTAACTGTTCAAGCATGTTTTTAGTTTTAGAGATCATTTGTTAGCTCATAATACCCTTTAAAGTTCCCACATCAGCATCCTTAGTTTTTTTTATTAGCTTATTTCATGTCCATTGTAGCTTAAATGAAGCTTTTAGGATCCTGACGCCACGAGTTTTAACTTTTTTAACTGATTTAGTGCTTTAGAACTAGTTTAGTGCTTAAATTTTGAGCTTGAATGTGCCCCTTAGTGTCCTATTTTTTTGGTCATACAGCAGCCTCCCTTTCATTCTTTTTTTAGCTCCTTAGTGCTTAAACTAGTGCTCATTAGGTTCCCTTTAGTTTTCTTTAGATAATCAAGATTATGGTTAGGTTTATGATTAACTTTTTCTTATAGCCATGTGAAGTTATTTGTGTCCCTTTAAGCCAAACTGACCCATTCAATTCATTGTCATCTGTGTGCATTCAAGTTGTTATAGCTGATGTAGAATCTTCTCAAGTTAAGTTTTTTTATTTTCGTAATCTAGTCATTGGATCAGTTGCTAACAGAAAAAGAAAAAAAAAAAAAAAACCAAAAAATAAATAAGTGACAAAAAAAAAAAGGAAGGGACTGGGATTCGAACCCAGGACCTCCTGCACACAGCCACGCTCCAACACACCTCCTCAACACCAACTTGCCCTTGGGTCTTTTTCATTATTTCCTTACACAATTAAAACTTTAAATAGAACTTGCAGTTTAGCCTTAAGCACTTTTTAGCTTGTTTGCTGCTTAATTCAAAACAGTAGCACCTAGCTTTTTCATTTTTATTAGATTGAGCATAAGACATAGTAATTCCTGTGAATTTTTCATAATTTTCTGAGATAGATTAATATTTTTAATCATTTAATTAGTGTTAAATAATTTTTAATTCGTAGTAATTATTTTAAAACTCAAAAAAATACCCGGCTTTTTCCTAAAATTATTTTTAGTCATTTAGAATGTAGGAAAATTGTTTTCACACTTGTAGGACTTAAATTTCATATTTTTCACTTTCGGGGCTTAGTGCGCTCTCGGTTTTTCGCGTTTTTGCATTTTAGCACCTTAGGATGTAATTTAGCTTTGTTTTATTGTTCCTTAGGTTTAGTAGTAGTTTATTTAGTGTTTAATTTGTTTTACATGCTTTCTTTTCATTCCCGTTATTTAGTTTGTAGAATAACGTACTCAAAATCCAAAATCGTTAAACCAATTCAAGTCCTAATCACGAAACTCAACGACACCGTCAATTTCACACCTCGTTGGGACACGACCCGGGGAAACCACTTCCCGGTATCACTTTTATCACTTTTCCTAAAAGGTTGATTTGTCGGATTTTACGGTTATTTTGATATACGTTGATATTGTGTTTTTCACCACTCACTTCACAACGAATCAGTATTGTTCCCCTGAATAGACAACTGGTCAATCTCGAAGAGTAATGTGTACATCGGGGACGCACAACAGGTTCATGTGATCGGACTTCATTAGTAATTCCGGATTTGATGACCACTGAGACGATCAATGTTTCAACTTGTTTCTTTGGTGTTCTCGTGTTCTTCGGGGTGCTGAGCTTCATTCAATGAGACCTTTTTTATTCACTTCTACTTCTTGGGGAAACGGTCTTTATTCTTAGTTTGTCGGTTTGGGGGGAAGCTACCAAAGTCTCAATTTCAGAAGACTCAAGTTCTGTCGACGATTCAAGAGCCTTGAAAGCTTTGGTGGTGAAAGTTTAAGAGATGATGACTTCTATTTTCTTCAAAGTGTTGAACGATTTTCTTATCTCGGTACTCGTATCATCATCTTCTTAAACTATGTCTCTATCTTTGTATATAATTTTCAAAAAGCAAAATACAAAAATATAAAATCAATAAAAGCCCATAAAAATCAGAAAATTGTCAAATACCAAAAATATGTTTTCTCAAGACATGTCTTCTGGTATCGATAACATCTACGGTCTTAGAAATGTCATTCAATAATGGCACGGGACTCTAGATGAAGTTCAAGCAGGAGGTGTATATATTTCTTTCTAAACATGTCTCAAAATGTGGCTTGCAGTTACTTCAGACTGCAACCCGTGCTTAATCTATGGCTTGCTATTATTTCAGATAGCAACCTGTTTTTCAAAGAAGGAAAGTGCTACGCTTAAACAATTTTCAAAAATTTCGTGCACTTTTCCTAAAACTAAACAAGGAAAGCATGTCGTAAAAAAGACTGCTGATCCTACACAAATGTTTTTCTTTCTACAAATTCTTCAGAAAAATATTTGTTGTTTCAAAATGGTGGAAAATGAGTTGCTTGAAAAATCAATCAGATTCAGAGTTTTCGTATAATTTGAAAACTCAATCAATGACTTCAGTGCTTTTAACCTTTTATGAAAAATAAGTCATTGATTGAGGGGGAGAATGTCTTCAATTCTATATCATCTAACGAGATTATCTAATTATCCTATATGCTTAATTGAAAATGATGTTAACCTATGTTGAAGGACTAGGTGCCTAGGATATGATTGTTAGGTTTAAATGATTAGAGTTTGATGAACACATAATCCCATACTTTATATGATCTGATTGACATCTTGAATTGACTGTTATTAGTCGATTGCTGTTTGGGTGATGTCGACCACCATATATATGTTTGTGTTCATTAACGAATGCAGGTATATTGGTATATAAGAATGTTCCCGATCCGGATCCAACAATTGAAGATGATTGGATGCCGAAAGGAAAGGGTAAATATTTCTTGGGTTGACAAATGAAGAAACGGAGCTTAATTTGTCTTTAATGGAGAGTTAGCATAAATGCAACGCAAGAGGTCTCACTGCATCAGCAGATGGTTTTCTTCTAAGTGATTGAAGAAACGGAACTTAATTTGACCTCAGTTGGCATTAAAATGCAACGTAAGAAGTCTCACTGCATCAGCAGACGGTCTTCTTCCAAGCCCTTCAACAACATCAACAAAATCAGCTTATGATTCTCTCCACCTAACGTATCTTGTGCAGGAAAAGTAGTGAGGGATACCATTTTTCTAAAACTTTGAATAACATTGTTTTGAAAATGGAAAAATATTGTTTTGAAAATAAATTGGAATAAATTTTGAAAATCACCGGACTTCTTTTTATCAAAACCTATGTCACTCAATTATCGACTTCGGTCATCGATTGAGGGGGAGAGTGATTTAAAATTAAATATTTTCAAACGATATTTCATCAAAAAGTCTAGTTTGTACAACATAAAGTGGTGATTTAAAGATTGTTAGAAATTGATCCGTATCAATCATTTTTCAAAAATTAAATCAAGCCACGTCTTTCCCCAAAATCTTTTAAATGATTTAAATCAATTGGGATCACAAATCTCAAAAGGTTTGAAATTTTTGATCGGGGTAGAGATCGTGATTTAAATCTCAAATTTGTTTAAATGGAATTGGTTTTAGTCCTTTAAAGGCACTCCTGCCTCCATGTGCCAAATGATTTCTAATACATAATGCACTTGTTGAGGGAGAGCATTTATCCAAAAACAAGATGAGTATTTAAACCTGGCCACATTTTCTCCTATGTTTTTCTAAACCTTATTAAATCACTTGGGATGCAAAATCTCAAAGGGTTTGATAATTTTGATCGGGGGAGAATTTGTGATTTAATAATGAAACTTGATTAAAGATGATCATTTTTTATTTTTTGGTTCAAATGTTCATACTGCTCTCCCATATGTGCTAAACGCTTTCGAATCTCGAAGCACGTATTGAGGGGGAGCATTTCAAAAGAAAACAAACTTTCAAGGTACAAAACAAAATTTCTTAAGTTTCAATAAAAAGTACCTTGATTGTTTTTCTAATGGTTTCAGTATGGTGGTATGATCGTGAATGTGCTTCTAAGAACTCTTTCCTCTTCGTGCAAAACAATTTCAAAAATCACATGCACAAGTTGAGGGGGAGCAACTTTTCGAAAACCACATCCTTTCCCATAAAATATCTTTAACAAAGTATGAAAAATACTAATTTTGATCGGGAAAGTGATGTTGATAACTTTTAGAAATTGTTGATCAAAGAATCGAATCTTTCATTCTTAAATCTGAGATTTTCAAGTCCTCTTGCCTCCATGTGCTAAAACCATTTCAAATATATGATGCATATGTTGAGGGGATCTTTTTCTAAAATTATCAAAAACAATTCAGGTACAAAATGTTTTGATCATGTATCACAGGTACTTGGATTGATTTTCAAATGGTTTTCAATTGGTTCCAATGGAAGAAGAACAATACCAAAAGACCGACCAAATTTACTTTATGTACGGTGTTATAAGGATGGTTAGGTTAGGTATTCGTTCCTACGATCCCGCCAGAGCCGGAGGGATCTACCCAGGGAAAATCCACTAGATAGTGTAGAGTCCTTAGGTATGATGAAAAAAAAGGAGAAAAATGAGATATGGGAAGAGTGCGGACTGAGACAGAGCTAGTACTGGAATAAACCCAACAAGGTTCTAGTTATGAAGTCTCGGTAAGCACTGAAGGGGTTGAAGAATGAAAAAGTATTGAATGAGAAAAGGGTGAAAAGAAATAGCCCTCCAATAATTCAACCTTAGGGCAGACACCGGGTTCAATACATTTGCTACTGGTGGTTACTAAGGTAACACTGGTATTGAAGAAAAGACGTCATGGACCCAGTGACGCACTGCACTAACCTTCCCAAGCTACTCAAGTTCCTCTTAAAAGGGCTTGTTTCATTCTCACGGGGAACCTACATAATGTATCGACTTTCTCTTAGAGATTGTTGATATTGAAGAAGGAGACCCTCTCCCTAGTCTCCGGCATAAAAACCAAATGTGCACAATTGAGTCTAGAGCCAAGAGATCATCCACAATATCTCGTTAGGACACTAAATTAATGAAGACTTGCTGTTTCACACAATGTGGAAAGTAAGTATATATTAAGAGTCCTACGCATTATCCTTGTGGTATTGCCAGAACATCTGAGTGGTATGTAAAAGTATTCACGATGAAGATGGAAATCCTTCTAGAGCCAACATCAAAAAAGCTCTTGGTGGGTGACATGTGAAATCTTGCAAAAGATCAAGCTTGTGACAACTTGATAGAAACGATGGGGCGATTCACTCTTGAATCAACCTTGGTCTAGGAATGGAATTGACGAACACTTTTGGAAAAACCGTTCGATGTGCAAATCTTCTTTTCTCTAGCGCATCGAATGTGTATTCATTTTCAAACACAAAAAGTATCTCTGATTGAAAAAAAAAACTTTTGGAAAAACCGTTCGATGTGCGAATCTCTTCTTTTCTCTAGCACGTCGAATGTGTACTCTTTTAAATACAAAAAGTATTTTTGATTGAAAATTGATATTTCTCATAAAACCTTCGTCGTATTACAAAGCTCTTTCTTCTAAGCAATACGCGATTGTTTTTCTAATCATTTTCATCAATCAGTGAATCTCAATTCGCTGGTTCACTCACTCCGTGTTGTCTTCTTTGAGACGTTCCGGTTTGAGAACAGCTAGAGCAGCTGCGAAACCCTGTCAAGGAGATTCTTAGGAATTATACCTGATCACAGGCGTACTTGTCGATCAACGGGGAACCGTGGGCCGTTTACCTCAATTCAATGAAAGTGATCAAAGACACTTTCGTGTGTTTTATTGCTAACTGTCTTATGCAGGTACACCCCGACGTTTGCAGCTGATCAGAATTGAGGAGTCAATCCAAAGCCGCATGCTCACAGCAACCACACTTAATTGAAGAAATCATGACTTGTGCTTATCTACATAACCTGGCTCTGATATTTCTATACTATGCTTCTGCTACGCTGCTGCAAATATCATGAACTAGTAAAAGCTTCCGCTACTCTGATGAAAAGATTTCATGATCCAGAAAGTGTGAGCATGTCGGTCCAAAAGTCACAACATCACATGATGGCAACAAAACTATGGATGATCCAGAGAGATTTGATGTGGCTGATGATCTCAAAGAAAGCTCGAAGATCATCAAAGATCTGGATCAGTTCAAAGGCCTCCACAAAAGTTCAAAACTATGCGGACTTTGAAGAATCGCTACTAATGCACTAGGATTGCGAAAGTGAAGAATTCAAGTCTACGAGCTCTTGAACGAAGTCAAAGATAGAATGCTAGGAAGCAAAATGTAATTCATGGGGTGACCTCCCTTAGGGGGAGATTGTTAGGAATCGGAAATTCCATGTTAAAGTGTCGGTCACCCCAATTATAGTCTAGCATATGTTAGCTCGTAGACTTGTAGTTAATTACGTTATTTATTAGTTAGTTAATTAGTTTAGAGCAACACCATGGAGGACGGACGGGTCTTTACCCAATGTATGCCTGATCCACAGCCCGTAGGTGGTGTTATTTGTAAGAACTATAAATAGCCCTCTCCTCATGTGGAGAGGGTTGGTGCTTTCATTTCTCTTAATCATACAACTTCTTTTTCTCTCATCTCTTTCTCTCTCTAGAAAGTATCCCACCCATCTCTCTCTCTCTAAAACCTTCTTGTTTGATTCAATCTTTATAAAAGTTCTTTAATTAAAACAATAACCAATATCCTACACACGGTTCCCCGTTGATCAGTACAAGTACTGCCTGTGATCAGGTATAATTCCGAAGAATTTCCTTGACAGGGTTTCGCAGCTGTTCTAGCTATTCTCAAACCGGAACGTCTCAAAGAAGACAACACGGAGTGAGTGAACCAGCGAATAGAGATTCACTGATTGATGAAAAGTGATTTGAAAAACAATCGTGTATTGCTCAATAGAAATTTGTTTTTGCAATACAACGAAGGTTTTAATGAAAATCAATTATAAATCATAAACACCTTTTGATATGAAATATTCGTACACGGTCGAAGTGCTAAAGAAAAGAGTTTTTAAGCACAACGACCGATTTTTCAAAGGTATCCGTCAATCCATAACCTGAACCAGGATTGATTCAAAAGATTGAATCGCCCCATTGTTTCTGTTCAGTTGTCACATGGTTGATCTATAGAATAGATCTCACATGCCACCTAACAGGAGCTTGTTTGATGTTGGCTCCAGAAGGCTTTCCATCTTCCTTGTGAATATGTTTGCATATCACTCGGATGTTCTGGCAATACCACAAGGATAATGCGTAGGACTCAAGATATAATCTCTCTTTCCACATTGTGTGAAACAGAGAGTCTTCATTAAAAGTGTCCTAAGGAGATTAATTGATGATCTCGTGGCTCTAGACTCAATTTGTGCATATTTGGATCCTATATCGGAGACTAGGGAGAGGGTCTCCTTCTTCAATATCAACAATCTCTAAGAGAAAGTCGATAGATTATATAGGTTCCCCGTGAGAATGAAACAAGCCCTTTTAAGAGGAACTTGAGTGGTTTGGGAAGATGTAGTGCAGTGCGTCACTGGTCCATGACGTCTTGTCTTCAATACCGATGTTACCTTGGTAACCACTAGTAATATATGAATTGAACCGGTTTACGCCTAAGGTTGAATAAATGGAGGGCTATTTATTTTCACCCTTTTTCTCATTCAATTCTTTTTCATTCTTCAACCCCTTCAGTGCTTACCGAGACTTCATAGCTAGAACCTTGTTGGGTTTATTCCAGTACTAGCTCAGTCTCAGTCCGCACTCTTCCCATATCTCATTTTTCTCCTTTTTTTCAATATACCTAAGGACTTCTACACTATCTAGTGGATTGTCCCTGGGTAGATCCCTCCGGTTTTGGCGGATCATAGGAACAAATACCTAACCTTATCATCCTTATATCACCATACATAAAGTAAAGTTGGTCGGTCTATTTGGTATTGTTCATCTGCCATTGGAAGCAATTGAAAACCATTTGAAAATCAATCTAGATACTTATGATATATTATCAAAGCATTTTGTACCTGAATTATTTTTGATATTTTTAGAACAAGAGCTCCCCCTCAACATGTGCATCAAGTGTTTGAAATCGTTTTGCACACGGAGGCAATAGAAAGAATTAACTTCTTTGAATACCATTTTCTAAAAAATATCAACATCACTTCCCTAATCAAATCAAGAAGATAAATCATTTTGGGGAAGGATGAGGTTTTCATAAGCTTGCTCCCCCTCAATATGTGCATAGATGTTTGAAAATATTTTGCACATATTAGGAAAAGACTGCACATTGAGATAAATTGATCACGTTTCAAATATTTGTGGTTTAAGATAGATGCTCCCCCTCAACATGTGCATGGAAAATTTGAAATCGTTTGGCACATGTGGGAAGGAGAGCTTGTACATCCTTATAAAACCATTTACCGAATTATTAGATTAAATACAATTTAAATCACAAATTCTCCCTCGATCACAATTATCAAATCATTTGAGATTTGTGATCTCTGTAGATTTAAATTGAATTTGAAAGCTTTTAGGGAGAAATGTGACTTGATTATGAAAAACGTTTTAACTGATAAGGATCGGTTTTTGAGACTTTAAACTTCATTGAATAGACATGCATGATTATCTTTTGAAAATAATTGTATGACAAATAACTTTTTGATTTAATTGAAATCATTCTCCCCCTCAATCAATGACATAAGTTGTTGATTGGGAGATAGATATTTTGACAAACTTTTAAGTCCAGATGATTATCAAAAATAGAGTCCGAGTTATTTTTCAAAACAACTAGTTTTCATTAGATAGTAAGGATTATTTTAAAGAATCAGAGCAAGGAATTTGAAAACCAAGATAAAGTATGGCTCTGTTCTATCTTTGAAAAGCGGGTTACTGCCTGAAATGACAATAAACCATTGTTTCTCTTTCCCCCAAAAATATTTGTTGATTTTTTTTTTTTTTTTTTTTTTTAATTCGAACAACATCTAAAGTTCCGTGTCATTCTTTGAATGACAACATCAAGACCGTAGATATAATCAAACCGTAGATATAATCGAATCGAATCGAATCAAGACCGTAGATATAATTCTTTGAATGACAACATGACAAAATGACAATATTTTTTTGAAGATTTTTCAAATTTTTCAATTTTTTATGGATTTTGACAGTTTTATAATTTTGTATTTTGTTTTTCGAAAAAAATATTTTCAAGGGATAGATGAAGGAAACCTTTTACTCCTCTTCTTCCTCTTGAAGACGTTTGAGTGTTTCTGGTTGTAGGCTCTTAAGACCCAGTCGTGGAAGAATAAACTCAAAACGTTCTCTAGGAAGAGCTTTGGTGAAGATGTCTGCTAACTGGTATTCAGTCCTCACAAAGTATAGTTCCACCACACCGTTTTCAACTTGCTCCCTGATGAAATGATGTCGAATGTCGATGTGCTTTGCTCTTGAGTGTTGTACATTGTTGCATGAGAGAGCAATAGCACTTTTATTATCACAGTACAGAGGGATTTTGTTGAATTCAAAGCCATAGTCAGATAATTGTGATCTCATCCATAGGATTTGAGCACAACAAGACGACATGGCTATGTATTCAGCCTCTGTAGAGGAAATAGAAGTACTCATTTGCTTCTTTGAAGACCAGCTCACAAGCTTATCACCCAAAAACTGAGCACCTCCAGAAGTACTTCGACGAGTATCTTGACATCCTGCATGATTAGCATCTGCATAGGCTGTTAGTGACATACCGGTGTCTTTCGGGTACCAAAGTCCCATATTGATGGTACCTTGGAGATACCGAAAGACCCGTTTAACTGCTTCAAGGTGCTTTTTAGTAGGCTTAGCCTGGTATCTGGCACACATGCACACAGCGAACAAGATGTCTGGTCTACTAGCTGTGAGGTACATCAGGGATCCAATCATACTACGATATTTCGTTTGATCTACCATGATCCCTGAGTGGTCCTCATCAAGTTTAGTACGCTCTATCATGGGAGTGTCAACAGGGTCACTTGAATCAAATCCAAATTTCTTTAAAATCTCATTTGCATATTTAGATTGATTTATGAAAATGCCTCCGGGATTTTGTGAAATTTGTAATCCCAAGAAAAATGACATTTGTCCCATCATTGACATTTGAAATTTAGAACCCATTTCATTTGAAAAACGGTCACACTCATTGGGGTCCGTCGAGGCAAAGATGATATCATCAACATAAATTTGAACATGAATTAAATGTTTGCTTGACTTCCTGGTGAACAATGTTGGATCAACTGCTCCTTTGCTAAATCCGGTAGATAGAAGAAACTTTGATAGCGTATCATACCATGCCCTTGGAGCTTGCTTTAAACCGTAAAGAGCCTTCTTCAAACGATAGAAGTGAGTAGGATGCTCTGGATTCACAAAGCCTTCAGGTTGGCTGACGTAGACGACTTCTTTAAGATCTCCGTTCAGAAATGTCGTCTTTACATCCATCTGATAGACTACCATGTTCTTACTAGCAGCATTAGCCAAGAATATTCTGATTGCCTCGATACGAGCAACAAGAGCAAATGATTCTTCAAAGTCAATACCCTCCTCTTGACGGTATCCTTTAGCAACCAATCGAGCCTTGTTCTTTAAGACATCACCATGCTCATCAAGTTTCACTTTGAAGATCCATTTTTGAGCAATGATCATAGCATAATCTGGAGCAGGTACTAATTCCCATACATCAAGTCGATCAAACTCATGAATTTCTTCTTGCATGGCATTGAACCAGCTGTCTTCATTCATGGCGGTTTTAACATCTTTTGGTTCGATCTTAGAGAGTACGGAGTTGAAGAAGCACCATAAGGCATCGGTTGCAAGTTGTTTCCGCGTGGATACTGGACGAGAGGGATTTCCAATGATGTTGTCTAATGGATGATCGTGAGTCCATTTTCTGAGGTGTTCATGTGGCTGTTGTTGAGGGATTGAAGTAGCAGAGTCGATGTCTCCTGAAGAAGATGGTTCTGATGATGATTCAGGAGCAAATATATTTTCAAATGGAGCATCTTCGGGAGTAGCAAAGGGATTAACTTCTTCATTGATGCCAGAAACAATTCCATGATGTACATTCGAAGATTGAAGATTTGTTGATGAGACTGAGTGATCAGCAGCAGGCGCTTCTTGACTTAATGATATTGAAACTGAATGGTTGACTTCATTCACAGGGATATGAGCAGCCTCTGTTATGGGAATTGACAGTTCATTAGCACTTGGCTCATAGTGTTCATCAAACATCGGATCAAACAATTTCTTCAAATCATCTTCAGTTGGAGGTACATATGGAGTAGCTGGAGAGGAATTTGGTACAAGGGATGAACCAATGGGACTGTTTTGAAGTACGGGTCCTGAACTGGATTGTCCAGGAGCCATTTGACCGGTCAGCTCATCAAACGTGACATGAATTGTTTCCATGATATTTCGGGTTCTCTTGTTATAGATTCGGTAACCTTTTCTGTTTGGTGCATAGCCTACAAATACTCCAATGTCCGCTTTAGCTCTCAGTTTTCCTAAATCTTGACCATCATTAGTTGGATAACATAAAGCACCAAACACACGAAGGTATGATAGATCAGGTTTTCTATTGTGGACAAGTTCATAAGGAGTCTTTCCATGAGAAGTGTGAATTAGAGATCGATTTTGAGTGTAACAAGCAATGGCAATAGCTTTAGCCCATAGAAACATTGGAACCTTTGAGTAAATCAGCATTGTCCTTGCAGCTTCTACAAGAGTTCGATTTCGTCTTTCAACTACACCGTTCTGTTGAGGAGTTCGAGGGACACTTCTTTGGGGACTGATTCCAACATTTCCATAAAATTCATTGAGTTCTTTATTAACAAACTCAGTTCCATTGTCAGTACGGATGATTCGAACTGTTTTGTTGAGTCGGATCTGAAGTTGTTTAATGAGTTTAATGATGACATCTGGAGTTTCATCCTTCGTCCTCAAAAACTTAACCCAAGTGAATCTGGAGTAGTCATCAACCACTACTAACACATATCTCTTCCCATTAATAGTTTGCACTCTCATTGGGCCGCACAGATCCATATGAAGGGTATGAAGAACTTCCATTACAGAGTTTGTGGGTTTTGGTTTGTGGGCATATTTCATGATTTTTCCCAGTTGTCAAGCTGAACAAAGATGATCTTTTTCATATTTTAATCTGGGTAAGCCTCTGACAAGATCCTTTCTGGAAAGGTTGTTTATGGTGCCGAAGTTCAAGTGATTGAGACGACGATGCCATAACCAAGACTTTGTTTTAGAAGCCTTTGATAGCAAGCAGATTGGAGAGGACTTCATCATGTCATCGATAGAGATGGTGTATAGGTTAGAACCTCGAGTACCTCTTAATAATTTTACACCATCAAGTTCTCTAACAAAGCAAGTATGTTTTCTAAAAGCCACTTCTAGATCGGAATCACAGAATTGACCAACAGAGAACAGATTGTGACCAAGACCTTCCACATAATATACCCTGGAAATCACACTTTTACCAACCACATAATCTCCATAACCCATAATAGCTCCAAAATGGTCGTTCCCGAATCTAACTGTCCCGATGAATTTACTCACGAAGTTCATGAGCCGTGACCGGTCTCCAGTCATATGCTTGGAACAGCCTGAATCCAGGTACCACAGATCTGCAGTTGAACACAGACAAGAATGGATAACTGGATAATTGGGATCCCCATGCAAGAATGGGTTCCATTTGGTTAGTAACAGTGATTGGAACACCCACATCAGAGATAGAAACATTCATATCAGAAATTGAGGCAATGGAATCATTATGAATAGATGCAGTACTAGTGTCCGTATTTGCCCTATTCAAAGTATGTTCACTTCTTAAGGGAATAGTTCTACCAGTAGGCATCCATTTTCTAGTGGGCATTGCCTGATTATCCTTATGGCCAACAGGTATCCATGGTAACCAATCTTACTAAATGTTCTTCCTGTGGATTTCCACTGTTTTCTAAATTTCTTTCGCTTATGCCTTTTTGCCTTCTTAGCATGATATTTTGCATTAACAATGTTAACAGGAGATTTGACAGCATTAGACAAAGCATTCACACTACATTCATGATTAGAAACAGAATTCAAGTAGACATCATTACAAGGTTTTCAAATAGTATCAGAATTTGAATTAATTACAGTACGCCTATGGCTAATACTAGAATCAAAACGATTCGTTTTATTCGACTCAAGCTTAAAGTTCCTAGGTTGGTCTTCTACTCTCTTCCAATGCACATTCTTAGCTTGCGATGTCCTATCATTCCTTGTATTGTCTTGAGACTTTGACCTGCTTGCTTTAATGTCACTGATTACTCCTGTAGAGGGAATGAGAACATTAGTTGGTTTTGCTACTCTTTTCCCCTGTTTAGATGTGCTGGGATCTGAACTACATGCAGGCACACTAAGGTTCACTTTCTTAACACTAGAAGTGCTGGGATTTGTACTCCTAGAAGGCACACTAGAGTTCGCTTTCTTAGCACTAACAGATCTGGAATCTGAACTATTTGAAGGCACCCTGAGGTTCACATTCATAACATTGGGCATTGAATGGATTTCATGCTTGGCACTAGGCATAGAACAAGGAATCAAAGGATTAACTCTCTCACCTAAGGACTTAGGGCATATTGTAATTAAGCATTCTAGAAGTTCTTGAGATCGTTTGGCATATACGCATGCATGGCCAATTGCATTATCAAGTGGTTTCTCTAACTTATCCTCTTCTACAATCTCACGGAGACATTCTAGACTATCCTTAAGGTATGAGAAATATGTTTGAATGGAAAGTTTGTTATTCCTAAGATGAGGAGGGACATATTTCACAGAAAAAGCATATTTATTACAAGAGTGAACCTTTGATACACCATTCTCCCCATTGGTCATTGGCATTTTCCCTTTTACCTGGCTCTTCAGATTCTCAATTTCCTTTTGCAATGAAGCTATTTGTTCGTTATTTTTGTTACGAGTGACCTTTATTGATTCAAGTAACTCATTGAAATGACGTTTAACCTTTTTATTTTCTTCTATAAAACTTTCATTTTCCTTTTGTAATGCATTTACTAAGTTTTGAAGATGAAACGTTTGAGAATTCTGAGAATCTAAAGGAGGGGCATTTGGGAGCCAGTCACATTGTTCTTTTGACCCTTTAATTGAGAGATTTGGGCTTTCAACTTTCTGATCGTGTTACAATGAGCTTGAATCTGTTCATCACGTTTGTTAATTTGAAAAACTGCATCAAACTCTAGAGCATCTGAGGATGTCTTGATATTTGAAGTTTTGATATTTTCTTTAAGATGTTGATATTTTAGTTGTAGATTAAAATGCTCAACCTCTAGTTTAGAAAAATGTTTAACCAAATTGTCGTGATCATCCAGTTCAATTTTCTCATTTAGTTTAGAATTAGTCTTTTCAAGCTCAATGACACGATCATGGGAGACTTTCAGGGCAACAGATAATTCATGAAATTGAGAAGCATTAATGGAACAATTTGTAGCAGTGAAAAACACATCTTGAGCAACACATTCAGTAATAAGAGTCTCATTCAATGTATGCAAGTTCTTCCCCTCGATCTCATTATATTTTAGTGCTCGCTCATAGTCACTAACCTCAACTATCATTGCATCAAATTCCTTTTCCATTTCTTTAATGTCTAAATTCATTCCCTTTTTAAGACTTTCAAAATGATCTTTTAGTTGTTTAAAGAAAGGCATGACTTCAGTTAAATAACATTATTTCGTTTGCTCAAAACCCCTTTCCCCTTCAGTTATACCAGTGGGTGTGATCCTTTTCTTACAAGTTTTCTCAAAATCAACAAATAGTTGAAAAATAACATATTGACTGATTAAGGTCTTGCTTTTAGTGGAAATAGTCCTAGGAACTAAATGCATTGGTTTACTGGGAGGATACACAGTCGCTGAAGGCATTTTCCTAAAGGGAGGGTTCGTTACAACAAGATTCTCTGCTTTTTGCTTATCTAAATCCTTTTTCCAGAACACTTGTTCGGGTGTTAACAACGTCTGAGGCTTAAACATGTTCAAGGAAATCCAATTCTCCTTCTTGTAATCATGGGGTGTGATATTTATTTTCTTCTCTTTACATTTAGGATCATCTAATTTCTTGTTCATCTTTTCCCTAGTGACTTCATTTGATTTCTTATCTTCCTCAGTGCACTCAACGCAACTAGGTTTTTGTCTAGGTTTAAGAATCTCATTGCCATCATAGATTACATTTTGAGCTGCTTTTGCTATCTTCCCATACTCAGGGTTGGGTTTATCTATAATGGGAACACTATGCTTGTCGCTTAAAACTCTATGCTTAGTGACCATGTAAGCAATTTGAATGGTATTCCCTTGTACGTACAACTTATTTTCAAGCTTGTTTTTCAAGGTTTTTAGATTAGAAAAGTCATTAAAAAGTTTTGATTCCTTAACACTGAATTCTTGCTTAAGCATTTTAACATTTTCTTGAAGTTCTTGTTTTTGCTTAGCAGTTTTAGAAAGCTTTTCTTGTAAGGAGTTTAACTCTTGTTTTAATACTTCTTCTCTAAACCTACTTTTTCTAATAGTTGTACGCATTTGGTCATCCATTTCCTGCTCACGGGTGGTTAATTCAAACTTAGCACATTGTTCATAAATAGCAACACGTTCTTTATAAGCATTAAGTTCAGAAATAACAGAATCATCAGGGGCACGTGCAGTGTATTCATCAAAAGCATAGTCATCATTGACTGCATAAGATACATCACTTGGTACAATCTCACTTTCACTTTGTTTCACATATTGATCATATGGGACAACATTGATATTACCCATATTTTGAATATCTGACTCAATAATTACAGTTGATTGTACTTCGTTATGTATCTTTTGCTCATCAACTTCATCATATAATTTTAATACCTCAGAAATGATTTTGTCTTTGGATGGACTAGCTTGTGGTGATGAAGAGACTTTAGGAGAGACCATTTGAGAAATGCTAGCCATGAAAATGGTTTGTGCAGTGGGTTCTTCATCAACATCAGAGTCGTATGCATAACAATCAGCTACTTGAAAGGCATATTATGATGATTATGGCCTATCTCCTGAATTGGTTGCTCATCCACATCTGCATCATATGTCTTAGTATTTCCTTTAGCCAAAAACAACAACTCCTCTTCATCCAAAGCTGCACCATTATCCTGAGCTTGCACGAGCAACATCTTATCCCTGAAGTACTCTGCATTCTGAGGGCGTTTTGGTGATATGCAGTTCCTTGCAATGTGTCCCTCACCTCCACAGTTGTAACACTTGATCGGCTTTACTTGTCCTTGATTTCCATTCCTTCCTCTATTCTGATTTTCCACATACCCTCCTCCTACTCCACCTCTTCTTTGTTCATATTGTCTTCCTTGAGCTGGTTGTACTGTAACCTTTCCATCTCTGACCAAAGCATGGTTGTGTAGATTGGATGCAGTCCTGATTTTATTGTTAGTGTGAAGTTTGTTGGTATGTGGAGAGAAGGTTAAGTTTTGTTTAACCATATAAGCCAGCTTATTGATAAAGTGTTCCATGACAACATTGGCATCAGGCTGTTTGAAGTATGGATCTTGAATGACTTGAGATGCTTTGGTAGTGGTTCCATCATTGGTGAAAAATGCAGTTGAATCATTTGATGAACTTGTTTCTCCTTGATTGGTTTTGAACTGCTCTAGAATCCTTTTTTCAAACATAGCATGTCTCTTATTCTGGAGAAGGAAGGCATACAGTTGCTCATAGTTTGTATTCTTCAATCCTTTGGTGAGCTTCACAGAAGTGACAAACTTGTGCCCTTCGGGATTCATGTTGTTCACAAATTTTGAGTTCAGCTGAATGTTAGGCATAGTCATTTTGATGTTCCTCATGTCATTCACAAGTTTATGGAATCTCACATAGTACTCATAGACACTCTCATCAGGTTTCATCTTGAAATGCTCAAATTCATCATATAGTTGTGATTCTCTATCTTCAACAGTCAATTCAGAACCTGAGAGAAGTATCTTGACATTATCCCATACAGCCTTTGCTTCAGTGTTGTGATTGATAAGCTTGTAGATGTCTTTTGGAAGACCTTGCAGTATAATGTTAGAAGCCCTGCTATCTGCATCGAATCTCTTCTTCTCCTTATCATCGAGCTCATTATACATCTTTGGTCTGTCCATTCCGTAAATCAATGTTCCATCTTCAGCTGTATCAATTATGTCTCTAGTAGTCTCAACCCGATATGGTCCTTCATCAATGGATTTGAGAATGTTAACCCCATTTTCCTTTCCAACACAGTACAATCTGATTCGTTGAGCCCAAGAGTCGTAGTCAGTTCTGTCAAGCATGGGTGGACGAGTATCTGAACCAGCTGCTTGAACATCCTCGGCAACAGTGGAGATGATTGTAGGAACGTTGGTAGACATGTTGACAGATTAAACGGGATTTTATAACTCTATGATTAAACCGGGAAATAGATTCTTTCATGGGATGTTACTAAATCAAGAGAAAACCGTATTACAGACAGAGTCAACCAAGTCGCTAAGAAAACCTGAACCAAGTCGCTATAATACCAAGTTGCTAAGACACAGTCAAGTCGCTAAATTAACAACTCGCTAAGCACCAAGTGGCTAGCAAAATTTTGACAGCAAGTCGCTAAGCACCAAGTCGCTAAGTTGTCAAGTTGCTAAAGAGCAACTCGCTAAGCACCAAATCGCTAACACCAAGTCGCTAACAAAATTAAGTACAAGTTGCTAACTTTCACCAAGTCGCTACCCGTAGTGGAGAATCCACTAAGTGTACTGTTTTGCCGGCTTGTCTCAATAGACAAGTTGCTAGCTCAACTCGCTAAGTCCTTCAACTACAACTCGCTACCAAATTACAAAGCAAGTCGCTAGCAAGAAAACTTATCCGTGGCTCAAGTCGCTACCTAGAAAATCACAAAAACACCACTTTTCAATCCAAAAACAACCCAACCACGATGATTCAACCTTACCAAATCAAAACCCAAGCACATACAATGATTCTAAACACAAAACAACACCCAAGATTCAAACTTTAACACTAGAAATGATCCAAATGATGCAAAAACCACTAAACCTTTTCAAACTCTAAAACCACCTAAAAGTCACTAGAAATCCAAAGATATGTAATAGATGATCAAACCATGGCTCTTGATACCATTTGTAACATATTGGATTTCACAAACACACTAAACCATAAGATCAAATAGGCGTATTATGAGTTCTAGAGAGATAAAGTTAGAGGTTTAGGGAACTTTTGTGAGAGAAAGAAAAATCTTATTATGAGCTCCAACTCTCTACCTTGGGAGGTAGAGAGTATTTATAGTCATTACATAAATCGCCACCTATCGGGCTGTGGATCAGGCATACAGTGGGTAAAGACCCGTCCGTCCTCCACGGTGTTACTTAAACTAAATACTCCTTAACTTACAATAATCTACGACTACGAGCTTTCTAACGATTACATATACTTGAGGTGACCGACTCTTTAATAACTGGATTTACTAAATCCTAACAAGCAAAAAGATCCAAAGACAACTAGGAAGTCCCATAGTGTCTATTAGGACGGATCATGGTAGGGAATTCGATAATGAAGTGCAATTCGGAGCTTTTTGTGACGCTAATGGTATTACTCACAACTTCTCGGCTCCACGCACTCCACAATCGAATGGGGTAGTAGAAAGAAAGAATAGAAACCTACAAGAAATGAGTCGAACCATGCTTAATGAACAATCCATACCTCAGAAGTTTTGGTGTAATGTCGTTGATACTTCAACGTACATACTCAATCGAGTCTTAATTAACCAATCTTAGGTAAAACTTCATATGAGTTACTCCGAGGCAAAAAGCCTACGTTAAATCACTTTAGAGTCTTTGGAAGCAAATGTTTTATTCTTAACACTAAAGATTACCTTACAAAATTTGATCCTAAATCAACCGAAGGTATCTTTCTAGGTTATTCGCCAAATAGCAAAGCTTACGTCATATTGAACAAAGAAACAATGAAGGTAGAAGAGTCGTTAAATATAAAATTTGATGAAAGTCCACCCAAACCCTCTCCACCTCTTGTCGATGACGAGATTATAGAAAGTGAAGCTATAGTAAGAAAGAAAAAGATAAATGAAGAATAAGAACCTCTAAGTGATGAAATAATAAACATTAAAGAGTCCAAAGATCACCCCGTAGATAAAGTCATAGGAAAGCTAAATGAACGAACATTAAGGTCTCAAGTTCAAAACCAAAGTAGCTTGTTTTGTTTCGTTTCAACCTTAGAACCTAAGAATACACAAGAAGCCATAAAAGATGAGATTTGGGTAATGGCTATGCAAGAAGAACTAAATCAATTTGTTTCTAATGATGTTTGGACACTTGTCCCTCCACCTAGTAATCAAACCATAATAGGAAGCAAATGGGTTTGTAAAAACAAATTAGATGCAAACGGAGTAGTGTCTAGGAACAAGGCTAGACTCATTGCTCAAGGGTATAACCAACAAGAGGGAATAGACTTTGATGAGACCTACGCCCCCGTGGCTAGATTAGAGTCTATAAGAATACTTCTTGCGTATGCTTGTGCTAATGATCTAAAGCTTTATCAAATGGATGTCAAAAGCTCTTTTCTAAATGGTTTCATTAATGAAGAAGTATATGTAGCTCAACCCCCGGGCTTCATCGATTTTGAAAAACCCAAACATGTATATAAATTAAAGAAAGCCCTTTACGGTCTTAAACAAGCTCCAAAAGCTTGGTATGATAGACTCAAGTCATTTTTAATAAAACACAACTATACCATGGGGTTAGTTGACAACACACTTTTTACTAAGAAAAGAGAGTCACATATAATCATAGTGCAAATATATGTAGATGATATTATATTTGGATCCACTTGTCAAGACATGTGTGATGATTTCTCTAAAATAATGCATGACGAGTTTGAGATGAGTATGATGGGAGAACTTAGTTTCTTTCTTGGTCTACAAATTAAACAAGTAGAAGATGGTATCTTCTTTAATCAATCTAAATACATAAAGGAGATGATAAAGAAATTTGGTCTAGAAGAGTCGAAACCAATTAGAACACCAATGTCATCCAACACCAAACTCACAAAAGATGAAGACGGCGAATCCGTAGATAATACTAAATATCGTGGCATGATAGGTAGTCTTCTCTACCTCACCGCAAGTAGGCCGGATATCATGTTTAGTGTTTGCTTATGTGCTAGGTTTCAAGAAGACCCTAAAACATCACACCTAGAAGCCGTAAAAAGGATATTTAGATATATTAAGGGTACAACACAATTAGGATTATGGTATCCTAAGGGCACGGGAGTAGAAACAATTGTATATGCAGATTCTGACCATGCAGGTGATTACGTTGAAAGAAAAAGTACAAGTGGGGTGTGTACTTTCATGGGATGTTGTTTAACATCTTGGTTTTCTAAGAAACAAACGGCACTAGCTATATCAACAACCGAAGCCGAGTACGTCTCCGCCGGCGAATCATGCCAACAAGCACTATGGATGAAACAAGCGTTAGTCGACTGCGACATTCATCTAAGCGACATAGCCATCCTATGTGACAACAAAGGTGCCATCAACTTAAGCAAGAATCCGGTATTTCATTCTCGCACAAAGCATATAGAGATTCGTCATCACTTCATAAGAGACAATGTTCAAAAGGGGAACATCTCTATTGAGAAGGTAGCATCCGAAGACAACAAGCCGACGTCCTCACCAAACCGTTGAAGCGTGAACAATTCAACCTACTTCGTCTTGGTCTTGGTCTAATGGAACAAACGTCGTAACTTATTTGACTCTACAAGGTATGTAAACACTAGCCTTCTTCTTTCTGAGTCTAGGATCTCTATTTCACGCACAACTCACAAACAATACGGGAATTTTCAAAACCCAAGATAAGTTTTCCACTTATAGCTTTCTTTTTTTTCCAAACACATACACATTTTCAAAGAAAACCTCTTTTCAAAATGTTTTCTAAAAGGATGATACCTTCCGTATCAATTTCACAAAAGCAATTTCTCACGTCTAGGACAAATCGCTTTTTCAATATTAATACAAAGTAAAACCCGCTTTCATTGCATCTCATGTCTTTTGAATGCTAAAGGGGACACATAACTAATATGTGTTTTTTGGTACATTCATTTAAGCAACAATGAATTAGGAGCATTGATAACACTAAATTACGTACTTATGTACTAAATATGTGTTTTCGAATTATCTCAATAGGATACTTTTTCTACTTCTAGTTTATTTTCTATTTCTTTTTAGGGGTCGAGATAACCGCAACTCCAAATAGTTTGCATATAGTCACACACTAGGCAAAAATGTTTCCAAAAGGAAAATTTTGTGCTGCCTAAATCACCAGACCCACGGATCCCAGCCTTCATGCTGGACGGATCCCTCAAGGGAAGGATCCATGGGATCCGTGAGACAGAAGTTGTTTTTACCTTCTATTTTTCTCACTTTGGATGAAAAATTCACATTTGTTTTAGTTTTGGAGTATGCTCTTTAATGCTTATGTTCTCATGATCATATGCCTTAAATTCATATCTAATCATTAGATTTTAATCCGCATTTTGAGGTAAGCATTCATTACAATGCATTGTTTTTTTTCTATATATAGAACTCCCAAAATGCTTGCATACTCACCCCATCCTCAAAAACATACAACACCATGTCACTCACAAACTCTTACAACTTAGATGAATCACCTAGTACAAACAATCATCTTCATGATACCCAAACCTTTGTACTTCCACCATCCAAAATACCATAATCACACTCTAGGATATCCGCACAGATTAGTATCCGACCTTGTTGCTTAGCAAAACCATCATCTAATAGCTCATCACCATCAAATAACTCACCACAAGATGCTTCCATCATAGCCCCTCCCTCATCACCAACAAGTACACCAACTTCATTACCACCTAAAGTCACTCTTTTGGAACTCCTTAAGACTCCAACAAGATCTAAACAACCTAAACTAAAAGAAATAGTCTTTTCAACACCCCCCACATCTCCAAATACTATTTTTCAAGATCTTGAAACATCACCACCATTAGCTCCCATCACATTACAAGAACATCTAGGTTCTTTTCCACCACCACTTACAAACATTCCGGATGTTGATCCATATTTTCCTATTTTTCCACCACATCTTCCGCATAACTCAAATCAAAACAACCCGGAAAACTTCCGCACTCATTACCCACATCATTTACATTGTGAACATTGCCAATCCACTAGGGAAATCGAAATAGAAGTTAGGGAAGAAATGCGTTTCATACTCAACCTCATCCTTGATTGCATCACCATCACTCATCAAAACCTCCATCCATAACCTTATGCAAGCATGGAAGGAATCACTACTACTATTTTCTATTTTTAGCATTTTTTTTTCTTTTGAAGTCATTTTCAAGAACATGTCTTGTTTTTATTTTTACATGCTTGTAAGTGGCATTAATACCACTACAATTTGTTGTTTTATTACAAGGCCTTGTTTACATAACTTGGCTCCCAATCTTGATTCTCGGCAATCAAAAGATTATTTACGCATGTTACTAACCTTTCTTTTTGTAGGATTTTTATTTTTCTTCACTTGACGCCCCAAACAAGGGGGAGCTACCATCAAGGGGGAGTTAGCGATACATGGAATACTTTTTCCACACTTTTATATTTATTTCTTCCAAGGGTTAACTTTTTGTTTCGACAAAAAGGGGGAGAAGAAGTAAAACTTAGGGGATTTCAAAACTTACATCTATTCTTAAGTTTTACTCATCATAACATTATGTTTTGTCATCAACACAAAAGGGGAGATTGTTAATACAAATAAACCGTAAAAACGTTTATTAATATTTTGCGATCTCTTTGTGTTTTGTTGATAACAAATATAATGTTATCTTAAGTATAATTATAAGGATACATGTTATTTTTGTAAAGCATTTACATATAGCCATTTAAATACAAAAATGTAGTAATTAAGCATTTGTTGTAATAGTTTATTAGGATGGGTAAAACCATAACCCATGGACCATAACCCATGGATCTTAACCCATACCCAAGTTGGCTAGATACAATGTATACTTAGATACATTGAATCTAAAGAAAACCCATGGACCAACCTATAACCCATGACCCATAACCAAAAAACCCATGGGCAAAGAGGAGCGTTCCACGGATCCCTAGGATTACACTAGACGGATCCCAAGTGGAAGGGATCCGTGGGATCCGGGGAACAGTGGAAGATTTTGCCTATAAATAGAGAGCCATTTCTTCATTCTAACTCACCCCTCTTCTTACTAAATCTCTCATATACTCTCATTCTCTTCTAACATATAGATCACTTGATCTAGAGAGTTGTTCTTCTTTCTTTCTATTTGTGATCCTCATATAGGTCCTTCTCTAAGGCGAGATCACGAGCATTCTACAAGTCATCCAAGCAAGGGGTCCTTGATTGATTTGTTCCTCCATAAGATTTCTGTAGTGAAGATCTTGTATTTGATATTTCACATACTTGTTGTGTAATAGTCGTGTTGGTTTGGTCCACCGTGCTACGGACTCGGTATTTAGCTTTGTACCGGAAAAAGTGTAAGCAACGTTGTGAAGGCTTCTCCGCCAAGTGAAGGAGTTTGTTGACATAGTGCTTGAACTCTCGAGTAGGTGACTCGGGGAGTGGAGTAGGGCAAGGAAGGTGTCCTTGTAGCCGAACCACTATACATCGGTTGTGTCTTTTCTTTCCTTTCGCTTTACTTTATTTACTTGCTTTATCATTAGATCTATACTTTCTCTACATCCATAAGATCTCACATATTAACGAATCTAAAAGTTTTTGAAACTAATGTAAAATCGGCAAAACTATTCAACCCCCCCTTCTAGTTTTCCACAACAGATATTCATTAAAACCAAAGTTGTCATAACACATTCAAGCTAACACTGGTTACGGTTTTGTCTTGATTTTGTAAAATCGCGCGAAAGAATCTATTTATCGGTTTAAATCATAAACTTGTAAAATCCTGTGACAATGGAAACATCCTGGTAATTATAAAGTGCATTTACGGATCTTTCTTATGGTTTATTCTTGGTTTTATAAAATCCCGCGAAAGAAACTATTTCTCGGTTTAAACCATAGAATAGTAAAATCCCGTAATGGTGGAACCATCCTGGAGAAAGGAAAGTGTGTTTTGGGATCCTTTCTGATGCTGGTGCTACGGTCTCTACTTTGAAGAAGGGATAAAAGGGTGTACTTCATGAACTGGATGTGTGTTTGGATTTTCATCATGGCAGTTTGGTTACTACATGGTTTTACGGGGTTATGTGCTTTTAACCATGGTCGGGATGAAAACCATTATCATAGTTCACTTAAAACGTCAAAGGAGGCTAGATTTGAGCTTTTAACCAAGAAGATGTGACAACGGAGTTAAGTCACTATTGTTTATTTGAGGATGAAGGGAAATATCACGGGCGAGTGTACTTAGTATCTGAAGGTATCGGGGATGGTTGGATGAAGATTCTTCATGATCCTTGTTCAAGCTTCTTATAAAAAACGAAGACTTGGAAATCTAGTTATTGTTGGGTTATTTTTTCCTCTTCTTTTACCACTTGGGGGAATTGGGCTCTTATCACCTCAAAATAACTATCACTTTAAGGAGTTACGTTGTAGTGCTCAGTGTCACATTCAATTGTGGATTTTCAAGAGGTGATGTACGTCTTATACTTGATGGTTGGTTGGATGAAGAGTATAGAGTACTTACAGATTCAATGGAGGATGAAGTCTCGGCACCGCACTCTGTTACATGTGTGCAAGTTTAAGTCACGAGTTCGGGTTATTCTACTTCAGGGTCAAATTCATCATATTGGGTTTTCTCCATCAGTTGTTACGACAAAGAGCCTACTGAATGATAATGGGGTAGATTACAAGTTTTGCCAAGAGAGCTGAAAAGGGAGAGATTATGACGTATGAACACAACAGTTCATGCCTCGTTCTCTAAAGAAAAGAAAAGTGTACGTTTCAGTACGCTTTATCTTCTGAAGAAGAGAAATCTTCTTATCAATGACCATTCTCATCAACATGCTTCATGATTTTTCCATGTGCTTTCTATTATCAAGTGAACCGGGCTACCTTTGATTGTTTTCTTATTTCACTTGCTCAACTATAATAACGATGGCGACATCATGTGCTAATTTTGCGGGGGAGAAGAAGTATGATAATTCTGCATGGTTGATTGTTATTAGAGAATAAATGGTCAAATGGCTCCAAACTCATGTAAGAACCGAGCTTCTTCTTATCGGGCCAT
The DNA here is from genome assembly GCA_910596185.1 of Chrysanthemum makinoi. Lineage (NCBI taxonomy): Eukaryota > Viridiplantae > Streptophyta > Magnoliopsida > Asterales > Asteraceae > Chrysanthemum > Chrysanthemum makinoi. The sequence goes on along the minus strand of OU343219.1, from coordinate 92,036,254 downwards.
TTCTACATGGAGTTTCTTCTAAGAGCCGTTGGTTGACATCTTCATGGGCTGATACGATTAAATGACAAAGTGCTTCCAGTTGCGGGGTTGATTTCCTTGATGAACATCTTTATGTTCTTGTTTGATTGGGAGGGATTTGATTTAAGGGGATTTGCTATTTGTAAGTTAACGGGAATGCATTTGGTGAGTTGAAGATGTTAACTATCTATTCCCCAACTGGACAATCTTAAAGAAGGTCGAGTCTGATCGGTTCTACATTTTCTGCTACATGTTAGAAGACTAAAGACGAGTTGCATTTGATTATCTAAAGACTTCTTCTTAATTTGAGCATTCATCATAAAGATTGTCGGTTTAGGGGAGAGCACTAATTGGGGGAGAGTGAAATGCCATATTTAATCCCCAATTAGACTTGCTCACACTCTTCAGCAAGTTGATTCTCACGAGATATATCGAGCTAATGATGTTCTTCTCAACAAATTTCAAGTATTTGGGTGATAGTATGTTCTTGATTACGAAGTGTCAAAACCAGCAAGGGGGAAGGAGACACGCATCAAAACACGAATAAACTTGATGAACTTAATACTTCTAAGTGATTGAAGATATCCCGGGAAGACTAATGTCATTACCGCAGAGACACTCAAGGTTTGACTCATGGCGTTTTATGGGGGAAGAGATGGAAGAGTTAGTTTCTGAAGATAAAAGAGGTACATAAGTGTGTGATGATTTTGATGTTATCACAATCATCAGGGGAGAGAGATTGTGTACATTGGGGACGCTCAGCTGTTTCACTTGATGGCTTTGTTAATACAAATATCGTCATTAAACGTTATTTATATTTTTGATCTTTACCTAAGTTTTGTTAACGACAAAAGTAAATTTAATTTTTATAAAAGCTTAAAGCTTGTCAAGTTTAATAGATATTAAAACAAGCTTTTTCAAACAATATATACATCATTCAAGCATTTACATTTATGATTAGTAACATCTTGATATGACTCTAATCATTATGTATGATAATAGTTTTTAGAATGTGTTAGGTTCTTAAAACCAAACACTACTTAAGTACTTGCATATTTCTAAAAATAGAAATACAACATATGACATCATGTGATGCATCATGGAAATCATTGGAAGATTTCATTAGATATTTTGTGTGGATTTGTACTCTTCATATCTTGCACAATCTCACTTAGATAGAGTTGACTTTAGCAATGATTTGATATCTTGGTGTCGAGACCAGCGGTACCAATTTGGTACACGGCGGAACCCTTTAAGGGTTCCGGTCCGTCAGGCGCTCACATCCATTTTGGCTATAAATAGCAATGCCAAGCCAAGTAGTTTTTCATCCCTTTCTAACATACTCTCATACATATCTTCTCTCTAACCTTTCTAACTCAGTTTCATATCATATTAGTGATCTCTTTTGTAGCAAAGAAGATCAAGTCACATTCAAGCTTCAAACGAGAAGTTGGAAGTCTTGTTTGTTTAGTGTTGTATGATCTTGTGTTGATTCATACTTCATTGTTGTATTAAACCATCATAATCTTGTGAGTGTGAGTGGTTAGTATTTTAGTCCTCAAAATACATTGTGTGTGGGAGTGGTTGTACCCTTGGAAAGAACTCGACATCTAGCTTAGTGTCGAAAATAGTGTAAGCGAAGTGTAAAGGTTTTCTCCGCCGGTGAAAGGAGCTTGTTGACTAGTGAAGTTAAACACTCGAGTGTGAGACTCGGGGAGTGGAGTAGGGCAAGGAAAAAGAGTCCTTGTAGACCGAACCACTATAAACAACTTGTTGTGGTTTGATCATTTCTTTCCTTATTTACTCTTTACATATTGCTTGCATATTTCATTAACATATCAAAGATCAATATCAATTGATCTTTCAATATGTTTCAAAACAAAGTTTTAATTGGTAAACTATTCAACCCCCCTTCTAGTTTTCTACAATTGGTACGAGCCTCGTTGCTCAAGAATTTCTAAAATATATTGTATTTTATAAACTTGAAACGATCCATGGATTTCGAAAACTTTAAAGAAGGGCAATCTATACAAAGACCACCACTCTTTGAAACCAATGGATTTATCTATTGGAAAAACCGTTTTGAAACATATGTAAAATCAAAAGATATAGATCTTTGGTTTATTATTGTTAAAGGGATTTTAGTTCTACAACAAAGGATATTTTCGTTGATGAACAAAAGAAATTAGTTGCTAAAAATAATGAAGCTAAAATGATGCTTTATAATGCTTTACCTAGAAAAGAATATGAAAGAATTTTTATGTGTGAAACCGCCAAAGATATTTGGGAATCTTTAATTGTTACACATCAAGGTAATTCACAAGTCAAGGATAACAAAATTGATCTTCTTGTTCAACAATATGAACAATTTGTTATCCCTAAAGATGAAACCATTGATTGTGGCTTTGCTCGCTTTAATACTATTATTACATCACTTAAAGCACTTGATGAATCTTTTCGTAGTAAGAACTTTGTCCGGAAATTTCTTAGAGCACTCCATCCCAAATGGAGAGCTAAAGTGACCGCCATTGAGGAATCAAAAGATCTCTCAATAATGTCACTAGACGAGTTAATCGGTAAGCTCAAAGTACACGAAATGGTGATGGAGAAAGATTCGGAGATCATCAAAGGAAAAAGAGAGAAGATCAAATCCGTTGCTCTAAAAGCAAAAGCGGAATCAAGTGATGATGACAAATCTTGCTCCGGTTGTGAAGATGAGGAATATGCCATGGCCGTTAGAGATTTTAAGAAGTTCTTTAGAAGAAGAGGAAAGTTCGTAAGACTACCTCGAGAAGAAAAGCCATTCGAAAGGATCGGGATGACAAGAAGGGTAAAGGTGAAAGAAAATGTTTTAGATGCGGTGATGCAAGTCACCTCATAGGAGAATGTACCAAGCCACCCAAAAGCAAAACTCAACGAGCTTTTGTAAGTGGTGCTTGGAGTGATAGTGAAGACGATGAAGAATCAAGCAAGGAAGAGATCGCTCTAATGGCACATGAGTCAAATGAGGTACTTTCCGACTCTTCTTATTCTTCTATTGATGATGACACTTTGCAAAAACAATATAATCAATTGTGTGAGCTAAGTCTAAAAATCATAACTAAAAATAAATTTTTAAAAACCAAAAAGGAATTTTTGGAAAATGAAGTTTATGAGTTAAAAGAAAAAGCAAAACGACTTGAAAAGGGAAAAGCAAATGACGATGATTGTAAATCATGTCAAGAGCTTAAACTTGAAATAGAAAAACTAAAGCTCACACAAGATGTTCTAATCGAAAATAATTCTAAGTTTAAAAGGTTTAACAAAAACGTCGCTCTTGCCGATGAAATAGTTAAAATCCATAAAACACCAGGAGACATGAATGGGCTAGGTTTTAATGAAGTATTAATTCCAAAGAGTCAAAACAAAGCGGCCGAAAAGGACGAACATTCTGTCAAAATTGCTGCGATGCAGACGGACCAGACGGAACCAAAATAAGGGTTCCGTCCGTTGTACAAAATGGTGCCGTGGGTACTTGAAACGAATGTTACAATACGGACCGTACTGAATTTGTTAAAGTAACAAAGAAAACCAATGATAGTGTTAAACTAAAACCAGCTATTACATCAGGAGTAGGACTTGCTAAAAATGAATTTAGATCAAAAACTACTCAACAACGATATAAAACACCTTTTGCCAAACGCCCTTTCCTAAGAGCAACCACAACGTACAACCCAACTACCAACACAATGGTTGGAATCAAAACTTCCCTAGACCATATCAAACTCTAGATTATATGTCATGGAACTCTTTTTCATCATTTCCATACATGAATCAAATAAATGGTATGTTTAACCCAAACGGACCCATGAGATATTGGGGACCAAATGCTTGAGTTATTTGCTTCTAGGTATGCTTGAAAGTTGGATTGGAACCTGATGAATGGATAAAAGATAGTGGATGCTCACGACACATGACGGGCAACAAAAGTCTCTTCTCATCATACCAAGAGTATGGCGGAGGTAATGTCACCTTTGGTAGCAATCTCAAAAGCAAAATCATTGGCAAAGGTACGATCGCTCATAACTCCCTAACTATTGAAAATGTTGCTCATGTGGATAGGTTAGGATTTAATCTACTTAGTATTAGCCAATTATGTGATAAAAAGTATAAAGTACTATTTGATGAAAATGGTAGTAAAATACTAAAAGATGGTATCACCATAGCTAAAGGAGTTAGGAAAAATAATATATACGTCATGAAAATAGATAAAACATATAATGACAAACTTTGCCTAACAACATTAGACGATAGCTCATCTCTTTGGCATAGACGCTTAGGTCACGCTAATATGAGACTTATACAAAACCTATCTTCAAAAGAGCTAGTTAGGAATTTACCAAAACTAAAATATGACCAACACTTTTGCGGCGCTTGCAAAATTGGTAAACAAACCCATAGTAGTCACAAATCTAAAAATATGGTGTCCACATCTAAGTGTCTAGAATTATTGCATATGGACTTGTTTGGACCATCCGCTATAAGAAGCTCTGGAGGCAACTTATACACTTTGGTCATAGTAGATGATTACTCAAGGTTTACTTGGACGTTGTTTTTGAAAACCAAAAATGAAGCTTTTGATAAATTTGAAATTCTTAGCAAGAAAATTCAAAATCTTCTAGGTGTCAAAATTGTGTCGATCCGAGCGGATCATGGTCGTGAATTTGACAACGAAACTCAATTTGGAAACTTTTGTGATACAAATGGTATAACACATAACTTTTCCGCTCCACGAACACCTCAATCAAATGGAGTAGTAGAGCGTAAAAATAGAACAATTCAAGAAATGAGTAGAACAATGCTTAATGAACAAAACATTCCTCAAAAGTTTTGGTGTAACGCCGTTGACACTTCTACATATATTTTGAATAGAGTCTTAAACGTCCTTTCTTAAACAAAACACCATATGAACTCTATAAAGGTAAAAAGCCTTAGGATATTTTAGAGTCTTTGGTTGTAAATGCTTTATTCTTAATACTAAAGATTATCTCACCAAGTTTGACCCAAAGTCTTATGAAGGTGTATTTCTTGGTTATTCTCAAACTAGTAAAGCTTACATTGTCCTAAACAAAGAAACAATGATAGTCGAGGAATCGTTGAACATAACATTCGACGAAAGTCCACCTCCCTCTAAGACATCACCTTTGGTAGATGATGACTTAGTTGAAAGTCAAATGATAGAAGGTCAAGAAATAATTAATAATAACAAGGAAGATGAACCATTAAATAATGAAATTATAAACATCAAAGAATCTAAAAGTCATCCTTTAGAAAAGGTCATAGGACAACTAAATCAAAGAACCTTAAGGTCACAAGCCCAAAATCAAAGTAATTATTTTTGCTTTGTATCCACCATTGAACCAAAAACATAAATGAAGCAATAAAAGATGAATCATGGGTAATTGCCATGCAAGAAGAATTAAACCAATTTGTTAGAAATGATGTTTGGAAATTAGTTCCAAAACCTAAAGATCAAACTATAATTGGAACAAAATGGGTTTTTAGAAATAAAATGGATGAAAATGGGATAGTATCTAGAAACAAAGCTAGGCTTGTAGCGCAAGGTTATAATCAACAAGAGGGATTGATTATGATGAAACTTATGCACCGGTAGCTAGGCTTGAGTCTATTAGAATATTGCTTGCTTATGCATGTGCCTATGATTTTAAATTATTTCAAATGGATGTTAAAAGTGCTTTTCTTAATGGGTTTATTAACGAAGAAGTGTATGTTGCTCAACCTTCCGGTTTCACCGACTTTGAGAAACCACATCATGTCTTCAAACTCAAGAAAGCATTGTATGGTCTTAAGCAAGCACCAAAAGCTTGGTACGACCGACTTAAGACTTTTCTTATTGATAACAAATATACTATGGGATTAGTAGATAATACTCTTTTTACCAAGAAAAAGGAATCACATATTATCATTGTTCAAATATACGTTGATGACATTATATTCGGATCAACTTGTCAAGAATTATGTGATGATTTCTCTAAAATCATGCACGACGAGTTTGAAATGAGTATGATGGGTGAGTTAAATTTCTTTCTAGGACTTCAAATAAAACAACTAGAAGATGGCATATTTTTAACCAATCTAAATATATAAAAGACATGCTTAAGAAATTTGGTCTTGAAGATTCCAAACCAACTAAGACACCCATGTCCTCGGACACTAAACTTACCAAGGATGAGGAAGGTGAATCCGTAGATAACACTAAATATAGAGGAATGATTGGTAGCCTACTCTATCTTACGGCTAGTAGACCCGACATTATGTTTAGTGTTTGTCTATGTGCTCGCTTTCAAGAAAACCCAAAGGCATCACACTTAGAAGCCTTAAAAGGATTTTTAGATACATTAAGGGAACAACGTGTTTAGGATTATGGTATCCCAAAGGAATGGGTGTAGAAACCATAGTGTATGCCGATTCGGATCATGCCGGTGACTATGTCGATAGAAAAAGTACAAGTGGTATTTGCACTTTTGTTGGACATTGTCTCACCTCATGGTTTGCAAAGAAGCAAACTGCCTTGGCCATCTCAACTCTGGCCAATACGTCTCGGCCGGAAAAGCATGTCAACAAGCTCTTTGGATGAAGCAAGCTCTCGTAGATTACCGAATTCATCTCAACGACATTGTGATACTTTGCGACAACAAAGGAGCCATCGATCTCAGCAAGAATCCGTTCAACATGCTCGTACAAAGCATATTGAAATCCGCCATCACTTTCTTCGCGACAATGTTCAAAAAGGAAACATTTCAATTGAGAAAGTATCCTCCGAAGACAACATTGCCGACATCTTAACTAAGCCTCTTAAGCGAGAACCTTTTAATCTTCTTAGACTTGGTTTAGGGTTAATGGAACCAAACATGTAGGATAAACATAGCCCAAAACATTAGAATAGTCAAAACAAAAAAATTTTGTCTTGTACACCTTTGTAGCCACGGCACCAAGCGACAACAAAGGACGGAACCAAATATTTGGTGCCGTGCGTCCGTGTGTCTCTGAGAAGCAAAGCTGCTATATACAAATCATCCTCTTCCTCAAAACCCACTTTACCAAAGCGTGTAAAACTTAAACCAAGCTCATTATTGTCACCTTCCCACTCACTAATCCCTGAAGATAACATCATTGTAAGTATCCTAACTACATTTTATCTCTTAATTTTGAGTCTAGGATTCTTATTTATGCACAAAACTATCACAAATCATTACATGGGGTTTTATGTATGCTTTTATACCAAATATGAATTCAATTGGCAAAATGCATAACTAGTCATTGAAATTAGGTACTACATTATCATATTGCATAAACAAATCATGCTTCCCACTAATTGATAGATAATGAATATAAGGCCTTATTCAAACAACCAAACACCCCATGTCAAAAGTTTTGAAAAGCTTCTCACTTGTAGGAAAACAATTTTTCATTGCTAATACAAATAGAAACGTTAAATTTTCATCACTTGCATGCTCTTGAATACTAAAGGTATTGCATAACTAATATGCATTCTCGGGTATATTCAAATGAAGCCACATTGAATTAGGAGCATTTGGGTTATCTCATGGTATTTGCCAAACACCCCCCTAAAACCATTTTGTGCATAAAATGAGTCGAGATAACCGCAACTCCAAATTGTTTTCATATAGGCACACACTAGAACAAAAAACGTTAAAACTTATTCTCATTTTTAACATATTAATTCTTGTCCTTAGGAATAACCATGGTAGGCGCAAGATTCTATGATCACAAAGACACCCTTAACTACATTCCCAAACACCACAAAACCAAAGGACTTACCAAGGAACAAGTAGAAATATTTAGGGGTCTAGAATCAAGGTATTTCCATGAGGGTAGAACCATTCACTCATCCTTCCTTGAAAACACAAATCTCCGTGAAGAACTAGCCGCCATTCAATTCGATTGTCTTCTTGACATCGATGAACCAATTTGTCCTAGGTTTGTGTTAGAATTCTATGCTAGTGTGACCGGCTTTAGTGATGAAGACGATGATGAATTTTGTCTTAGGTTTAGAATCAATCAAAACGAATACACAATCACCTTAGCCAACTTTGCTCAAGTGCTAGGAATTCCCAATCGAGGGACTTGTCTCTACTCGGATAAATGGTCACTGATGAGTGTGTAAATACTCATCATTTTGGTCAATCTGGCCAAAACACTTAAAAAGCGATGAAATGCTCAAAACCTTTGAAAATATCTGAAAATTGTATTTTATATGTTTCGGATGCAAATGTTTATCGGATGAAAATGAGCTAAGTTTGCATAATTGGTTCAGTCTACTTTCAAATCTTGGCAAAATAGTCCGAGCACTTATTTTAAAGAAAAAACCAAGGTCCTTTGGAATCATAAATTGTCATAATTAATCCTTTGGTGAAAAGTTCCAAAAAGTTTTGAGAAATTACAGGTTTGATCCTTGGATTTTAAAATGGTCATGTTAGTCATTGAATTTCATAAAATGGCAAAAATGGTCCTTCAACTATTTTAGATTTATAAGTATAGCCCTTGGATCACTTTGCGAAATTTACGTTGGTCCGGATTTTCGAATATGCACTTTGGTCTTAGTTTATCCTTGGTCCCGAGTTAATTATCAATCCAATCCAATACCACAAACAAACCACTTGAAGTTTAAAATAAAAAAAAACGCCCTTGTTTCTTCTTCCTTCAACTGCTCCTCTGTGAAGCGCACACCAACCCTCCTTATCACTCCTGACACCAAACATCCAAGAAACATTAATTGCATCCCTCTGTAACACTTTCAACCCTTCCCCAGGTGTGATCCACTATCATTTTTCCCCACTTAGCTGAGTTAAAGGGCTAAGATTACTTCCACTCAATCCAAGGGTTGGAAAATGGTCAGAAGAAGTCAAGAATGAAGAGAGAAGACAGAAGTTATCTTTTGTATAAATAGGAGAAGCTTGTAGCCATTGAAGACACCTAGGTTTTAGTAGATTTTAATATAGTTTTCTGTCTTTTTTTTGTAATGTCTCTTTTTCATTAATGAAAAATCTCCTTTCAGTTTTCATTTTTTTTCTGCTTATGCGCTAATAAGCACATAATTGCTTATTTGCTTATTGGTCACTACTTAGTTATTCTTTAGTCTTTCTAAACTACAAATTAGTTCTACAAAAGAAAAAAAATCCAAATTCTGTTTTTAACAAGTGAGTTTTTAAGTTTTATGCCCCATAAATGGGTGTTTGGCTTAAGCTTATTTGAGGGCCAAAACACATTTCTACCCACTTTGACTTTACGAGTCAAAGTGGTTTTGAGTTTTCAAAATAGTTTAAGTAGGCTCGAAGCAGTTTTAACTCCTTTTGCTAAGTTTTGAAGAGAAAAAAAAATCCATATCTGTTTCTGGTTCAGCAGCAAAATGGCCCAAGTGGCTTATCTTTTAGATGTTTCATTTGCTTAATATGAGTCCTTATGATCCCAAATTTGGTATGCATGAACCTTGGTTGCTTTCCTACTTATACCTTATTTTTACGATTTTTTGTGACAGCTTATTCATAGCTTATTGTGCCCTTGAAAGTACCCCCTTGCACCATTTATGCTCTGTGTTGTTGTCACTTAAGCAGCCCACTGGTCCTTTTTAGGCCTTTGTGAGAGTTTGTTAAAAGCTTCAAAAGTTGCTATAGTTTGTTTTTGTTTGTCATTAGATGTATTAGCTTCTTATGTCTTAGCCTATTTAGGATTTTAGAGGCCATTAAAGAGCTCATTTATAAGCAAATATACTCATGCGTGGGGCTGTTTGGGACTGCTTAGTCCAACAGCAATCTGTAGTTTTTTTTGCTTCTTTCCTTTTTATTATTGCTTATTCATGCTCCCCTAGTAGCCTTTTAAGTTTAGTGTATTGATTTAGTCTAGTTTGTAACTACGATTAACAGTAGTTTTAAATACCTTAGTACGCCATTTTTCCCAAACAGGCCCTGTCCTCTTTTTTTTTTTTTTTTTTGTGTATTAGTGTTCTCATTTTTCTTTATTTTAAGTGGCCTTAAGCATTTTTAGATGTGGTAAATTAAAATTCATTAAGATGAGCTTTTTAAAGCTTTTGAAAGCTTTTGTTGCTCTTTCATGTCCCCAAACCATCCCTTTGTTTTTTTTTTTGTTGTTGTTCCTTTCTTCTTTGATTGTTGAAGCTACTCTTAACAAAATATTTTGTACTCTAAAATCTTTTGTCTTGTTGAAGGTTGTCATTTTCAAATTTATAAAGAGGATCCGAAAATTTGAGAAGAAAATGTTTACAAAAAAATAGAGCTGCTTGGTCGAACACAGGTGCAATCTCCTTCGTACCATTACTTGACCATGACAACCATATTTGTGCATAAGGGACTTTTCTTGTTTTAGTTTACACCATTTGATATATTACTAACCTTCGGTTTAATAGCTTATTTACTTACTTGCTTTTAATTGCTAATTCAAAAGTAGTAGTGTAGCTTTATTTTCCCTCAATCGATTAGTTTCTAAAGTAGTTTTTGTAATTTTTTTTAGAATTCTCTAAAAATATTTAGTATTTTTTTATTAATCATTTAGTTTAAATTAGTTTTTAATTCATAATAAATAAAATAAAATCAAAAAATACGACTTTTCCTAAAATTATTTTTTAATCAAATTAGAATGTAGGAAAATTGTTTTTGAACTTCTAAGTAGGACTTTTTGTTTTACAAATTTTTCACGTTTTCTTCTTTTCGTAATTTTTATATATAACGCACGTTTTCATTTTAGGTCACGTTTTTAGATAATTTAGGTTTATGCTTTAATTAAAATAGTTTATTTAAGTTATTTTGTTTTATAAATCAAGATAAACCAACTTTAAAATAGTGATAGTGTTTATTTAATATAATTTAGTTTTTAATTTTTCTTTTAATTTGCATTTTAAGCCCCTGTAATTTATAGACTTTTTTCTGTAATTTATAATCATTCCTAAACTCTTTTCAGTTCAAATCATCTCCTTTCTCGTTTGGTGATTCATCGCCTGACTTCGTTGGGACTTAACGACTGGGGAAACACCTGTCTCTCGATCTTCATTGCATTTGTTTCGGACTGTTTTAGAACTTTTATTACGGTTGGCCATTCACAAGTGAATTCGGCGAGTGATAAAACTTGACCGTTAGAATACGATCGGAATTTTTGGCTGGCAGTGATGATGCTAATAGTCTTCACGTTTAAGTTAGTGATTTGAATATTCACTCATTGTTCATACCATCTATATATGTTTATATTTTCTTATAAAAAATCCAAAAATACAAAATACTCTCTCATTCCCTGCTTATCAGGTATGATTCTATTTCTCTTTCCCTCTCAAAATGCCGTTTGATTCTGCTCTTCTTTAACCATCGAAGCCGTTTAGTCTATCTCTTTAACCACTATATGTTTAAATTCTAATGACGATCATCTTGATTGTATGGAAAAGATCAACATCATTGTCTACAAGAGAATGGAGTGTTGTGGCTTGATTATTGGAAGGCCTAACGTTCAAGCAAATTTTGGGTTTTGTGTAATTATCCATTCAAAAGTCTTTCAAAGTTATTTCAACCACCGCCATT
>OU343219.1:91691453-92024533 GCA_910596185.1 Chrysanthemum makinoi | reverse complement strand
AAAAAGGCCACGCTCATAACTAAAAATCTATTTTCTAAAAACTTTAATAAAACTTATAAAAATGACTTTCAAACTTTTTCGAAAAATTATAATAATGCAGGCATTCAAGGCTATTTTAAAAATTACCATTTTTCACTTGTTCAACCACAACTTCACCTCACATAAATCCCTTAATCTACTATCACCAATCCTACTAGTAAAACAACTCTCTTTGATCATAACCAAAATAAATATTCATTATAAGGCTAAAAATATATATACAAACTTAAATAAACATGTATAAAATTTATGTAATCATTTCCTCCAAAAATCACAACTAGATTTTGATGATCCATTTTCTAAACTTATCATTTTTATAAACTTCTAACTAGTACATACTTGTTATAAAAATTAATAGGACACATATGGGTGATAACATTTGATAAACATGAATAAAAACTACAACTTGAGCAAATATGATCATATGGACTTCATGAAATGTATGAAAAATATATATGAAAAAGTAATAGATGAAGTTTTATGCTTACAAATTGCTTGATGAGGTTTATGATCAAGGATTTATCCTAAACACCCTAGGTTTTTATTTCAAAACCTAAACAAAGAGTGTTACTAGATTGTGTAGAACTTGATAAGAAAAATTTTGATGATCACTTCTTGATCTCCTATGGTTGGCCGGATTTTTGGGAGGAAGAAGAAGAGAGGAGATCTTGACTTTCACACTTGAATTATTGTTGTATGTAGATTTTTGGAGTGTAAGAGTATATAAGTAAGGAAAATTCAAAAATCTTGGTGCATCATGTATTTAATAATACATATCTTATATTTATTATTATTATGTAAAAGTATAAATGTAGTAGAAGTAAAGTTATTTGAGGATAGTAGTAACTTGTAGTATTGTTAAATAAGATTAGTAAGTTGTATACACATTTGAATATTTAAGGTAGCGTTAGATAAAATAAATTTCACTGGTCAAAATAAAAATATATTTAGGTCATAAAATAAAATTATAAAAATACATTTCTTGCAAAACTTGAGTGAAAATAATAATATTAGGTAGTTTTTAAGAAAACCGTCAGAATAATATAAATTTAACAATTTACATACAAAAAATGAATTTTAAAACACGAGGTAACTCAAAATATAGTTTTTATAAACTAAATGTAAAAATGTATCTGGATCATTTTGGAAGTATCGGATCAAATGTTCAAAAATAATGTTTACGCGATAATGTTTATTTAATAAGAAAATATCGTTTAATGAAAATGCAAAACCATGTACCTAATCGCTATGAAATGCTGAATTTTAAATATGAAAATAACTGAATAAGAATTGTGACATTCTTCCATGTCAAAGGAATCACGCCCCCGTGATTCGATTAATGATAACTATGGCCCAAAACGCCGCACAAGGGTTCTAAAAGTTTATGCTCATGTATGATTTAAATGATTATGCCAATGCCATGCATATGTCGCGGACTATATCCCATTCTAAAGACATGCTCCCTTATGATTAGGCTCGATGAGGCAGGCTTTCCCATTCTCGAACAAAATTTCCAAAAGACTTTTAGGTAACCGATTTTTGCTTAATCCCACAACTCATCAAACAAGAACTATCATAATGCATTAGGCTAAATCGGTTTAGGTAACAACTTGTTTCTAGCTCGATCTTTGCAACTCATCAAACAAGAACTGCCACGCGGATCAAACTGGAAACAAGTGGTTTGAAGAAAATCTTTTGAAAATTTGGCTGACATGGATTGCTTACTCATATGAGACTACTACTCCTTCATTGCATGATTCTTCCCTAATTAGACATAGGTGATCGGCTATGTATAATTTAGAGTAACTATGCAATGCTTGGACTAATCGACTCATATGATGTTTGGTGTTGAGTCATAAGTTCGCATGTATAAAGAATATGCACTTATAATGATATGATGAGATGCTATGATGATGTGGTTATAGTCTAGGGTCAATGATGCAACCCAGTTCTCTATAACCAACGCTGATACAATCAATCACACCCCAAAATATCGCAGCTGAACGATAGTGTCATTGGGGTATAACGTCATAGCACAAAGTATGGATACGGAAAACGACCTCTATAATGAGACGTTTTGAAAAGTTTACCATTCGATTTCAAATGTCAAAGATTACACAACAAGAAATCATAAAGTTTGATAATACACAAAGAGTTTACAAAACATGTCGAATGGTAACTGCTAAAAGCACAAGACTCCAATGTATGCCATGCACCCAAAAGCTCCATGAAATGCTATCACCTTAAAACCTGAGATAAACATGCTAAAAGTGTCAACACAAAGGTTGGTGAGTTCGTAGAGTTTGTTGAAAATGATTTGAAAAAGTCTATAAGAAATATTGATGCAAAGAAAGGCCGGCAAATCCACTCAGTTCCAAGTTTCGCCCATACAAAACTTGCAACCTGTGTGTTTACAATCCATTGCCAAAATATGTAATTGTCAATCTTGTTTGTAAGTAGGACATAGGTGCATACGATATATACATAAACGTAATGCAAAGAATCACAAAATTAACCGAACCTCACGACGAAGTCTATCTTGTTTGTCGAGTCTAACTTGTTTGTGGTGTTGCCTTGAATAACTTGACTAATGATTATATTCACCCAAGGTCACGTCATCAAGGACACAAGGGTGGGGCTGCACCGATAGTACTATCAATACCTCCTCACGGCTCCCGCAGAGTTAACCAATTGCTAAAGTTTGTATGTTGATGCATAATTGAAAACTAGTTTAGCACATTAAGGCATATATATCGCATAAACCACACACAATGTCCAAAGTGTATAAGAAGTATATTGTAACACAATTGTATAAATAGTTTGAGTATTCGCAAGAGTGAAACAAGTATTTAAGCATGTATCTCCCCCAAATAGTTTGTAGAATTTAAACAAGTAAAAGCGGGGTATGATCTCACAGTAGTATGTCAAAGTTTAGAATATTTGTGAAAGTAAATAAAAATAGTTTGAGCATGTATCTCCCCCAAAAGTAATTGAAAATGTATAAAAGTAGGGGCTATGAAACTCACAATAGTATGTAAAAGTTTAGAGTACTTGTGAAAGTGAATGAAAATAGTTTGAGCATGTATCTCCCCCAAAAGTAATTGAAAATGTATAAAAGTAGGGGTTATGAAACTCACAATAGTATGTAAAAGTTTAGAGTACTTGTAATAGTGAATGAAAATAGTTTGAGCATGTATATCCCCCAAAAGTTTGTATACAATTAATAGAAATTGGGGCTATGAAAACTCACAGTAGTATGTCAAAGTTTAAAGTACTTTAAGAAAGTAAATGAAAATAGTTTGAGCATGTATCTCCCCCAAAACATGTTATGAAAGCAAGTAAAAGTAGGGCTACTTAACTCACCCGGTGTGCTTGATATGCTAACAAAATGAAATGCACGAAAGTGAGGCCGAAACTATCCGCGACCTAAAATGAATGTTATGACTTGAGTTATGATATGTTGTCGTGAATTCATGATTTTGAAAACGATCACCCAATATGCTACTTGAAAACTAGTTATATAAAAATATTGTTACTTGGATGTGTGACGGTTCCATGTCAAAAATAATTACTTTTGAGCTAATGGTGAAAATGTAGTTAAAACTACGTAATGGTTTTAGTAATTGACAAATCGGTTTACATCGGACTTGACGTAATATATACATTGAAAAACTAATTCGTTTTTAAGGTCCGTTTCCCAAACGTCCGCTTAGGCCCTAAAACCTTGATAAAAATCCCGACAGCTTACTAACGCTGTGAATAGTGTTTTCAGAACGCTTTTTGACTCAAAGTTCGGTTAACCATAACTCACTCGTTTTAAGTCCGTTTTTCAAGTTCTTTATATCCACGAAGGTATTAAGTGTACTAATATATTTTTAAACTTGAGACTTCACAGAAATTTTAAGGCCACTGTTTGGGTCAGTTAAAATTCGGACTGCATGAATATTTTCCGGAAAATTATAGTTTTAAATCGTAACTTGGAAACCACGTATATTTTTCGTTATAACTCCGTTTTAGTCCGTTCAAAAGGCCACGTTCATAACTAAAAATCTATTTTCTAAAACTTTAATAAAACTTATAAACATGACTAACTTTTCGAAAAATTATATTTCGACAAGCGCTTCAGCTTATTTTAAAATTACCATTTTTCTACTTGTTCAACCACAACTTCACCACATAAACTCCTTTAATCTACTCATCACCAATCCTACTAGTAAAACAACTTCCTTTGATCATAACCAAAATAAATATTCATTATAAGGCTAAAAATATATATACAAACTTAAATAAACATGTATAAAATTTATGTAATCATTTCCTCCAAAAATCACAACTAGACTTTGATGATCCATTTTTCAAACTTATCATTTTTATAAACTTCTAACTAGTACATACTTGTTATAAAAATTAATAGGACACATATGGGTGATAACATTTGATAAACATGAATAAAAACTACAACTTGAGCAAATATGATCATATGGACTTCATGAAATGTATGAAAAATATATATGAAAAAGTAATAGATGAAGTTTTATGCTTACAAATTGCTTGATGAGGTTTATGATCAAGGATTTATCCTAAACACCCTAGGTTTTTATTTCAAAACCTAAACAAAGAGTGTTACTAGATTGTGTAGAACTTTGATAAGAAAAATTTTGATGATCACTTCTTGATCTCCTATGGTTGGCCGGATTTTTGGGAGGAAGAAGAAGAGAGGAGATCTTGACTTTCACACTTGAATTATTGTTGTATGTGTAGGATTTTTGGAGTGTAAGAGTATATAAGTAAGGAAAATCTTGTAAAAAAATCTTGGTGCATCATGTATTTAATAATACATATCTTATATTTATTATTATTATGTAAAAGTATAAATGTAGTAGAAGTAAAGTTATTTGAGGATAGTAGTAACTTGTAGTATTGTTAAATAAGATTAGTAAGTTGTATACACATTTGAATATTTAAGGTAGCGTTAGATAAAATAAATTTCACGGGTCAAAATAAAATATATTTAGGTCATAAAATAAAATTATAAAAATACATTTCTTGCAAAACTTGAGTGAAATAATAATATTCGTGTAGTTTTTAAGAAAACCGTCGTAATAATATAAATTTAACAATTTACATACAAAAATGAATTTTAAAACACGAGGTAACTCAAAATATAGTTTTATAACTAAATGTAAGTATAAAATGTATCGGGATCATTTTGGAAGTATCGGATCAAATGTTCAAAAATAATGTTTACGTGATAATGTTTATTTAATAAGAAAATAACGTTTAATGAAAAATGCAAAACCATGTACGAATCGTTATGAAATGCTGAATGTGAAATATGAGAAATGACCGGAAATTGCGAATTGTGACATGACCCGTTTTTTCTCTCATGCATTTCAGGTGATCGTTAGTAAGCTTTTTCTATCAGGTCTTGCGTAATGAAGTTTTCACTTGTCGCTACAAGTCGTTTTGTAATAAAACTCATATTTTGGAATCTAAACTTTGTAATATATTTGCCGATGATGGCTAAACTAGTGTTGTAATGGAGTACTATTTCTTTTTAAATCTTAACGTTGGTATGTTCTATTATCTTGTGCTTATGTTCCTCCTCGTTACACCTCGTATTTTACCTCAAGAGGTGTGACAATTGGTATCGTCAGAGCCAGGTAGAGAATGCCGATTTTCAAAAATAAAATCACGTTTATAACCGAAAAAATTTTATTTTATTTTATTAAACATTGAACATCATCCGAGTCATCTAGTCCTATCGTTGCATCGTTAATCATAAATTATACATAGCCTGATCAACTATGTCTAATTTATGAAGAACCATGCAATGATAAGAAGAGTAAATTTAAATCATGATTAGTCGAGTCTTTTGAGTCCGGGTCACCGTTGCATTGGTTCTGGTATGCATAGCATGTCCCCGATCCTCGTCATATTTCGATCACTATAACACATTACCACCGTCGCTCCTCATCGATTTCGTCAATGTCGTTTACTCAATGGATGTTTTGGTCCACCGAAGATCATGGCTGCAAGAAACACACGCCTTAAAGTAATCGTCCAAACTTGGCATTGGCAATAGAAGGCCCGAAGATCGAACATTGAAATTCCTCCCGCGTGGTCGAGCATTCTATCTCGGTACCGGTGAAGCCCGCAACGCTTAACGGGTACATTCTTTCAAGCGACTACCTTATTTCGACGCATGATTTTGAGTGCATAACTTCCTTCCAATCTTTACCACGTTCACGACCTTGATTAATTTGAGACCTATCGGTATTGACCTTAGTTGTTATATATTTTGTTGATTTGATTTGATTGTGTAAGCAAATCGAATATCGAGCGAATCTTTCAAAGGACTTCATTCAAGGATGTTGATTCCTACCTTTCAACAACTTGTTTCTAGCTTGATCTAGTGACAGTTCTTGTTTGATGAGTTGCTAAAATCAAGCTAAGAGACAAGTTTACTCAAGTCGGTTTAGTTTAATCTCATGACGCTCTGTTTGATGAGTTGTGAGATTAGATTAGAATCGACCACCTAAAGGTCTTTTGAGAGCTACGTTCGATATTGGGTAAGATTACACTATCAAATCTAATCACCGCACGCATACTAGTTGAATGGGGAACCTGTACGCATGAACATTGATATGATCATTTAGACTGTTCGTACGAGCATGAACTTTAGAACTCTTGTCGAGGTTCGGACCATAGTATCGTTAATCGAACCACCAGGACGTGATTCCACGACATGGGAAGAATGTCACAATTCTCAAATTCCGGCCATTTCTTAAATTATTTATGCATCATATTAGTTCATTCATGACATTGCATTTCACATTTAACGCGTGAATTTTATATTAATAAACGTTATCGCGTGAGTTATTATTTTGAATATTTAATCCGTTAATTTCAAAAACGATCCCGACATATTTTTATACTTACATTTAGTTTATAAAACTATATTTTGAGTTTAACTAGTGTTTTGAATTTATTTCGTATATAAATCGTTAAATTTATATTATTACGACACTTTTCTTAAAAATTACACGATAATTATTATATCACTCAAATTTTACAAGGAATGTATTTTTACAATTTTTATAATATCATTATACTCTATTTTGATCTATTAAAATTTACTTGTACCTAAAAGCTACCATTTACCTTACAAGTTAATTATACCTACACATTTTACTTATACATTTTATCAAATATTATACATTATATTAGAAGAAAAAAAAAAAAAAAAAAAAAAAAAAAAAAAAAAAAAAAAGATTTGTGATATACATCCCCCAAACCGGTTTTAGGGGTGAGACAAGAGTGGGTTACATTTATGAGTTGGTAAGAATATTGTTACTTGTATAGATATGTACACAATCTTCACTTATTTCATTCACTACATTCACCTCATTATTATCAAGTCAAGTAAAAAGTTTTCTTTCCTCTTTCTTTTTCTCTAAAACCGTCATCATCTAGGTGTAAGAAGGGATCATAAAAATTTTCTCAAGCTCAAGTATTCATTACAATCTAGATCACACTCTTGTTAAGGTTTTGAAATAAAAACCTAGAGTGTTTAGGTTTATCCTTGGTTCTAATCACCTCATCAAGTTTACTTGTAAGCATATTTCTATCATTTTACATATTTCATCTTCATATCATATTTATTTCTTCATAGTTGTAGCAAACATGCAAGACTTATGTTGATTTATACCATTTTTACATGATTTTTAGTGTTATATATATATAAGGTCATCCTATAATTATCCCCTTGGTATATGTTGGTCTTGATGATGTTTAGGAACCCATGACACCCTAATAAGGTGTATGGTAGGATTAGATTAGCTTTGGAGTTGATTTGAAGGGATTGGAATAGGTTTAGTACGAGAAAAACTATTTTCGATAAGTATAAAAAGTGTTCTGTCCTTGTTTTGATTTTCTGGAAAATCCGACAGTAGGCACGAAATTTTGGCCTTGATATTTAGAAAATATACTATAAAACGAATCCGTGGCATTGAACGGATTAAAAGCGAGTTATAACGAAGAAGTTATGAATTTTTCAAGTTTGACGACGATATATACCTTTTCTGAAAATTTCAGCATACTATTTTTATTTTGTACGAGTCAAAAACGTACCAAGCTTCATAAATTATTTCGACTTGTCAAAAATATATTAGTATACTTTGAATAAGCTAAGGACATATAACGTGAGAAAACGTTTGAAGCGACTAAGATATACACGTTTTCATAAACTTGCGAACTATTATTTTAGAAAAACTATATTATTTTACGAGATAAGTGTTACGGTAACTAAAATCACCATATTTAACCTCTATTATCTTTATGTTCGAGACCTTTATGACGAAAACTCCTGAACCGAAACTTCTAGATGTCGATACAAACTTTCCAAAACCGTCGAGTTCGTTCTCTAACGATCGACGCATACCATTTTACAACTAGTTTTCAAAGCTATTTTGTCAATTTCATGAAATTTCCGACGAATTGTTTTCTAACGAAAAGTGATAATTTCACTATAAATCATTATAAAACCATTGTAGGATGACATTTTGACGTAAATACTTGTAAAGTAATTTAAGAATGGTCAAGACGTCAAACGAGTATTTTTCGACGATAAGTATTATTTTCAAAACTCACAAATGGTATAAATAGCATCCACTATGTGCATAACATTACACCATGACTTATTTCATATCATATCATTCATAATAGGTCGGTTTCGAGATTCACGCTATATTTCGGTGTACCCACTTTTGTCTTCACATCTATTCATCAAGTGAGTATTCACAGACTCCTCTTTTTAAATGCTTTAAATTGTTTTGGGGTGGAATGCATGATTTATACTTGAACTAAACTATCTATGTTTTATGAACTTATTGAACATTTTATGCTAGTGAGTAATCACACCCCTTTTACCGTTTTACTATATTTTGGGGTTGAATGCATGAACCATACTTGAATTAAATTGATTCTTACTTTTGTGAACTCTTTTGACTAGAACTTGTGAACTTGACTTAAATCTTTGAACTTAATTTAACTTTTGAGCGGAACTCTTGAACTTTTGAACTTGACTTAGACTCTTGATTTTAATGCGACATTATGACTTATTTGAACTTATTGAACCGTTCGTGTTATGACCTTGACCTAAAGTCTCCATGTTCGAGCATCACTATAAAGTCTCCCATGTTCGAGCATCAACTTAAAGCCTCCCGTCCGGAGCAAAATGTCTCCTATGGGAACGGAGCATTTTCAATTTAAGTCTCCCCTGTTCGAGCAAAGCAAAGTCTCCCATGTTCTGAGCATCACTATAAAGTCTCCCATGTTGAGACATCACTATAAAGTCTCCCATGTTCGAGCATCAACTTAAAGCCTCCCGTCCGAGCAAAATGTTCCCTAAGGGAACGCATTTTCAATTTAAGTCTCCCCGTTCGGAGCAAAGTCTCCCATGTTCGGAGCATCTCTAAATTATTATATTTGATACGCTATATTCTGCAATGGTTGTGTACACAGGTTGCAAGTTTTGTATGGGCTGAACTTGGAACTGAGTGGATATACAATGCCTTTGCTTTGGGAACTATTATGACCACTTATACTTGACCACTTGTTACGCTATCTTTTGAGCAATGGTTGTGTACACAAGGTTGCAAGTTTTGTATGGGCGAACTTGGAACTCGAGTGGATACACAATGCCTTTGCTTTGTGGTCCTTTCGTTGACCGAAAGCTTTGAATTTTCTTCTTACGAGATTCTTATTTTGCTTAACGTGTTTACTCACCAACTATTTTCATAGTTGACCCGTTTCTCTCATGCATTTCAGGTGATCGTTAGTAAGCTTTTTCTATCAGGTCTTGCGTAATGAAGTTTTCACTTGTCGCTACAAGTCGTTTGTAATAAAACTCATATTTTGGAATCTAAACTTTGTAATATATTTGCCGATGACGGCTAAACTAGTGTTGTAATGGAGTACTATTTCTTTTAAATATTTACGTTGGTATGTTCTATTATCTTGTGCTTATGTTCCCTTCCGTTATCAATTCTCCTCCCACAGTGTGACAAAAGACCATCCTCTGGAAATATTATTGGCAACCCGAATCAAACTAATGTTACAAGACAACGTCTTTCACTCGATGGTGAACATTGCATTTATGCACTCATTTCCGCCAATCGAACCTAAAACATCAAAGACGAATGACAAAAGACAACTGGATTGAATCCATGCAAGAAGAACTCAACCAATTCAAACGTCTTGAAGTATGGGAACTGGTTGAAAGACCAACAGGGTCTACCATTGGTCTCAAATGGATTTGGAAAACAAATTGATGTGAAGGAAACGTAATCCGAAACAAGTCACGTCTAGTTGCTAAGGTTATCGCCGGAAGATGGAATGACTTTGAAGAATCTTGTCTTGCCGCTCGCTTGAGGTCGTTCGGATATTTCACTTTCGCGGCTCATATGAATATGAGGGTCATCGATGGATGTCAAAACCGCTTCAATGGACAACTTAAAGAAACGGTTTATGTCACCAACCGATGGATTCGTTGATCCCGAAGCCGAATCACGTCTACAAACCGAACAAAGCTCAGATGGTCTCAAACAAGCTCTGGCATGGTACGCGATAAGCTATCATCTTTCCTAATTGCCAATAATTTCACCAAAGGTTCGGTTGACCCTACTCTTTTCATACAATATCACAGGGAACATATTCTAATTGTTCAAATTTATGTGGATGACATCATTTTTGGGTCAACACATAAAAAGTACTCAATCACATTTGCAAAACTAATGAAGAAACATTTTGAAATGTCCATGATGGGTGAACTTATGTTCTTTCTAGGACTACAAGTTCATCAATCACCCCATGGTATTTTCTTGAGTCACTCCAAATATGCCCTTGAATTATTACACAAATTTGAATGCAAACCTGCGGACACCTATGCCACACCAATGGCTCATACCAAGAAGCTAGATGCTGATTTACATGGGAAATTGGTGGACCCCACAAAATACCGTAGTATTACTGGGTCTCTCATGTATCTAACAGCCTAGCGTAACGGATATTGTCTTTGTCGTATATCTTTGCTCTCGTATCGGTCGCGACCAACTAAAACCCACCTCCTCTCTAAAAGAATCCTCCGATACATAAAGGGAACCATTAACTTGGGGATCCGTATCCCGGGATTCTCGGTTTTGAACTAATCGCTTTTCATACACGTCAACCACGCAGATACTTAGACTCACGAAAAGTACGAGCTTTACAATTTCTTGGTGATAAACCGGTGTCATGGCAATCGAAGATTGTACATCGCTGTCCTCAACCGGCGTAATATGTAGCCATGTCACGGTTGTGCTCAAGTCATTTGGATGAGAACACAACTCAAAGACTATGGTTACATATTTGATGTAATCCCGATGTAATGCGACAATCGAGTGCCATTGCGATCTCGCAAATCCCGTCAAGACTCAAATCAAAGCACATCGATCTTCATATCATTTCATCAAGGATCACGTGAAGCAGGTACTGTTGAATTATATTTTGTGTACAGTACCAATTGCATCTTCTCACCAAAGCCTTTGCTCCCGCTAGGTTTAATGAGTTGGTCCACCGGATTGGTATGAGGTGTTTGACTCAAGAGGAATTGGTTGAACTCCTAAAACAGCCTTTAAAACCACAAACACCAAAATCTCTTTGTAAATACAATTTTTCAAAACAAAATACAAAAATATAAAACCCGATAAAACAACAAAAAATATTCTTCTAATCTAATTTTCTTTCAACATGGCAAGTATATTTCTTCCATCAACACTATAATCTTTCAAAATTCATTATTTTTCCAATCAAGTGTTGAGGGGGAGAAAATTAATACCAAACTGTTTCAAAAACATTCGTGTACTTGCGTGTTATTCTATACCGGCTGTTTCTTTTATCAATGGTGGCAAACTTTTCGGTTTTATGACACCTCGGACTAAAATTTATAACCTTTCATTATTTTCTTAAGTTGAGGGGAGTATCGCCAAGCTTCTTTCTTAAAATCGTTGTTTGGTAACCAAAACGGAAGTTAAATGGCTTTGTATGAAAATGGAAAAAGTGGAGGGACCAAAACTGCCTAAAGTTTAAAGTTATTTTTAATAAAAACACTCCACCTAACATACTCATCACATTTATTACTCATAAACCTAACCAACCTAATAAGACGAATTCGTTCCTCAAATTCTGAGATCATCAATTTGTAAGTTGTTTCATGATCTTAACATGTTTACAAACATAGGTTTTGATTTTTACACGAATCCAACGGTCAAATTTTTGTCTATGATTGTTTTTGTGTTCTACGTATAAGCGTATGAACTCATAATCAAGAATGGGTGTTTGTGGTTAAAAGGTTTGTGTTACAACATGTCTTTAACATCAATGATACTAATTTTATCCTCTAAATCCACCCGTAAACCTAATTGAAGGTTTTTCAAAATTAGGGTTCTTAAGTCGAATTGGGTGTTTTTAAATGTGAAGGTTTTGGTCTAAAAAGATTGTTTAGTGAGGGTAATATGATGTTGAATTAATGATATCCGTGCCCTATAACAACCCGAAACACCGATTAATTCGTAATTAGGAATTAGGGTTTTAAGTTCTTAAGTTTGGGTATTTTTGATTCATCTCGAACTGGATGTTATAACTTGGTTTATAGACTCTCACAACACTTTAGACCTACCAGAAAAAGTTTGGTGCAATTTCCATGGTTAGAAATCTTATGTGTAATTCATAACCCTTAGGGTTTTGACCTACGCTGCTCGTGTTTCTACTGCCAGAAAATGTTTAACATGTTTTCATGCCGTGAATCTTAATATGACTATGCATGTTAAGATTGCTGATTTGATGATTTTATTTTAGGCTTGCTACACTTAAAATTCAGAATCAAGGTCATTTAAATCTCTACGCATAAGGATCACCTTACGCGTAGAAAGTTATGCGTAAGAGAAATCCTACGCGTAACTATTACGCCTAAGGTTCTACAATGGGACTACGCCGATCCCGTGAAGGATATGCGTGAACAGTGACTCTACGCATAAGGTCTACTCTTACGTGTAAGCCCGCCGAAGGTCTTATATACGCCACGCCGAAGCCCTACGCTAAGGTTCCTTTTCCCACGCGTAAATTCTTCACGCCTAAGTAAGGATCCTACGCGAAGTTTCTGCGCCTCACGATATACTTTCTGTTTACGATAACTTTATCATTTCTATGCCTATGCCTGGATTGACCTTAATTTTGAATTGTTACGCGGTACAATCTTGTAAATAAACCAATCATATCGCCACTAAAACCAATAATGTCACTAATAAACTTAAACGCTTGATATGTTGTGAACTATAAGTGATAACATAAACTTTAAAACTTAAAGTTAACTAACTCACGAAATGTTTCACGACGTCATTTGACTATTGGACAAACAAGTGACTTAGGACTCGTAACAATCATTAGCACTGTACATTCAAAAATTAGACAATAAAACCTTCGTTGACTAACATTATGTTCGATATGTTGGTTCTATTGGCTAATGTTATTTCGATCATCGACATGGTCGCACAAATGAATGTGGATGCACGAAGTTCTCACAATTTCGACATCTTCCCCAATGGCTATCCTAGAAAGATTGGAACGAACAACCTTAGGGTTGACTTTGAAACCCTCACATGCTCAGAATCTTCTTGTCTCATTGTCTGGATATTCTAAGGAATCATCCCTACCGAACATGCTCTCACACTCCGCTACAAGCATCGAAATCTACATTCAACAATTCTAGAATTCAATGCGAGGGATCACTTGTCAAAGTGCAATGACAAGAACACTTAATCACAAACAAGTCACTATCACTCCCGCAGACTTACGGGCTGTACTTATCATTCCGCACATCGTACTAACGACTTTTGCCACACCTAACAAGAGACAGCTCGCAATTTTACTTGATATTGGCGATGAAGCCGCAGAATTATTAACAAGCACTCTCACGTGGGGCTTAAGAACATTCCTCAACCGTGGAGAACCCTCTACATCATCATTACCAAGTCTGTCTCTAGTCATGACAAGGCTATGAGCATCCCAAGCTCATGGAACTGCAAGTCTTCTCGTCATTGATCAATGAAGGACATTGAAATCGAAGCACTGATATGGGATGACATGATGACATTTCACAAGAAGCTTGGCTCAAAGATTCCCTATGTCTGATACACAAAGCTTTTGATCCAGAGCACTTGACTTAATCCGATATTCCCAAGAGGCTCAATGACCCTCGACAATCACGCAGCGGTTGTCTGAACCTATCCTTTCTATTAGAATCAAGGAATCGACAACAAAGAACAAGGTGTCGTGGCCGGATCACCTTCGACTAATGAAATCAAAAGCTTGAAACATACAAAAGGTATCAAGTAGCAGACGAGAAGGCAAAGTTGGTCATCTCGATGAAAAGCCTCTCGAACTCCTACTCTGGAGAACCGTAAGAGGAAAGTGTAAGTGCATAAGCATAGAGAGTCAAAGGAAGGTCCCAAAGAGGAAACCTACTCCAAAGAAGAAAGTTCTCCAAGGAAGCCGCCCTATTCCTACACCTGAACCACAAACAAAGCTATGGACTAAAGCTCAAGATACACAATCGCACGAGGAGGTCCACTACTCAAACCGCAGGATGACACTCCATCGGTACCAAAACCTCCTAGTCCAATAGCTGAACATGGCAAAGGAAAGACTCTGTACTTGTGCCATATGATGAAATCTCGAAAGTGATGAAGAGCAACCGATAAATCTTACAGAAGAAGTTTAAATTGCTCAACTTCAACACGTTGCACAACAATTTGCTCAAGAACAAATGGGTGGCCCCGAGGGTCATGGTGCAGCTCAACCTTCACCGGATCCTCGATGCGTTAATCAACCCGATAAGGGATCCGTGCCACCACTTTGGTACAACAACAGCACGTGTCGAAGATACTCTTGAGTTTGATTTTGAAGAACCTAATCGGTGAAGTTAGAGAAGGTAAAAGTCGATGAAGAAGCCGCACCAAAGCCAAAGCGATGATCAAGCTAAGTCCGAAATGAAGAAGATGTTGAGTATGATAAGTTTCTTCTAGATAGTCCCGCATCGATCAAAGGAAGAAACCTCTCAGCCACCAAAGGACCCGAGTCTCCTCACATCTCATCATCATCGATTCTCTTCTCATTCTTCACCACCACCATCAAAGAAATAAACCAAATTAACATCCAAATCAAGAAAGAAACCACCATCTTGATTTCATACTCATGAAAGAATTGTAAAGCTGTCCAACAAGTCGAAAGAAAGATATGCTCTATAGAAAACTGAATTGGTTTCTCGACCAAATACAAGGTCTACATGATGAGAATGACAAGATGCAGAATGAAAGGGAGTATGTATAGAAGCTCGTGAAGGATGATCTACAAGGAAAATGGACGTAATGATCAAGGCTACACTCACAAGTACCTTTTGGATATCGCTCCTAAAGTCACTAAGGAGATGTTTACGCACAACTATATCCGAATCTTATGCAGAGAAGAAGCAAACTATAAGATCAACACCCTTAACCGTGACAATCAATCCATTTGATCCTGTAGTTTTCTCGAATAATGAATTGGTGGCCAAGCTTGTCACACAAATGTCTAAACGACTGGGACATTTACTCGATGAAGGAAAGTCGTTTCAAGCATTGTTGGACTACCAACTCCAAGAAGCATGCAAATTCAAGCTAAAGGTCCAAACGCCCTAGAGACGATGAAGATAAGGATCCGGATAAGAATGATGAAGCTAAACGACAAAAGAAGTCTGGTGAATCATCTTCCATGCCACCTCCTCCCCAACGGCCTTCTGCTCAACAAAGGTCCCTCCTCGCTCTTCTACAGGATAAACCTCGATTCTTCAATTGCCACCCCTGACTCAAAACCGATGATTACTTTGAGTATACGGTGGTGACGATGAGAAGTCCCGTGAGCCCCTACAACAACCCACCTCTCCCAAACAAGTAAGAAACGTAACCCTCATCTAGGCCTAAGAAACAAGAAAAGGCCTCAAGGTGACGTCCTATTATGGCTAGATGAAGACAATTCACGAGGAATTTGAATGGTTTTCTACACTTGTCAATTCCACCTACCCTCAAGAAAGTCAAGATCGGTAGACAAGAATACATTAGAGCATGCTAAGATTATGCAAGAAAAATTCCATGTGAAGAAGATGACGAAACCGAAGTTGAGGCGAATCAAGAATGAAGCTTTTCAACTGTGGAAAGATAGCTCGAAAGTGCCATCGAGGTCGAATATCACCTTGAAAACATTGCTCGAGCTATGTCTAACAACATGGATTGGCTCAACCCTGAAGCAAACATCGACTTCACTAAACGGGACAACCCTCCATACTACACCGATCGGTCAAAACCTCTACCAACAATTGGCCAACCGTGATGAACCAAGGATTCCATTCCGATATTTCTTCAACAGAGACTTGGATTTTCTTCTACATGGTGGCGATGGTTCAAGGAAATGCGCTACATCGTTGACACTTCCATTCCCAGCAGCTATATACTTAACCGCATAGCCATCGAGGAACGTGCCAATCACTTGTTCTCCAACAAAGTGGAAGCATACCGATCGAGATGCACCGTACGGGATTCATCATTGGCCTAACACCGAAGAATCTACAGGTTGCCGTGTTCAAAAGTCTCAACATGCAAGATTCCGTTCTAAAAGTATCGTTGCCATCAAACACGTCGATATTTCATCTAAGTAGGACTACACCTTCCTAAAGAATATCGTGGTCAAACGACAAGATGAAAGGGATTATGCATTCTCTCGGCTGACTTTGAGAATTTGTCTATCAACGACATCAAGACATGTACCTTGCCAAAGTACGTGGTCGTATGAGATAATTCTCCACGTAAGTACAACGTGAATTCATCAAGTCGCTCATCTTCCTCGACGCATAGTTATCAAAGAACGTAGAAGATCTCCAGCTTGCGATAATCTTATCGCACTGCGTTCAACTTCACTCAACCGCAGCTTGATCTTCCCGACATTAACCAGCTCTCACAATTTACACTCATCAGAAACCATTCGCGTCATACCGCAAAGTGAACTTCGAAGAAATTGCTTGATGGCGCAGATCTACACAAATTTGGAGATCACACTTTGAAGTTAGTTAGGGTCGGATTGGCTTATCGGTTGAAGGATATACATCAAGATTGGTCTCCTAAGCGATGGAATTCTCGTGAATCGAAGGATGTGAAGAGGATCATCAACGATGATTGATGAACGGTTGTATAGAAGGGATCATTAAGAAGATTGAAAGCTATGTTGGTGGTCGCACCCAGAGAAACATCATTGGTTTTCAACGCCTCACTCACACTCGCACATCTCCGACTACCCGTACCCCTTGAACCGCTTTCATTATAAATTTGGATGTATGATCTATTATGTCTATGGCTTGTGCACATACAAAGGTACAACCCGCACTTGTAAATAAAGGACCCGTGGTACGCCTGCCACAATCCTTATAAAGGAGCGAAAGCTTCTTACTTTGAGTAAAACCTATCAAACCTTTCATTTTTCAAGGTTTTGCTCAAAAGAACAAGTACTTTCCCTTATGATTTTCAAAACCTCAACCGTTTATATCACTTATTGAAAGGGAGTACTTGACTTAAAACTTTGTTAAAAAAATTGTTCATAGTGGCCATTCTTCCCGAACACTGAAATGGTCATATTTATTTCAACTTTTCAAAATAACATCATATATGCCATTTTTGAGGGGAGAAAATACGTGATAAGAAATATGTTGTGTAAATGCAAATGAATCTTTGTGCTATAGACTTAACCCATGAATTGACGAGATCTTAACTGTTAGTAACTCGAAAAGACTTGTCCGGGACGGGTAATAATTTCAAGCTAGTTCGCTAGTGATGTAAACGTGTCTCATAAAGGACTTGTCTGAGTAGAATGTACCATTCGAGAAACTCTTGGTAGACATGAACTCTGACGGGTTTGACAACCTTTCTAGGATTGTCTACACTTTCAAGGTAGTTATTAGAGCTAATTGTCACCTAAAAGCTGACAATGCAACTCTTAACTATGCCACGAACCTGTCTCGCAGAGGAATGTCTATCTTGAGTTGATCAATTCAAAATGTGCGCATTTTCCTCACTGTGCATTTTACCGTTAAAACTCTTAAGCACATGGAGGGGAGTATTTATGCAAAATCATCTCAACTTGGTTCAAAAATGTTTTTATTCATAAACACCGAGCAGATTTTTCAAGTAAATGGTTTTATGGCAACATAGGTTAGTCATGGAGTTATAAGGTGACTAAGGTTAGGAATAACCAACCTATGATCCGCCAGAGCCGGAGGGATCTACCCAAGGACACCACAAATAGTTAGAATTTAGAAGTCCTTAGGTATGAATATAAAAAGGAGAATTGAGAATCGGAGAAAGAAGGAGTTGAAGAATTAAAAAGAAATGCAAAGAAAAGGGTGAAAAGAAATAGGCCTCCCGATTATTCAACTTAGGCGTATACCGGGTTCAATCATATGCTACTGGTTGTCACTAGATGACACCGGTATTGAAGATTAAAAGTCGTCATGGACCCAGTGACGCATGCGCTAAACCTTCTTAACCACTCAAGTTTCTCTCAACAGAAGCTTGTTTCATTCTCACAGGGAACCCTACATAAACTATCAGCTTTCTCTTAGAGATTTGCTGGTATTGAAGAAGGAGACCCTCTCCCTAGTCTCCGCTCAGGAAAACCAAAATGCACTATTGAGTCTAGAGCCATGAGATTCATCAAAAGATCTCTTAGGTACACTTGACATTTCATCACTTGACATTCAACAATAAGAATTTCAGTGGTACATTATCGAGTCCTTCACAGATCTTAGCAAACTGTCGAGAACATTTATGAGAGGTTCACATTTGTGATCCTCAGTGATTGAATGGAAACTCATTCCGTGGTCATCAAACAAACTCGACAAAGAAGTCGCTCGCAAACCCCGTGGATTGCGCTTAGTGGTCTCAAACGGTCTACATCGTGAAGTGATGCTTCGTGTACCTCAACACTCATCCGAATTGTAGGTGTACTTTGGTACATCGTGTTATCTCACTTGTGGACTCCGATTCAGAACGGCCTTTATGAATTAGAGTTGTTTTTTCACACTATGCCAACAACACTCTCGGTTCAAACTTGTAAGTGCCGAATCCGCTATTAATAACCGCTTTAATGTTTACTTCTTATGGAAGCTCGAGCGGAGTGATCGCAGATTCTTCTCATGCTCACAACATCATCACTAATGGGTTCTATCTTAAAGCAACACAAAGTCAATGATTCTTCGTCAAATCAAAGAATCTACAAAGTTAAAGACTTAAAGAACTTCATCAGTACCGTAATCCAACGTTAAAGAGTGTGTGAGCATATTGGAGAAAGACATGGAGACCTGAGGCAGATTTGATGCAGACAACAACAACATACTATCACTTTCATCACAAAGAACAATGATCAAAGAACAAAGTTGTAGGATCGATAAAAACAATGATTTATGTGGTTCGGGGGGTCGGGGAAGCTCAAAGAATGAATAAGACATGGTATTATTTAGATTGATGTAAAATATGTGTTTCTAGAGAGAAGAAGAAGAAACCACACACACCTATTTTACAAAGTGAAGTCCTCCCTCCTAGTTGGGACTAGGAGGGTATTTATACTCAACAAGCCTAACTTCACTACCACTAAACTAGTCCTTGTGAATGAGTAAAAGAATAAACCATGCAATTCCCAGAATGACACTCTTTAGCTTAGGCTAACAATCTCTCCCAAGTGATGTCATAATGGGAGTTGCTTACAATGTTCCCTACAAGCAAAATTAAACACAACGATAAGCTTCAGCAGCCTCCAAGAGTGTTTTCACAAATATCAAACTTCATGAATCTTCTCACCGCCATCTCTTTACTTGTCAAGAATAACAATGGCAAATCTAATTAGGGATTAAATCCGACCTTTTGCTCTCCCCTATTAGTGCTCTCCCCAAACCGACAACCTTCTCATGAATTCCCTAATTCAAGAAGTCTTTGATAATTAAATTAGAATCATCTTTAGTCTTCTAACACGCAATGAAAAATGTAGAAAAGACTGTCGACTCGACCTTCTTCAAGATTGTCCATTCGGGGAATAAGATATCAACATCTTCATCTCACCAAATGCATTCCAGTTATCTTTTATGTATCAAATCAGCCCATAATGTACACATTTATCTCCCTTGATGGTTACGATTTATCGAATCAAAGATACAATTGTGTACATGAAGCATTAACCAAGCATTCTATCATAAATCATATCATCAGTGAGAAGATGTCATGAACAATACCATTTGAAATTGTCTAACTATCTCAACCCCCAGACAAAAATTCAACGGCTGTCTCAGTAACCACATGTGAAGATAACCCAATATGACGAACTTGAGAAAGAAGTAAAATCTCCCGTGATCAAGTTACTTAAGTTGACTATCTTGGAAAAAAGAACGGTGTACCCATTGTACAAAACCTCTTGACGATCCTCAACTCCGTGAGATTGAATCAAGTGATAGCTACTTTGTGGGTTAAAGAGAGAAAGAATCACAAAAGTAACTAGATAGCAAGTCTTCTCTACACTCAATATATTTGCCCGCAGTAAGTCATCTCATGAAGGGAAGAAAGAAAGAAGATGAAATAAGTAAAATGGCCAAACTCTTCACGCCAAACCCAAATAAATAATAAAGCATCATCTTCGTGGTCACATTTGATATTCATTTCAAAATATAGCCGTGAATGTGTATCCTCCGTGAAAATTATACCATAAATACCACTTTCATAGAAAAATTGTATCAAAATTTTGAAACAAAATTCGGATATCAATTTTTCATATATATCCCATTAATCTTAGCTTAGATCACGTTTCCATACTCAGCCCAAACAAGTTAAGTCCAATGCCCAAATCCATACACGCCCACAAAAACTAATACCCGATCCATTTTCACTATCCCATCCGGTTATAAAGTATTTGACCTAGAACACTTAAACCTAAAAACACAATCCCAAATATTCACTACCACTTATCCGAAAAGAGATACGCCCTTTGTCACACCCCAATTTACTCTGTTTTAAAATGAATGGAATTCCTGGGGATTGACCGTCATAGCACCACATCAAAGCATATATTGAACGACCTAAAGTGTCGCTTTTAAAACACATCGTTGGATATTAATTAAAAACATTCAGAGTACAACATCGGTCCCAAAAGGTTTACAAAGTTTATGAAA
The DNA here is from genome assembly GCA_910596185.1 of Chrysanthemum makinoi. Classification (NCBI taxonomy): domain Eukaryota; kingdom Viridiplantae; phylum Streptophyta; class Magnoliopsida; order Asterales; family Asteraceae; genus Chrysanthemum; species Chrysanthemum makinoi. Next base: position 92,003,163 of record OU343219.1, on the reverse strand, counting down.
TACAAATATGTTACAAGTCCAAACGATGTTTTGAAATAAAGTGCCATAATGTACAATAATGTAAGTCGACGCCATGACTAAAATGTGGTTCCTTAACCATGCCATGCGAATGTCTTAGTTACCTGAAAATACATTGCTAAACGGTCAACAATAATGTTGGTGAGAAATCATAGGTTTATGTAAATGTTTTATACGACTACACAAGTATAGACCATGCATGACAATCATGTCACGTAAAAATAATGTTACAATTGCTCTAAGCCCATGACCCCAAACTAGGATGCTCAATAATGTATGCCCCTGCAGAGTGTTTGTCAGACAACTCCGTAATGTTATTAAATGAAATGCATCCGCTTGCCGGTTGGGATTCACCAACCCGATGGAGGCGCGCCACCCTCGAAAGATCTATCCACTCATCCTCGCCCAAAGATTAACGGTTCATGTTCTGGTAGTGGGACTTTCAAATTGGCAAATGCGGTAACTTAAGCAATGTAATATGAATTTAACATACTTGGTATCGTACAAAAAAAATTGTAGTGCAATGTATTCTCCCCCGTGGGTTTGAAAATAATCGAAAGCATGTAAAAGCTGGATGAAAACTCACTTGGTAAACTGGATTAATGGCAAAAGTGAGTACACCGAGGTATAATGTGATGCTAACCGACCTATTATGAATGATATGATATGTAATGAGTTGCAATGTAATGTTATGCATGCATTTCAGATGTTATTTATACCATTTGCGAGTTTTGAAAATATTACTTGTCGTCGAAAAATACTCTTTTGACGTCTTGACCCTTCAAAAATGACTCGTTTTTACGCAAAATGTCATCCTACAATGGTTTTATAATGATTTATGGTGAAATTACCTTTCGTCGAAAACAATGCCGTCGGAGTTTTCATGAAATTAACAAAAATGGCTTTGGAAAACTAGTCGTAACGTACCACGCAGAAATCCAAACGACTTCAAGGTTTTGGAAAGTTTGTATCGATATCTAAAAGTTTCAGTTCAGGAGTTGTCGTCCAAAAGGTCTCGAACATAAAGATAATAAGGGTTAAAGATGGTGGTTTTGGCTAATTGTGTAAAAATGAGTTTCGGCCAAGTTTGAACATCCATAAATAATTTATTACAACTCCGCTTTACAAACGGTTGATTGTTTTGAAAAATATGCCCGGTGAACTTGATTTTATTAGAAGACAATTCGTTCCAAAAAGTTTCACAACCTCGTAAAAACGCCCTCAAATACTTAAATACCGTAACACTTGTATCGTAAAAATAATATAGTTTTTTTCAGAAAATAATAGTTACGGCAACTTTATGAAACGTATTATATCTTTGTCGCTTCAAACCGCTTTCACGTATAATACGCCTTAGCTTCGATCAAAGTATACTAATATATTTTTGACAAGTCGAAATAATTTGTGAATCTTAAAGCCTGCTTTTAACGAACAACAAAACAGCATGCTGAAATTTCGCTATAAGTTAAACTTGTAAAATCCATAACTTTCTCGTTATAACTCCGCTTTATTCTTCCTGCCGCCACGGATTCGCTTTTAAAGTATAGTTTCTAAATATCAAGGCCAAAATGTCGTACCTACTGTCGGTTTTTCCAGAAAATCAAAACAAGGACAGAACATATTTTATACGTATCGAAAATAGTTTTTCTCCGACAAAACCTATTCTAATCCCTTCAAATCAACTCCAAAACTAATCTAATCCTACCATACACCTTCTTAGGGTGTCATGGGTTCCTTGACATCATCAAGACCAACACATACCAAGGGGATAATTATAGGATGACCATATATATATATAACTCTAAAATCATGTAAAAATGGTATAAATCACATATGTCTTGCATGTTTGTACCAAAATGAAAAGATACATATGAAATGAAAAGGATACATGAAAAATGAAAGAAACATGCTTACAAATGAATATGATGAAAAGCAAGGTTAAACCTAAACACTCTGGTTTTATTTCAAAACCTAATAAAGAGTGATATCTAGATTGATTAAACACTTGAACTTGAAAAATAAATGATGATCCCTTTCCTCTTGATGATGAACCGGTTTGATGAAGAAGAAAAACAAAGGAGAGAAACTTTTTTAACACTTAAATATGGTGAAGGATGAGTGAAAAGATGTGAAGTAAGACTTTTAAGTATATGTATAAATATTAACAATCAAGAACCATGCCCTCATTGATACCATTCCTCCTTGGTCGGCCAAGGGGAGGGATTTAGATATAATTTTTTTATTATTGTATATATATTGTGTATATTATTTGTTAAAAAATGGTAAAGTGTAGTTAAATGTATAAGTAAAGGTAAATGGTAGATTTTGAAAGGAATTTTTAGTAGATCAAAATAGAATGTAATGAGATATAAAAATTGTAAAAATACATTCCTTGTGAAATTTGAGTGATAAAATAATTATCGTATAGTTATTAAGAAAAACGTCGAATTAATATAACTTAACGATTTGTATACAAAATAATTTAAAACACTAGTAAACTAAAATATAGTTTTATAAACTAAATGTATAAAAATACATCGGATCATTTTTGAAAGTAACGATTAAATATTCAAAATAATAACTCACGCGATAACGCTTTTAATATAAAAATTACGCGTTAAATGTGAAATGAAATGTCATGAATGAATTATCATGATGCAAATGATGTCAATGAAATGTAGACTAATTTTAGTCCATATGAAATGTTCGTGATGATATGATCATGAATTCGCCAAACCTTTGGTTACGCGAATTTGGAAACACGTAAACCAAGTTTACTATAAATGTTGAAATAATGAGGCATGAATTTGTTCGAGAAATGACTGAAAGTACGGTTGTCACATTCGCCCATTCAAAAAGGAATTCAGTCCCCGATTCAATCGTTGTTAGGTCTAACGGTGTCGGTGAAAAGATGAGGATACTTGTGTCGATCCGTCTTCCCGCTCCCAAGTAAACTCGTGGACCTCTTCGAGAATTCCAAATAACCTTCACGATAGGAATACGACTGCTTCAACCGCTTGACCTCACGGTCCATGATTTCTACGTGTTCCTCCACAAAATTGAGTTTATCATCTAGTTGAACTTCGCCCAATGGAATAACGAAGCGATTCGTCCCAAAGACACTTCTTCAGTTTGAACGTGAAACGGTTGTGCACATGGCTAAGTTCCCGCGAAGATCAAGTCGATAAGCTACGTGACCAACTCGCCAAAATCTTGAATGGTCCAATGTACCGGGTTTAACTTCCACGCTTCCAAATCGCACTACCTTCCAAGGCGATACTTTCAACATAACTTTGTCGCCCACTTGAAATTCCAATGCTTTACGCCTAACATCCGCGAATTTTCTCGTCGACTCGGCAGCTCGAGTCTATCACGAATTTGAACTATCTTCTCGGTTGTTCCCCGTACCATTCTCGGACCAGTGAGTTGTGCTGCCTCCCACCGCCCAACAAACAAAAGTGACACTTTCGACCATAGAGTGCCTCAACGGTGCCATCTTTATACTGGTGTGATAACTATTGTTGTACGAGAATTCAATCAATGGCAAATGGTTAGCCCAACCATTGCCAAAATCAATTACACATGCCCTCAGCATATCTTCTAACGTTTGAATTGTCCTTCGCTGACCGTCATTTGTGGGTGATATGTCAGGCTCATCTCTAATCTAGTTCAATGAATCTTGCAATGAATCCGAAGTTTGAAGTGAATCGACTATCTCTGTCGGAAATGATAGAAATTGGTGGTCCGTGCCTCGAGACTATTTCCTTGACATAAAGTCTAGTGAGTTGCTCCATGGAATAAGTTTCTCTAATAGGTATGAAATAAATGACTTGGTACATCAACAATTACCCAAATAGCGTGAACCTCCGGATGTCTTAGGAAGTTTCAGAACAAAGTCCATTGTAATGCGCTCCCATTTCCATTGAGGAATTTCGTTGTTGGAGTAATCCCGACGGCTTCGATATTCGACTTTACCTTAGAGTGTATATTGCTAACGACGCAATCTCCGCTTCATGTTCGCCACCAATAAAGTTTCTTAAGATCTTGATATATCTTATCCGATCCTGGATGAATAGAATACTTTGACTTATGCGACTCATGCATAATCAATTCTCGTATTCTGCCATACAATGGAACCCATTCTATCCTGAAACATAAGACTCCATCTCGCTTCTTTACAAAACCATTTACGCCAGCATACCATAAAGCTTTTCACTTGGTCGGTTTTTCCTAAGTGCTCTCGACTTGTGCTTGTGGATTTTCGATGGAAGGAGAAATAATCGTCATTCCCAATGATCGAACTCTTAAAGGTTTAGGCCTCTCTTTCCGACTAAGAGCATCGGCCACAACGTTGGCTTTTCCCGGGTGATACTTGATTTCACAATCATAGTCGCCAAACTCCAACCAACGACGTTGCCTCATATTAAGCTCCTTCTGATCGAGAATATATTGCAAACTCTTGTGGTCGTAAACACTGGCACTTTGTACCGTAAAGGTAGTGTCTCCAAATCTTGAGTGCAAAAACTACGGCCCCTAACTCGAGATCATGAGTGGTGTAATTCTTCTCATGAGTCTTAAGTTATCGAGAAGCATACGCTATCACCTTCTCGCTTTGCATTAAAATGCCCCAAGTCCTTTAGCGAAGCACCAATATAAACAAAATTCTCAATTCCTTCTGTAGTGCCAAAATTGGCGACCGCAAAGCTTTGCTTCAACAACCTAAAGCAACTTCTTGTTTCTTTCCCCATTCATACTTCTTGTTTTTCTGTGTCAACTTGGTCAAAGGTCTAGCTATCTTCTAAAAACCTTCATGAACCTTCGTAATACCTGCTAGTCCTAGAAATTGTCAATTTCGAGGATTCGCTTGAGTAGCCCAATCTTTTACGGCTTCAATCTTTATGGATCAACTTGTAGTCCTTGACTATCAATGATGTGACCAAGAAATTGCACTTTAGATTCCAAAATCACACTCGAAAATTTGGCATACAACTTCTCATCCTTGAGTAGCCTTAAAATCGTCCTTAAATGCTCTTCGTGCTCTTCTTTGCTCTTTGAGTAAATCAAGATGTCGTCGATGAACACTATCACAAACTTGTCCAAATACGGTTTACATACTCTATTCATGAGATCCATGAATACCGCAGGTGCATTAGTCAATCCAACCGGCATCACTTGAAACTCGTAATGACCGTAACGGTTCTAAAGCTGTTTAATATCCTCTTCCGAACTCAGCCGATGATAACCCAATCGAGATCAATCTTGGAATAAATACTGAACTTGCAACTGATCAACAAGTCATCAATTGGGAGTGGGTAACGTTCTTCACCGTTAACTTGTTCAATCTCTATAATCTATGCACATTCGAAGGATCCATCCTTCTTCTTCACAAACAAGACCGGTGCTCCCCAAGGCGAAGAACTCGGCCTAATGAATCCTTTGTCTAGAAGTTCTTGCAATTGATTAAACAATTTTGCATTGATGGTGCTAAACGGTACGTGTCACATCGGTACCGCACTAAGTCAATATGAAATTCTACTTGACGCGTTGGAAGTCCCGTAAATCTTCGGAAATACTTCCTAAAATTCACGGACAATAGGTACATCTTCAAGTCGCTTCCTAATTTTTCTCGATTAATGGGCTAAGAAAGCAAGACAACCTTCTTAATGTACTGCTTTGATACTCGATATGATACTAATTCTAGTTCCACTTCGCTCCCCAACGAATAATCAAAGTTTCGCTAGGAAGATGAACAACTTCTCATCACAAATGATCTTTGCACGATGCTTAGATAACCAATCCATGCCGATGACGACGTCAAAAATACCAAGATCTACGGGCATGAGGTCGATGTTGAAGGGATGATTCAGAAAATTGAATGTGCAATCGCGGACAATGGTGTTGGTGCTAACTACGCTACCATTAGCTAACTCGACGTTGAATGATATGTCTAATGTGGTTGGTTTCAAGATTTGTTCCGATATTGAGTGCTTCCAAAAATAGTTCATCACTAATATTGTTATCATGCTAGCAAGAAATAGATATCCGATAATACTATGTCAAGAATGTCCTGCTCTAGCTTCACTTGTAGATGAGGAGTCATTGATTGTCCGACATGTTCAAACCGTGGACATCTCTTGATATAGAGGTGAGGTTACTTAGAATTTCTAGAGGACACAATGCCTTAGGGGAAGTTTATATTGATAACCTTAATTTAACTTAATTTTCATTTAAGGGAAACTCATTGCGTGGAAGTTCACCTATTGTTGAGGCCATGCTAATGAATGTTCTACAGCCTCGTTAGAAAACTTATATATCCCTATAATGTTGCTTCGTGGGTATTCGCCGCACAAATCTCGTAATCCTCGTCTAACTAATACTTTTGGAATGATAGAGTTTGGATTCTAACCCAAAATATGGTTCGAAGGTCTCAGATGTCTTAAGATTTTTGTTTGGTTTTGAATCATCCTACCACCTAGTTCTAGTCCTTGTTGGTAATTCCAAAATCCTTCCATTGTTTTGTTGTATCGAGAAATCCTCCTCACATGGTATAGGAAGCTCTTCCTAAAATGTCACCACAAATCCTAACTTATCGGGTTGAGTGAGAGATAAATGGCGTAGCACCTATAGAGTGTTAACAAAAGAAAATGTTTATGCACGATTATCCGATTATAAAACTTTGCTTTTAAATGAGAATTGTTTTAGGAGATTTGAAATGATGCGTGTTACTTTCATGACATATTCTTCCCTGAATTATACTTATAGTGACTGCCATGTATAATTAAGGACAAATGATGTATGCTTGTTTTTGTTGAAATGGTATTATGTTCCTCCAAAGTTTTAGATGGTATTCAACGTTTTGTTTTGTAAGATAATGGCTCAATGATTTTTCGTGAAAACATGAAAATCGCTACCTGAAAAGTATATTAAATAGTTGATAAAATGACTGAAACCAATTGATAAGTTGGTAATAAAACAACTTGCTTAAAACTTTATGAAACAACGCTTTCGAGATGGTGATAAAATAATCAAATAAAAATCAAGTGAAATAATTTTATGAAATAATAGTGGATAATTTGGAATAACATTTATTGGATGGTTTGTAGGATACATAGGAGAACCTTATCGAGTAATAATAGTCTATTAATTGGTCGAGAATAAAGTTGGCCTAACCCCTAGTAAAGTAGTGATGTATCAGAGATAATAAAATGATGATTACATTAGCTAGAAAGGTGCTTATATTCTGTCCCTCGTTGATGGTCTAATCGTTTCAAGTGTAGGAGTAGTAGGCGGTCTAGCAACAATAGCCCTAGAACTCTCACAGTCCTCAAACCTATGAGATGGTGTAGGTGCAACTGCCCCTCCCTAAAGGTCTTAGTGTCATCGCCTCGATGTTATGGGTGTTGAGTCAATGATGTTAAAATTGTGATAGGGAATGACAAGGCATTCTCCATGTCAAAGTGATGTGAGTATAATGGGATGGGTATTTGAAGGCATCTCTGTGACAACCGATGTGAAATAGAAGTAAATAACCTCGAATAAAGTGTAAGTGAATCCGCATGATAAAAATGAATATGCACTATGATGAAATGATGAGATGCTATGATAATGTAGCTATAGTCTAAGGTCAATGATGCAACCTAGTTCTCTATAACTGTGAATCCTGGTACCAACTGCCACACCCCAATTTACTCTTGGCAAATGAATGGAATTCCCGGGGATTGACCGTCATAGCACCACATCACAGCTATATTGAACGACCTAAAGGTCGTTTTTTAAAACACATCGTTGATATTAATTAAAACATCTTGAAAGTACAACATCGGTCCCAAAAGGTTTACAAAGTTTATGAAATACAAATATGTTACAAGTCCAAACGATGTTTTGAAATAAAGTGCCATAATGTACATAATGTAAGTCATCACGCGACTCAAAATGTGGTTCCTTAACCATGCATGCGAATGTCTTAGTTACCCTAAATACATTGCTAAAACGGTCAACAATAATGTTGGTGAGAAATCATAGGTTTATGTAAATGTTTTATACTACTACACAAGTATAGACTGTGCATGACAATCATGTCACGAAAAATAATGTTACAATTGCTTTAAGCCCATGACACCTAAACTAGACTGCTCAATAATGTATGCCCCTGCAGAGTGTTTGCCGCACAACCCGTATGTTATTAAATGAAATGCATCCGCTTGCCCGTTGGGATTCACCAACCCGGATGGAGGCGTCACCCTCGATAGATCTATCCACTCATCCTCGCGTCAAAGATTAACGGTTCATGTTCGGTAATGGGACTTTCAAATTGGCAAATGCGGTAACTTAAGCAATGTAATATGAATTTAACATACTTGGTATCGCATAAAAAATGTAGTGCAATGTATTCTCCCCCGTGGGTTTGAAAATAATCGAAAGCATGTAAAACGGGTCTATGAAAACTCACTTGGTAAACTGAATAATGGCAAAAGTGAGTACAACCGGTATAATGTGATGCTAACCGACCTATTACTTAATGATATGATATGTATGAGTTGCAATGTAATGTTATGCATGCATTTCGTATGTTATTTATACCATTTGCGAGTTTTGAAAATATTACTTGTCGCCGAAAAATACTCTTTTGACGCCTTGACCCTTCAAAATGACTTTTCAAGTTTTACGCCAAAATGTCATCCTACAATGGTTTTATAATGATTTTTGGTGAAATTTTCACTTTTCGTCGCGAAAACAATGCCGTCGAAAGTTTTCATGAAATTAACAAAATGGCTTTGGAAAAACTAGTCAGAACGGTGTAACGCCGATCGTTAGAGAACTAACTCGACGGTTTTGGAAAGTTTGTATCGATATCTAAAAGTTTCAGTTCAGGAGTTGTCGTCCAAAAGGTCTCGAACATAAAGATAATAAGTTAAAGATGGTGGTTTTGGCTAATTGTTGTGCGTAAAATGAGTTTCGCCAAGTTTGAACATCCATAAATAATTTATTACAACCCGCTTTACAAACGTTGATTGTTTTGAAAATATGTGCTCGGTGAACTTGATTTTATTAGAAGACAATTGTTCCAAAAGTTTCACAACCTCGTAAAAAACAGCCCTCAACAGGACGTTACAGCTACCGTAACACTTGTATCGAAAAATAATATAGTTTTCGTAAAATAATAGTTACGCAACTTTATGAAAACGCGGTATATCTTTGTCGCTTCAAACCGCTTTCTACTTATAATACGCCTTAGCTTTCAGACAAAGTTTACTAATATATTTTGACAAGTCGAAATAATTTGTGAAGCTTAAGGCTGCTTTTGACCCGAACAATGTAAAACAAAGATGCTGAAATTTCAGAAAACTATAATTTTCGCCGCCAAACTTGTAAAATCCATAACTTTCTCGTTATAACTCCGCTTTATTCCGCTCGCGCCCCGGATTCGTTTAAAGTATAGTTTCTAAATATCAAGGCCAAAATGTCGTACCTACTGTCGGTTTTTCCAGAAAATCAAAACAAGGACAGAACATATTTTATAATTATCGTAAAATAGTTTTCTCGGACAAAACCTATTCTAATCCCTTCAAATCAACTCCAAACTAATCTAATCCTACCATACACCTTCTTAGGGTGTCATGGGTTCCTAGACATCATCAAGACCAACACATACCAAGGGGATAATTATAGGATGACCAAATATATATATATATATATACTCTAAAATCATGTAAAATGGTATAAATCACATATGTCTTGCATGTTGCTCCAAAAATGAAAAGATACATATGAAATGAAAAGGATACATGAAAAATGAAAGAAACATGCTTACAAGTGAATATGATGAGGTGCAAGTAACAAGGTTAAACCTAAACACTCTTGGTTTTTATTTCAAAACCTAATAAAGAGTGATATCTAGATTGATTAAACACTTGAACTTGAAAAATAAATGATGATCCCTTCCTTGATGATGAACCGTTTGATGAAGAAGAAAACAAAGGAGAGAAACTTTTTTTTTAACACTTGTAAATTATGGTGAAGTGGATGAGTGAAAAAGATGTGAAGTAAGACTTTTAAGTATATGTATAAATATTAACAATCAAGAACCATGCCCTCATTGATAATACCCCTGGTCGTCAAGGGGGAGGGATTTGGTAGATATAATTTTTTTTTTTTTTATTATCAGATATATATTGTGATATTATTTGTTAAAAAGAAATGTAAGTAAAGTGTAGTTAAATGTATAAGTAAAGGTAAATGGTAGATTTGAGGTAAAAGGAATTTTAGTAGATCAAAATAAAATGTAATGAGATAATAAAAATTGTAAAAATACATTCCTTGTGAAATTTGGGTGATAAAATAATTATCGAGTAGTTTTTAAGAAAACGTCGTAATTAATATAACTTTAACGATTTGTATACAAAATAATTTAAAACACTAGTTAAACTCAAAATATAGTTTTTATAAACTAAATGTAAGTATAAAAATACATCGATCATTTTTGAAAGTAACGGATTAAATATTCAAAATAATAACTCACGCCATAACGCTATTTAATATAAAAATTACGCTAATAAATGTGAAATGAAATGTCATGAATGAATTATCATGATGCAAATGATGTCAATGAAATGTAGACTAATTTTAGTCCATATGAAATGTTCGTGATGATATGATCATGAATTCGCCGCTAAACTTTTAAGGTTACGCGATTTGGAAACACGTAAACCAAGTTTACTGATAAATGTTGAAATAATGAGGCATGAATTTGTGTCGAAATGACCCGAAAGTACGGGTTGTCACATTCGCCCCATCCAAAAGGGAATTCAGTCCCTGAATTCATCGTTGCAGGTCTAACGGTGTCGGCGAAAAGATGAGGAACTTGCGTCGCATCTGGTCTTCCCGTTCCCAAGTAAACTCAGGACCTCGTCGAGATTCCAACGAACTTTCACAATAGGATACGACTCTTTTTCAACTGCTTGACCTCGCGGTCATGATTTACAGGTTCTTCTTCACAAAATGGAGTTTGTCGTCAAGCTGAACTTCGGCCAATGGAATAACGAGCGATTCCTGAAAGAACACTTCTTCAATTTGAAACGTGAAAGTTGCTGTGCACATTACTAAGTTCTGACGACGAAGAAGACAAGACGTAAGCTACAGTACCAACTCTGCTCAAATCTTGAATGGCCATGTATCTCTCGGGTTCAACTTTCCCACGCTTTCCAAACGTACCACGCCCTTCCAAGGCGATACTTTTCAACATACTTTGTCCCCCCTGAAATTCCAAATCCTTGCGTCTAACATCCGCATAACTTTTCTGTCGCCTCCTTGCAGTTCTGAGTCTATCACGAATTTGAACGTCTTTTTCCGTGTTTCCCCGTACCATTTCTGGACCAGTAAGTTGTGCGTCTCCTACCTCGGCCCAACAAATAGGTGATCGGCACTTACGACCATAGAGTGCCTCAAATGGTGCCATCTTGATACTGGTGTGTAAACTATTGTTGTACGAGAATTCATCAATGGCATGGTTAGCCCAACCATTGCCAAAATCAATACACATGCCCTTAGATCTTCTAACGTTTGAATGGTCCTTTCACTTTGACCGTCTTTGTGGTGTATGCTGTGCTCATCTCTAATCTGGTTCCGAATGAATCTTGCAATGAATTCCAAAAGTTTGAAGTGAATCGACTATCTCTGTCGGAAATGATAGAAATGGGTGCTCCGTGCCTCGAGACTATTTCCTTGACATAAAGTCTAGTGGTTGCTCCATGGATAGTCTCTCTCGGTATGAAATGGGCTGACTGGTAAGGCGATCACAATTAACCAAATAGCGTCGTAACCTCCCGATGTCTTAGGAAGTTTCGTAACAAAGTCCATTGTAATGCGTTACCATTTCCATTGAGGATTTCCGTTGTTGGAGTAACCTGAGGCTTCTGATATTCGACTTTTACCTTAGCACAGTAAGGCTTTGCTAACGTACTGGCAATCTCCGCTTTCATGTTCGGCCACCAATAAAGCTTCTTAAGATCTTGATACATCTTATCCGATCCTGGATGAATAGAATACTTTAACTTATGCGACTCATGCATAATCAATTCTCGTATTCCGCATACATGGACCCACATTCTATCCTTGAAACATAATACTCCATCTGCTCTCTTTACAAAACCATTCGCTTTCGGCATACCATAAAGCTTTTCACTTGTCGATTTCCTCCTTAAGTGCTTCGACTTGTGCTTCGTGGATTTTCGATGGTAAAGGAGAAATAATCGTCATTCCCAATGATCGAACTCTTAAAGGTTTAGGCCTCTCTTTCCGACTAAGAGCATCAGCCACAACATTGGCTTTTCCTGGGTGATACTTGATTTCACAGTCATAGTCGCTGAGTAATTCCAACCAACGACGTTGCCTCATATTAAGCTCCTTCTGATCAGAATATATTGCAAACTCTTGTGGCGTAAACACTTGTGCACTTTGTACCATTAGGTAGTGTCTCCAATCTTGAGTGCAAAACTACGGCTCCTAACTCGAGATCATTGTGTATTCTTCTCATGAGCGTCTTAAGTTGTCGAAAGCATACGCTATCACCTTCTCGTTTTGCATTAAAACAGCCCCAAGTCCTTTATACGAAGCGTCGCAATACAACAAGTTCTCAATGCTTCGGGTAGTGCCAACATTGGCGCACTGCAAAGCTTTTGCTTCAACAACTGAAAAGCAACTTCTTGTTTCTTTCCCCATTTGTACTTCTTGTTTTTCTGTGTCAACTTGGTCAAAGGTCTGCTATCTCTTCGAAAACCTTCGATGACCCTTCGGTAATATCCTGCTAGTCCTAGAAATTGTCGAATTTCTGTAGGATTCGTTGGAGTAGCCCACTCTTTCACGGCTTCAATCTTTGCGGGATCACTTGTAGTCCATACTATCAATGACGTGACCAGAAATTGCACTTTGCGATTCCAAAAATCACACTTCGAAACTTGGGCATACAACGTCTCATTCTGAGTAGCCTTAAAATCTCCTTAAATGCTCTTCGTGCCTTCTTTTTCTTGAGTAGATCATAGGTCGTCGCGAACACTATAACAAACTTGTCCAAATACGGCTTACACTCTATTCATGATATCCATGATACCGCCGGTGCATTAGTCCATCCAAACGGCATCACTTGAAACTCGTAATGACCGTAACGTGTTCTAAACGCTGTTTTCAGAATATCCTCTTCCCGAACTCGAAGCTGATGATAACCCGAACGAAGATCAATCTTGAATAATACTAGAACCTTGCAACTGATCGAACAAGTCATCATTCTGGGAGTGGTACGATTCTTCACCGTTAACTTGTTCAATTTCTATAATCTATGCACATTCGGAAGGATCCATCCTCTTCTTCACAAACAGACCGGTGCTCCCCAAGGCGAGGAACTCGGCCTAATGAATCCTTTGTCTAGAAGCTCTTGTAATTGATTAGACAACTCCTGCATTTCGGATGGTGCAAACGTACGGTGCTCGCGCAATCGTGCAGCTCCGGCACTAGTCCTATGAAATTCTACTTGACTGCCGGTGGAAGTCCCGGTAAATCTCGGGAAACCTTCAGAAAATTCACGAACATAATGGACATCTTCAAGTCGCTTCTCCTCCGACTTTTTCTCGGTTACATGGGCTAAGAAAGCAAGACAACCTTTCTGAATGTACTTCTCCGTTTTGATACTCAATATGATACTAAGTTCTATTCCACTTCGTTCCCCACGAATAATCAAAGTTTCGCCGTTATAAGGAAGATGAACAACTTTCTCATCACAAATGATCTTTGCGTGATGCTTAGATAACCAATCCATGCCGATGACGACGTCGAAACTACCGAGCTCTACGGGCATAAGGTCTATGTTGAAGGGATGATTCAAAAATTGAATGCAACCGCGGACAATGGTGTTGTTGCTAACTATGCTACCATTAGCTATTCGACGTTGTATGATACTCTAGTGTGTTGGTTTTCAAGAATCGTTCGATATTGGGTGCTCCAAAGTTTTCATCACTAAATATTGTTATCATGCTAGCAAGAAAATATGATATCCGCTTACTATGTCAAGATGTCTGTTTAAAGCTTCACTTGTAGTGAGGATCATTGATTGTCCCATGTTCAAACCTGTGACATCTCTTGATATAGAGTGAGTGTTCTTGAATTTCTAGAGGACACAATCCTTAGGGGAAGTTTATAGCGTAACCTTAATTAACTTATTTCCTTTAAGGAAAACTCATTGGTGGAAGTTCACCTATTTGTTGAGGCCATGCTTAACAGAGTGTTCTACAGTCTCAGTTAGAAAACTTGATATATCCCTATAATGTTGCTTCGTGGGTATACTTCGTACTAAATCTCGTAACTCGTCTACTAATACTTTTGGAATGATAGAGTTTGGATCAACCCAAATAGTTGTTCGGAAGTCTCTGATGTCTTACGATTTTTGTTGGGTTTTGAATCATCCTACCACCTAGTTCTAGTCCTTGTTGGTAATTCCAAAATTCTTCCATTGTTTTCTGGATATCGAGAAATCCTCTTCACAGATGTATAGAAGTCTTTCCTAACAAGTCCTCGTCAAATCCTAATTTAATCGTTGAGTGAAGATAAAGGGCTTAAGCACATAGAGTGTTAACAAAAATAAATGTTTATGCACGATATATCTGATTATAAAACTTTGCTTTTAAATGGCATGTTGTTAGGAGATTTGAATGATGCTTGTTACTTTCATGACATTATTCTTCCTGAATTATACATAGGTGATCAGGCCATGTATACATAGGACAATGAGTGATGCTTGTTTTGTTGAAATAGTATTATGTTCCTCCGAAGTTTTTAGATGGTATTCACTTTTTGTTTTGTAAGATAATGCTCATATGTTTTTCGAGTAACATGAAAATCGTTTCGCCTGAGTTATTTAAATAGTTGATAAATTGACTGAAACAATGATTAAAGTTGTAATAAAACAACTTGCTTAAAACTTTATGAAACAACGTTTCTGAGATGGTGATAATTTCGAAATAAAATCAAGTGAAATAATTTTATGAATAATAGCAGGATATTTTGGAATACATTTTTGATGTTTGTAGGATACATAGAGAACCTTATCGAGTACTAAATCTACTATTGGTCGAGAATAAGTTGGCCTAACCCCTAGTAAAGTAGTGATGTATCGTAGAGATAATAAATGATAAAGATTACATTAGCTAGAAAGGTGCTTCTTTCTTTCCTGTTGATGGCTAATCGTGTTTCAAGTGTAGGAGTATAGGGCGGTCTAGCAACAATAGCCCAGAACCTCACAGTCCTCAACCTATGAGATGGTGTATGTCTATAGTCTTAGTGGTAGGTGGTAATGGTGTAAAATCATGCACTCTTCCCAGCTGCAAGTCCGGTGTTGAGTATCGTGTATGAGATGGGATTGACGATGGTGCTCGAAATGATAATGATGAAGAATATGACAATGATGATACGGAATCCTTGTGGTGAGTTAAGAGAATAGGTTCATTAGGACTAAGCCTATAGGTTCTACCTAATGGTATGATCTGTCCCTGAGTGATAAATGTCCGAGTCTACAGTGAATCATAGTGATCGTGATGGTTTAGGTGCAACTTCGTCCCTCCTGAAGGCTCAGTGTCATCGTCTGATGTTATCTTGTTGATCAACTGATGTTAAAATTGTGATAGGGAATTACAAGGCATTCTCCATGTCAAAGTGATGCAGTATAATGGATGGGGTATTTGAAGGCATCTCTGTGACAACCGATTTGAAATAACGTAATAATCTCAATCCCGTAAGTGAATCCGCATGAAACATGATATGCACTATGATGAAATGATGAGATGCTATGATAATGTAGCTATAGTCTAGGGTCAATGATGCAACCTAGTTCTCTATAACTGTAGCTCTGATACCAATCTGTCACACCCCCAATTTACCCGTTTTGCAGCGGAATGGAATTCCTGGGGGATTGACTGTCATAGCACCACATCACAGTTATATTGAACGACCTAAGTGCCGTTTAAAAACACATCGTTGGATATTATAATAAAAACATTCAGAGTACAACATCGGTCCCCAACAGGTTACAAGTTTGCGGAAATACAAATATGTTACAAATCCAACTGTTTTGAAATAAATTGCCATAATGTACATAATGTAAGTCGACGCCACGACTCAAAATGTAGGTCCCTAAACCATGTCATGATGATAAACCTCATTTACCTGAAAAACATTGCTAAAACGGTCAACAAAAATGTTGGTGAGAAATCATAGGTTTATGTAAATGTTTTATACGACTACACAAGTATAGAATAAGCATGACAATCCAGTCACTAAAATATGTTACAATTGCCTTAGCCATGACCCCGAAACTAGACTAATCATTATGTATGCCCTTCCGAATGTTTGCCAGACAACTCCGTAATGCATCAAATGAATGCACCTGTTCCCGTTTTCCTGTTGGGATTCACCAACCCGGATGAGGCGTCACCCTCGATAGATCATCCACTCATCCACTCAGCTTCAAAGATTAACGGTTACGTTCATGGTTCAGGAATGGGACTTTCAATTGCATAGTGTGGTCACTTAGCAGTAATGATTTAACATACTTGGTATCGTACAAAGAAAAATGTAGTGCAATGTATTCTCCCCGTGGGTTTGAAAATAATCGAAAGCATGTAAACGGGCTTATAAACTCACTGGATCAACTGGAATAACGCAAAAGTGAGTACACTGAGGTTTAAATGTATGCGTCAACCGCCTATTATCATAATATGATATGTCATAATTGCCATGTAATGTTATGCATGCACAATTGATATTATTTATACCATTTATGACCTTTTTTGAAAATATTACTCGACGTCGAAAAATACTCTTTTTGACGCCTTGACCAACAAAAATCACTTTACAGTTTTTACGTCAAAATGTCATCCTACAATGTTTTATATGATTTTTGGGAAATTACCACTTTTCGTCGCAAACAATGTCGTCGGAAAATCGTGAAAGTAACAAAAATGGCTCCGGAAAAACAATCGTAAACAGTACACGTTGATCGTTAGAGAACGAAATCGACGGTTTTGGAAAGTTTGTATCCATATCTAAGAGTTTCAGTTCAGGAGTTTTCGTTCAAAAGGTCTCGTCACAAAATAATAAGGTTAAAATGGTGTTGTTGGCCATAGTGTGCAGAAATTAGTTACGGCAATTTTAAGAAAAGTGCATATCTTTGTCGTTTCAAATCCGTTTTCTACGTTTAATATGTCCTTAGCTTCGTATCAAAGTAACTAATATATTTTTGATAAGTCGAAATAATTTGTGAAGCTTAAGGCTCGTTTTTTGACCCGACAAAATAATACATGTTGCTGAAATTTCTGAAAATATAATTTTCGTCGTCAAATTCAAAAATCCACACGGCTTCGTTATAAGTCCGTTTTTATCCGTACAAGCGGCCACGGATTCGTTTTAAAGTATATTTTCTAAAAATCAAGGCCAAAAGTCGTCCTACTGTCGGATTTTCCAAACAAGGACAAGGACAGAACATAATATATAGTTATCGAAAATAGGTTTTCTCGGACAAAACCTATTCTAATCCCTTCAAATCAACTCCGAAACTAATCTAATCCTACCATACACCTTCTTAGGGTGTCATGGTTTCCTAATCACCATCAAGACCACCAAACCATGGAATAATTATAGGATGACTTAGGTATATTATACTTCAAATCATGACATATGGTATAAATCACAATACTTGCATAAAAGCTCCAAAATGAATAGAAACATATGAAATGAAGAGGAAACATAAAAATGATAAAAACATGCTTACTAGTGATAATGAAGAGGTGTAGGTAACAAGGATTACACTTAAATATCCTTGGTTTTTATTTCAAAACCATAAAAAGGATATAAACTAGGTTGAAATAACATGAATTGAAAATCTTAGATGATGATTCCCTTGAGAACCCTTCACGGTGGCCGTTTTTATGGAGAACCAACGAGAGGAAAAACAACTTTCTAACACTTGAAGTACAAATTTTGTGAAGTGAATGGGACAAAATAATTAGTAAGACTTATAAGAAGTTTGAAAACATGTATAAATCCAAACATTACCACATTTTATGACTACCCTCCCCTTGGCCGGTTTTTGGGGAGGGGTTGTCTCCAATTCATTTTTTTTTTTTTTTTTTTTTTTTTAAATTGTAACTTGTATTATTTGCTTGTAAGACTTTGTAAAATGTATGAGTAAAAATGTGTAAAGTGTAGAAAATGTACAAGTAAGTTTTAATAAGTCAAATAGATTGTAATGAGGTGATACAATTGTAAAAAATACTTTCCTAAAAATACTTTCCTTGTGAATTGAGCGATATATAATTATCGAGTAGTTTTAAGAACGACGTAATAATTAAATTTTAAACGACTAATATACCAAAAATTTGAAACACGAGGACAACTAAAAATATGTTTATAAGCTAAATGTAAGTTAAAAATACCTCGGGATCATTTTGAAAGTACGGATTAATATTTAAATAAAAACTCACGCGATAAAATTATTAAACATAAATCACGCGTAAAATAGGAAATGAAATTGTCGTGAATGAATGATGATATGCACCTGATGTCAATGAAGTGTAGACTAATCATAGTCCATATGAAATGTACGTGATGTCTGAGTCAGAATTCGCCGCGCTAAACCTCCCAGGTTACGAATTTGAAACAAGTAAACCAAGTTTACTAAAAATGTTGAAATAATGAGACATGAATCGTGTCGAGAAATGACCTGAAAGTACGGATTGTCACAATATGTTAGGGTTAGACATTAGATGTTCAACGTTAGACGTTCAACGGATGAGTCGATATGTTAGGTTGGACATTAGACGTTCAACGGATGAGTCGATATGTTATGGTTACACATTAGACTTCAACGATGATCGATATGTTAGGGTTAGACATAACGTTCAACGGATGAGTCGATAGGTTAGGGGTAGACATTAGACGTTCAACGGATGAGTCGATATGTTAGGGTTAGACATTATACTTTCAACGGATGAGTCGATATGTTAGGGTTAGACATTAGACGTTCAACGGATGAGTCGATATGTTAGGGTGGGACATTCGACGTTCAACGGATGAGTCGATATGTTAGGGTTAGACATTAGCCGTTCAACGGATGAGTCGATATGTTAGGGTTCAACATTAGACGTTCAACGGATGAGTCGATATGTTAGGGTTGGACATTAGACGTTCAACTTATGAGTCGATATGTTCGGTTACACATGACTTCAACGATGAGTCGATATGTTATGGTTCCACATAAACGTTCAACGGATGAGTCGATTTGTTGTGGTTACACATTAGACGTTCAACGGATGAGTCGGTATGTTAGGGTTAGACATTAGACCTTCAACGGATGAGTCGATATGTTATGGTTAGACATTAGACGTTCAACGGATGAGTCGATATGTTTAGGTTAGACATTAACTTTCACGGATGAGTCGATATGTTTAGGTTGGACATTAGACGTTCAACGGATGAGTCGATATGTTAGGGTTAGACTTAGACGTTCAACGGACGAGTCGATATGTTAGGGTTAGCCATTAGACGTTCACGGATGAGTCGTAGGGTTGGTTAGACGATTAGATGTTCACGGATGTCGATATGTTGGGTTGGACATTCGACGTTCAACGGATGAGTCGATATGTTAGAGTTAGACATTAGACGTTCAACAGATGAGTCGATATGTTAGGGTTGGACATTCGACGTTCAACGGATGAGTCGATATCTTTGGGTTAGACATTAGCCGTTCAATGGATGAGTCGATATGTAGGGTTTCAACATTAGACGTTCAACGGATGAGTCGATATGTTAGGGTTGGACATTAGACGTTCAACGGATGAGTCGATATGTTATGGTTACACATTAGACGTTCAACGGATGAGTCGATATGTTATGGTTACACATTAGACGTTCAACGGATGAGTCGATTTGTTATGGTTACACATTAGACGTTGAACGGATGATTCGGTATGTTAGGGTTAGACATTAGACGTTTAACGGATGAGTCGATATGTTAGGTTAGACATTAGACGTTCAACGGATGAGTCGATATGTTAGGGTTTTACATTAGACTTTCAATGGATGAGTCGATATACTAGGGTTAGATATTAGACGTTCAACAGATGAGTCGATATTTTAAGGTTAGACATTAGACGTTCAACGTTAGACTTTCAACGGATGAGTCGATATGTTAGGGTTGGACATTCGACGTTCAACGGATGAGTCGATATGTTAGGGTTAGACATTAGACGTTCAACGGATGAGTCGATATGTTATGGTTACACATTAGACGTTCAACGAATTAGTCGATATGTTATGTTAGACATTAGACGTTCAACGATGATTCGATATGTTAGGGTTGGACATTCGACGTTCAACGATGAGTCCGATATTTAGGGTTAGATATTAGACGGTCAACGGATGAGTCGATATGTTTGGGTTGGACATTAGACGTTCAACGGATGAGTCGATATGTTAGGGTTAGAGATTAGACGTTCAACGGATGAGTCGATATGTTAGGGTTCGACATTAGACGTTCAACGGATGAGTCGATATGTTAGGGTTGGACATTCGACGTTCAACGGATGAGTCGATATGTTAGGGTTAGACATTAGACGTTCAACGGATGAGTCGATATGTTAGGGTTAGCCATTAGACGTTCAACGGATTAGTCGATAGGTTAGGGTTAGACATTAGATGTTCAACGGATGAGTCGATATGTTAGGGTTGGACATTCGACGTTCAACGGATGAGTCGATATGTTAGAGTTAGACATTAGACGTTCAACAGATGAGTCGATATGTTAGGGTTGGACATTCGACGTTCAACGGATGAGTCGATATCTTTGGGTTAGACATTAGCCGTTCAACGGATGAGTCGATATGTTAGGGTTCAACATTAGACGTTCAACGGATGAGTCGATATGTTAGGGTTGGACATTAGACGTTCAAACGGAGAGTCATATGTCAGGTTAGACATTAGACGTTCAACGGATGAGTCGATATGTTATGGTTACACATTAGACGTTCAACAGATGAGTCGATATGTTAGGGTTAGACATTAGACGTTCAACGGATGAGTCGATATGTTAGGGTTAGACATTAGACGTTCAACGGATATGTCGATATGTTAGGGTTAGACATTAGATGTTCAACGTTAGACGTTCAACGGATGAGTCGATATGTTAGGTTGGACATTAGACATTCAACGGATGAGTCGATATGTTAGAGTTACACATTAGACGTTCAACGGATGATTCGATATGTTAGGGTTAGACATTAGACGTTCAATGGATGAGTCTATAGGTTAGGGTTAGACATTAGACGTTCACCGGATGAGTCGATATCTTAGGATTAGACATTCGACGTTCAACGGATGACTCGATATGTTAGGGTTAGACATTAGACGTTCAACGGATGAGTCGATATGTTAGGGTTGGACATTCGACGTTCAACGGATGAGTCGATATCTTTGGGTTAGACATTAGCCGTTCAACGGATGAGTCGATATGTTAGGGTTCAACATTAGACGTTCAACGGATGAGTCGATATGTTAGGGTTGGACATTAGACGTTCAACGGATGAGTCGATATGTTATGGTTACACATTAGACGTTCAACGGATGAGTCGATATGTTATGGTTACACATTAGACGTTCAACGAATGAGTCGATTTGTTAATGTTACACATTAGACGTTCAACGGATGAGTCGGTATGTTAGGGTTAGACATTAGACGTTCAATGGATGAGTCGATATGTTAGTGTTAGACATTAGACGTTCAACGGATGAGTCGATATGTTAGGGTTAGACATTATACTTTCAACGGATGAGTCGATATGTTAGGGTTAGACATTAGACGTTCAACGGATGAGTCGATATGTTAGGGTTAGACTTAGACGTTCAACGGACGAGTCGATATGTTAGGGTTAGCCATTAGACGTTCAACGGATGAGTCGATAGGTTAGGGTTAGACATTAGATGTTCAACGGATGAGTCGATATGTTAGGGTTGGACATTCGACGTTCAACGGATGAGTCGATATGTTAGAGTTAGACATTACACGTTCAACAGATGAGTCGATATGTTAGGGTTGGACATTCGACGTTAAACGGATGAGTCGATATCTTTGGGTTAGACATTAGCCGTTCAAGATGAGTCGATGTTAGGGTTCAAGATTAACGTTCAACGGATGAGTCGCTATGTTAGGGTTGGACATTAGACGTTCAACGGATGAGTCGATATGTTATGGTTACACATTAGACGTTCAACGGATGAGTCGATATGTTATGGTTACACATTAGACGTTCAACGGATGAGTCGATTTGTTATGGTTACACATTAGACGTTGAACGGATGAGTCGGTATGTTAGGGTTAGACATTAGACGTTTAACGGATGAGTCGATATGTTAGGTTAGACATTAGACGTTCAACGGATGAGTCGATATGTTAGGGTTTTACATTAGACTTTCAATGGATGAGTCGATATGTTAGGGTTAGATATTAGACGTTCAACAGATGAGTCGATATTTTAAGGTTAGACATTAGACGTTCAACGTTAGACGTTCAACGAATGAGTCGATATGTTAGGGTTGGACATTAGCCGTTCAACGGATGAGTCGATATGTTAGGGTTAGACATTAGACGTTCAACGGATGAGTCGATATGTTATGGTTACACATTAGACGTTCAACAGATTAGTCGATATGTTATGGTTAGACATTAGACGTTCAACGGATGAGTCGATATGTTAGGGTTGGACATTCGACGTTCAACGGATGAGTCGATATGTTAGGGTTAGATATTAGACGTTCAACGGATGAGTCGATATGTTTGGGTTGGACATTAGACGTTCAACGGATGAGTCGATATGTTATGATTACATATTAGACGTTCAACGGATGAGTCGATATGTTATGGTTAGACATTAGACGTTCAACGGATGAGTCGATATGTTAGGGTTGGACATTCGACGTTCAACGGATGAGTCGATATGTTAGGGTTAGATATTAGACGTTCAACAGATGAGTCGATATGTTTGGGTTGGACATTAGACGTTCAACGGATGAGTCGATATGTTAGGGTTAGAGATTAGACGTTCAACGGATGAGTCGATATGTTAGGGTTCGACATTAGACGTTCAACGGATGAGTGGATAAGTTATGGTTACACATTAGACGTTCAACAGATGAGTCGATATGTTATGGTTACACATTAGACGTTCAACGGATGAGTCGATATGTTATGGGTAGACATTAGACGTTCAACGGATGAGTCGGTATATTAGGGTTAGACATTAGACGTTCAACGAATGAGTCGATATGTTATGGTTAGACATTAGACGTTTAACGGATGAGTCGATATGTTAGGGTTAGACATTAGACTTTCAACGGATGAGTCGATATGTTAGGGTGAGAAATTAGACGTTCAATGATTTCGATATGTTAGGGTTAGACATTAGACGTTCAACGGATGAGTCGATATGTTATGGTTCCACATTAGATGTTCAACGGATGAGTCGATATGTTAGGGTTAGACATTGGACGTTCAATGGATGAGTCGATATGTTAGGGTTAGACATTAGACGTTCAACGGATGAGTCGATATGTTATGGTTACACATTAGACGTTCAACGGATGAGTCGATATGTTAGGGTTAGACATTAGATATTCAACGGATGAGTCGATATGTTAGGGTTAGACATTAGACGTTCAACGTTAGACGTTCAATGGATGTGTCGATATGTTAGGGTTAGACATTAGATGTTCAACGTTAGACGTTCAACGGATGAGTCGATATGTTAGGTTGGACATTAGACGTTCAACGGATGAGTCGATATGTTAGGGTTACACATTAGACGTTCAACGGATGAGTCGATATGTTAGGGTTAGACATTAGACGTTCAATGGATGAGTCGATAGGTTAGGGTTAGACATTAGACGTTCACCGGATGAGTCGATATGTTAGGATTAGACATTCGACGTTCAACGGATGACTCGATATGTTAGGGTTAGACATTAGACGTTCAACGGATGAGTCGATATGTTAGGGTTTCACATTAGACGTTCAACGGATGAGTCGATATGTTAGGGTTAGACATTAGACGTTCAACGGATGAGTCGATATGTTAAGGTTCAACATTAGACGTTCAACGGATGAGTCGATATGTTAGGGTTGGACATTAGACGTTCAACGGATGAGTCGATATGTTAGGGTTAGACATTAGACGTTCAACGGATGAGTCGATATGTTATGGTTAGACATTAGACGTTCAACGGATGAGTCGATATGTTAGGGTTTGACATTAGACGTTCAACGAATGAGTCGATATGTTAGGGTTAGACATTAGACGTTCAACGGATGAGTCGATATGTTTGGGTTCAACATTAGACGTTCACGGATGAGCGATATGTTAGGATATTAGACGTTCAACGGATGAGTCGATATGTTATGGTTAGACATTAGACGTTCAACGGATGAGTCGATATGTTAGGGTTGGACATTCGACGTTCAACGGATGAGTCGATATGTTAGGGTTAGATATTAGACGTTCAACGGATGAGTCGATATGTTTGGGTTGGACATTAGACGTTCAACGGATGAGTCGATATGTTAGGGTTAGATATTAGACGTTCAACGGATGAGTCGATATGTTAGGGTTCGACATTAGACGTTCAACGGATGAGTGGATAAGTTATGGTTCCACATTAGACGTTCAACAGATGAGTCGACATGTTATGGTTGCACATTAGACGTTCAACGGATGAGTCGATATGTTATGGGTAGACATTAGACGTTCAACGGATGAGTCGGTATATTAGGGTTAGACATTAGACGTTCAACGAATGAGTCGATATGTCATGGTTAGACATTAGACGTTTAACGGATGAGTCGATATGTTAGGGTTAGACATTAGACTTTCAACGGATGAGTCGATATGTTAGGGTTAGACATTAGACGTTCAATGGATGAGTCGATATGTTAGGGTTAGACATTAGACGTTCAACGGATGAGTCGATATGTTAGACATTAGACGTTCAACGGATGAGTCGATATCTTAGGGTTAGACATTAGACGTTCAACGTTAGACGTTCAACGGATGAGTCGATATGTTAGGGTTGGACATTAGACGTTCAACGGATGAGTCGATATGTTAGGGTTAGACATTAGACGTTCAACGGATGAGTCGATATGTTATGGTTACACATTAGACGTTCAACAGATGAGTCGATATGGTATGGTTAGACATTAGACGTTCAACGGATGAGTCGATATGTTAGGGTTGGACATTCGACGTTCAACGGATGAGTCGATATGTTAGGGTTAGATATTAGACGTTCAACGGATGAGTCGATATGTTTGGGTTGGACATTAGACGTTCAACGGATGAGTCGATATGTTAGGGTTAGATATTAGACGTTCAACGGATGAGTCGATATGTTAGGGTTTGACATTAGACGTTCAACGGATGAGTCGATATGTTAGGGTTGGACATTCGACGTTCAACGGATGAGTCGATATGTTAGGGTTAGATATTAGACGTTCAACGGATGAGTCGATATGTTTGGGTTGGACATTAGACGTTCAACGGATGAGTCGATATGTTAGGGTTAGAGATTAGACGTTCAACGGATGAGTCGATATGTTAGGGTTCGACATTAGACGTTCAACGGATGAGTGGATAAGTTATGGTTCCACATTAGACGTTCAACAGATGAGTCGACATGTTATGGTTGCACATTAGACGTTCAACGGATGAGTCGATATGTTATAGGTAGACATTAGACGTTCAACGGATGAGTCGGTATATTAGGGTTAGACATTAGACGTTCAATGAAGGAGTCGATATGTCATGGTTAGACATTAGACGTTTAACGGATGAGTCGATATGTTAGTTGTTAGACATTAGACTTCAAACGGATGGAGTCGATAAGTTTATGGTTACACATTAGATGTTCAAACGGATGAGTCGATATTAGGGTTAGACATTAGACTTTCAACGGATGAGTCGATATGTTAGGGTTAGACATTCGATGTTCAACGGATGATTTCGAGGGTTTTTGTTACACTTAGAACGTCAACAATGAGTCGATATTTATAGGGTTAGAACATTAGATATTCAACGGATGAGTCGATATGTTGGGTTAGACATTAGACGTTCACGTTAGACGTTCATGGTTTGTCGATATGTTAGGGTTAACATTAGATGTTCACTTTAGACGTTCACGGATGAGTCCATATGTTAGGGTTAGACATTAGACTTTCAACGGATGAGTCGATATGTTAGGGTTACACATTAGACGTTCAACGGATGATTCGATATGTTAGGGTTAGACATTAGACGTTCAACGGATGAGTTGATAGGTTAGGGTTAGACATTAGATGTTCACCGGATGAGTCGATATGTGTGACAATCCGTACTTTCAGGTCATTTCTCGACACGATGCATGTCTCATTATTTCAACATTTTGATAACTTTGTTTACTTGTTTCAAATTCGCGAACCTTGAGGTTTAGCGAATTCATGATCATGACATCACGTACATTTCATATGGACTAAGATTAGTCTACATTTCATGGACATCATTGGCATCTCATTAATTCATTCACGACATTTCATTTCATATGTTACGCGTAATTTTTATTTTAATATCTTTATCGCGTGAGTTTTTATTTTAAATATTTACCCGTTACTTTCAAAAATGACCCAGATTTTTAAACCTTACATTAGCCTATAAAAACTATATTTTTTAGTTTTCCTAGGGTTTTCAAATTATTTGGTAGATTATCTAAAATTTTTATACGTCGTTTTCTTAAAAACTACTCGATAATTTTTAAATCACCCATTTCACAAGGAAAGTATTTTTACATTTTATCAACTCAATACAATCTTTTTGAGCTATTAAAAAGTTACTTGTACCAAAAATTCCCTTCACCTTAACTTTACTTTGTTTTACACTTTATCAAATAATACACCAATTAACATTGCAAAAAAAAAAAAAAATTAATTGTAGACAACCCTCCCCAAAAACCGGCCAGGGGAGGGTGTCACATAAATGTGGCATGGCTATTGTCTTTCTAATAAATTGCTTAACGTCTTACACTCAACCTTTCACATACCTCTCAATATTATCAAAGTGTAAACAAACTCTCCTCTTTTTGCTCTATAATAACCGGCCTTCTTCACAACCAAGGATCAAGAATTTTGCTAAATCAAGTGTTATAACAACCTAGATCATATCCTTTTTATGGTTTTGAAATAAAAACCAAGGATATTTAAGATAATCCTTGTTACCTACACCTCTTATTTCTCTAGTAAGCATGTTTCATCATTTTATGTTTCCTCTTTCATTTCATAGTTTTCTTTATCATTTTTGGAGCTTTAATGCATGATATGTGATTTATAACCATTTTGTCATGATTTTTAGAAGTTATATACAATTGGTCATCCTTATAATTCTCCCATTTATTCTTTGGTCTTGATGGTGATTAGGAACCCATGACACCCTAAGAAGGTGTTTGGTAGGATTAGATTAGCTTTGGAGTTGATTTGAAGGGATTAGAATAGGTTTTGTCCGAGAAAACTATTTTCGATAACTATATTTTGGTTCTGTCTTGTTTTGCTTTTCTGGAAAATCCGACAGTAGGCACGAAATTTTGGCCTTGATTTTTAGAAATATCCTTTAAAACGAACTGTGGCCGCTTGAACGGAATAAAACGGACTTATAACGAAGAAGTTATGGATTTTATAAGTTTGACGACGGAAATATTATTTTCTCAAATTTCAGCAACATGTTTTTAGTTATTTCGAGTCAAAAATGAGCCTTAAGCTTCACAAATTATTTCGACTTTTCAAAAATATATTAGTTTACTTCAATACGAAGCTAAGGACATATTAAACGTAGAAAACGGATTTGAAACGACAAAGATATGCACTTTTTCATAACCTTGCCGTAACTAATTTTCTGCACTCAATTAGCCAAAAACCACCATCTTTAACTCTTAATATCTTTATGGTTCGAGACCTTTTAACGAAACTCCGAACTAAACTTTAGATATCGATACAAACTTTCCAAAATGAGTTCGTTCTCTAACGACGACGTAACCATTACTTACGATTTTTCCGAAGCCATTTTGGTAATTTCATGATTTTTCCCATTGTTTTGCGACGAAAAGTGGTAATTTCTCTAAAAATCATTATAAAACCATTGTTGGATGACATTTTGACGAAAACATGTAATTGATTTTGTTTGGTCAAGGCGTCAAAGAGTATTTTTCGACGCCGATTATTATTTTTCAAAAACTCGTAAATGGTATAAATAACATATCCAGTGCATGCATAACATTACATTGCAACTCATGACATATCATATCATTGATAAAGGTCCCGGTTACGCATCACATTAAACCTCGTACTCACTTTGCCATTACTCAGCTTTATTAAGTGATTTTTCATAGCCCCGTTTTTACATGCTTTCGATTATTTCAAACCCCCGGGGGAGAATACATTGCACTACATTTTTCTTTGTACGATACCAAGTATGTTAATTCATTACATTGCTTAAGTTCCTCATATGCCATTTGAAAGTCCCCATTTCCTGAACATGAACCGTTAATCTTTGAAGCGAGGATGAGTGGATAGATCTATCGAGGGTGACGCCTCCATCCGGGTTGGTGAATCCCAAACAGGAAACGGATGCATTTTCATTTGATTTCATTGCGGAGTTGTCTGGCAAACATTCCGTGGAGGGGCATACATAATTGATCAGTCTAGTTTCGGGTCTGGGCTTAGAGCAATTGTACATATTTTTTTACGGACTTGATTGCATGCATGCTAGATACTTGTGTAGTCGTATAAAACCTTTACATAAACCTATGATTTCTCACCAACATTATTGTTGACCGTTTTAAGCAATGTATTTTCAGTAACGAGGCACGTCATCATGACATGGTTTAGGGACCTATATTTTGAGTCGCGGCGTCGACTTACATTATGTACTTTATGGCTCTTTATTCAAACATCGTTTGATTTGTAATTATATTTGTATTTCCGAAACTTGTAAACCTTTTGGGACCATGTTGTACTCTGATTATGTTTTTATGAATATCCACGATGTGTTTTAAAACGCACTTTAGGTCGTCAATATCACGTGATGTGGTGCTATGACAATTCATCCCCTGGAATTCCATTCCGCCTGCAAAAGGTAAATTGGGGGTGTGATGATTGGTACGAGCTACAGTTATAGAGAACTAGGTTGCATCATTGCCCCTAGACTATAGCTACATTATCATAGCATCTCATCATCATAGCGCATATTCACTTTTCATGTGGATTCACTTACACTTTATTCGAGATTATTTACTTTTATTTCACATCGGTTGTCATAGACATGTCTTCAGATTCCATCCTATCACCATATCATCGGACTCTAGCTCGATGAGTGTCCCAAATAACACCATCATGGATATGTTGCATCCATCCACTGAGATCGTGATCTTCATTGGATCTACTCCAGCCTTTCACCTATCTGATCGACACTGAGACCGAACCCTTCGAGGAGGGCGAGGTTGCACCCACTCCTCACGTTAGCCCAGCTCACCATCCACCAGCCACCACTACTACACCATCACCACCATCATCACCATCTCCATCGTATTTTAGTATAGATCCTTACCTACGACGGACTTGCCGCCCAAAAGCGCGTGCTCGTTTTTGATATCCCTACACCACCATCTACTGAGCCCAACCCGCTAGATTTGAGTAGGTGAGAGTTCTAGGGCAGCACTGCACGCCAGCCTTCTACCGAGGATTAGGAGCCCGATTGATAGTCAGCAATCCGATAGATAGTTTGACACGAGTTGGGGGAGTTGTCGGTAGATGGATTGACCATCATCGCTGAGGAGGTCGAGGGTTTGATATTAGGCAGGTTTGTATTGACTTATCTCACATCGAGTATTCAGCATAGGCATATAGGATAGGAGAGTATTGCTTCTTTGTCAGGTTTTGCTGAGTTGTGGTTTGGTGGATAGTTTTGGTTACTCGTGTTTCGCGATCTTCAGGACAGGGTATCGCGGAGCACCATGAGGTGCCTTATGTAGACTTTTGTCATTGTATAGTTTTGACCATTATTATCCTAGTCACAAGGTGTGTGACGTAGTTTAAAGAACTTGTTGTATTTTGGTTGTTGTACAAACAAATGTATCAAGTATTGACTCTACTATGTAGGAATGGTTATTATTATCTATGATATCGGTCCATGTAGGCCGAAATTTTCATGTATATTATCCACGTGTGTTGTGATCATATTTGTGATATTTCGCTATTGTTCCGTTGTGATTCCATTTATCTTTATGCATGATGTGGTTGTGGATATATTTGTATGATGGTTGTTTCTACTTACAAGTTCTCATGATTGTTTCATCTTGTGATTTTGAAGAATTATGGCGCCTAAGAAAGCTACCCCGGAAATGACCCAAGCAGAAATTCAAAAGTTGGTGAATGATAGCATTGCTAATGCTCTAAGAGTCGAAAGGGAAACAATGGCTGCTGCTGAAGCCGCTAGGCTAGCTACTGCTACTGGTAATGCCGGAGGATCCTGGGTTAAGAAATGTTCGTACAAAGATTTCAAGAGTGGTGAACCCACTAAGTTTCGAGGTACCGAGGGAGCTACTGCAATGGTACGATGGTTTGAGAAATTGGAATCGGTGTTCTTGCTTTGTAACTGTCCGGATGATAGTAAGGTCAAGTTTGCACGAGCACTTTACTCGATGGAGCGTTGTCATGGTGGAATTCATACGCTCAACCGATTGGAATGGAGAATGCTTTTAAGCTTACTTGGGAGGAATTCAAGGGCTTGGTGACTAAGAAGTTTTGTCCTCGAACGGAAATCAAAAAGTTGGAGACGGAGTTCTATGAATTGGTCACTATTGGGTATGATATTGACACATACATTCGAGTTCCAGGAATTAGCCGCTAAGTTATGCCCGCGATGGTATCGGATAATGAAAAGTTGCTAGAGGCTTTTATTGGAGGACTTCCCGAGGTCATTCAAGGAGATGTGACTTCGTTTGATCCACAAACAATTGAGGAAGCTATTCGAGTGACTCTGAAGTTGATGGCACAAGTGGTGAAGCGAGGTAAGTACACCACCACCAACCGAAGCAACAACAACAACCCCAACAACCGTTTCAACAATAACCGAGGCAACTACAACAACAACAAACGCAAGTGGAACAACAGGTAGGAATGCTACTCAACCACCACCCAAGAGGCAAGAGGTTGCTAAGGCTTATGTTGCGGGACCGAAAGAAGGAAAAGGATATACGGGAGTTTTGCCGAAATGTAACAAGTGTTTGAGTCACCACAATCCGGGTCGATGTCCTGATCCGTGTGAAAATTGCAAGAAAGTTGGTCACCGTACTAGGGATTGCAAGGCACCGCAAGTTACTTGTTTTGTTAAGGGAACTGGACACTACAAGAGGGATTGTAAGAAAGGAAAGAATCAAGCAAATCCTAATCAAGAAGGTTTGGCACGAGGAAGGGTTTACGTCATTGGAGGCGGAGAAGATAGGGAGGACCCGAATGTCATAACGGGTACGTTCCTTCTCAATAATCGTTATGCTTCAGTTTTATTTGATTCGGGTGCCGATAAAAGTTTTGTGTCCAATGCATTTGCACCTTTGCTCAACATTAAGCCAACTACCTTAGATACATCATACATTGTCGAATTAGCTAATGGTAGCGTAGTTAACACCAACACCATTGTCCGCGGTTGCACATTCAATTTTCTTAATCATCCCTTCAACATAGACCTCATGCCCGTAGAGCTTGGTAGTTTTGACGTCGTCATCGGCATGGACTGGTTATCTAAGCATCGTGCGAAGATCATTTGTGATGAGAAAGTTGTTCATCTTCCCTACAACGGCGAAACTTTGATTATTCGTGGGAACGAAGTGGAACCGTGATTAGTATCATATCAAGCATCAAAACGAGAAGTACATTAAGAAAGGTTGTCTTGCTTTCTTAGCTCATGTAACCGAGGAAAAGTCGGAGGAGAAGCGACTTGAAGATGTTCCTATTGTTCGTGAATTTTCTGAAGTATTTCCCGAGGATTTACCTGGACTTCCACCGGCAACGTCAAGTAGAATTTCATATTGACTTAGTGCCCGGAGCTGCACCGATTGCGCGAGCACCGCACCGTTTAGCACCATCCGAAATGCAAGAATTGTCTAATCAATTGCAAGAGCTTCTAGACAAAGGATTCATTAGGCCGAGTTCCTCGCCTTGGGGAGCACCCGTCTTGTTTGTGAAGAAGAAGGATGGATCCTTCCGAATGTGCATAGATTATAGAGAATTGAACAAGTTAACGGTGAAGAATCGTTACCCACTCCCCAGAATTGATGACTTGTTCGATCAGTTGCAAGGTTCTAGTATTTATTCCAAGATTGATCTTCGATCAGGTTATCATCAGCTTCGAAGTTCGAAGAGGATATTCAAAACAGCGTTTAGAACACGCTACGGTCATTACGAAGTTTCAAGTGATGCCGCTTGGATTGACTAATGCACCGGGCGGTATTCATCTCATGAATAGAGTTTGTGTAAGCCGTGATTTGGACAAGTTTGTTATAGTGTTCATTGACGACATCTTGATCTACTCCAAGAGCAAGGAAGAGCACGAAGAGCATTTAAGGATGATTTTAAGGCTACTCAAGAATGAGAAGTTGTATGCCAAGTTTTCGAAGTGTGATTTTTGGAACCACAAAGTGCAATTTCTTGGTCATGTCATTGATAGTCAAGGACTACAAGTTGATCCCGCAAAGATTGAAGCCGTGAAAGATTGGGCTACTCCAACGAATCCTACAGAAATTCGACAATTTCTAGGACTAGCCAGGTATTACCGAAGGTTCATCGAAAGTTTTTCAAAGATAGCGAGACCTTTGACCAAGTTGACACAGAAAAACAAGAAGTACGAGTGGGGAAAGAATCAAGAAGTTGCTTTTCAGTTGTTGAAGCAAAAGCTTTGCAAGTGCGCCAATTTTGCACTACCCGAAGGCATTGAGAACTTTGTTGTATATTGCGACGCTTCGCATAAAGGACTTGGGGCTGTTTTGATGCAAAACGAGAAGTGATAGCGTGCTCTCGACAACTTAAGTTCATGAGAAGAATTAACACAACTCATGATCTCGGTTAGGAGCCGTAGTTTTTGCGCTCAAGATTTGGAGACACTACCTTACGGTACAAAGTGCAAGTGTTTTACCGACCACAAGAGTTTGCAATATATTCTTGATCAGAAGGAGCTTAATATGAGGCAACGTCGTTGGTTGGAGTTACTCAGCGACTATGATTGTGAAATCAAGTATCACCCGGGAAAAGCCAATGTTGTGGCTGATGCTCTTAGTCGGAAAGAGAGGCCTAAACCTTTAAGAGTTCGATCATTGGGAATGACGATTATTTCGCCTTTACCATCGAAAATCATGAAGCACAAGTCGAGGCACTTAAAGAGGAAATCACCAAGTGAAAAATTTTATGGTATGCCCGAAGCGCAAATGGTTTGTAAAGAGAGCGATGGAGTACTATGTTTCAAGGATAGAATGGGTTCCATTGTATGGCGGACGAGAATTGATTGCGCATGAGTCGCATAAGTCAAAGTATTCTATTCATCCATGATCGGATAAGATGTATCAAGATCTTAAGAAGCTTTATTGGTGGCCGAACATGAAAGCCAGAGATTGCCAATGCTTACGCTCAAACGCCTACTGCGGAGTTGAATATCGAAGCCTTCGTTTACTCCAACAACCGGAAATTCCTCAATGGAAATGGGAACGTATTACAATGGACTTTGTTACTAAACTTCCTAAGACATCGGGAGGTTACGACGCTATTTGGGTAATTGTTGATTGCCTTACCAAGTCAGCCCATTTCATACCGATTAGAGAAACTTATTCCATGGAGCAACTCACTAGACTTTATGTCAAGGAAGTAGTCTCGAGGCACGGAGCACCAATTTCTATCATTTCCGACAGAGATAGTCGATTCACTTCAAATTTCTGGAATTCATTGCAAGATTCATTCGGAACCAGATTAGAGATGAGCACAGCATATCACCCACAAACCGACGATCAAAGTGAAAGGACCATTCAAACATTAGAAGACATGCCTTAGAGCATGGTGATTGATTTTGCAATGGTTGGGCTAACCATTTGCCATTGATAGAATTCTCGTACAACAATATTATCACACCAAGTATCAAGATGGCACCATTCGAGGCACTATATGGTCGTAAGTGCCGCTCAACGCTGTTGGGCCGAGTAGGAGACGCACAACTTATGGTCCAGAAATGGTAACGGAACCACGGAAAAGATTGTTCAAATTCGTGATAGACTCAACTGCAAGGAGTCGACGAAAAGTTATGGATGTTAGACGCAAGGATTGGAATTTCAAGGGTGACAAAGTGTTGAAAGTATCGCTTGGAAAGGCGTGGTACGATGGAAAGCGGAAGTTAAACCCAGATACATTGACCATTCAAGATTTTGAGCAGAGTTGGTCCCGTGTAGTTTATCGTCTTGATCTTCCACCGTAACTCAGTCATGTGCACAACACGTTTCACGTTTCAAACTTGAAGAAGTGTCTTTCGGACGAATCGCCATTATTCCAATCTAAAGTTCACTTGATGACAAACTCAATTTTGTGGAAGAACCTCGAGAAATCATGGACCTGAGGTCAAGCAGCAGTTGAAACAGAGTCGTATTCTATTGTGAAAGTTCGTTGGAATTCTCGACGAGAACCTGAAGCTTGAAGACCAGCGCACGCAAGTATCCTCATCTTTTACCGACAACGCTACCTTACCAACGATTGAATCGGGACTAATTCCCTTTTGGATGGGCTAATGTGACAATCCGTACATCTCAGTCATTTCTCGCATTCATGTCTCATTATTTCAACATTTTTAGTAAACTTG
The DNA here is from genome assembly GCA_910596185.1 of Chrysanthemum makinoi. Lineage (NCBI taxonomy): Eukaryota > Viridiplantae > Streptophyta > Magnoliopsida > Asterales > Asteraceae > Chrysanthemum > Chrysanthemum makinoi. Next base: position 91,968,154 of record OU343219.1, on the reverse strand, counting down.
GTTTACTTGTTTCAAATTCCAGCAACCTTGGAGGTTTAGCGCGAATTCATGATCATGACATCACGACATCATCATATGGACTATGAGTAGTCTACATTTCATTGACATCATGTGCATCTCATAAATTCATTCATGACATTTCATTTCACTTATACGTGAATTTTTATGTTTAATACTACTGAGTTATTTTAAATTATTTAACCCTACTTTCAAAATGATCCCGAGGTATTTTTAAACTTACATTTAGTTTATAAAAACTATATTTTTAGTTTTCCTAGTGTTTCAAATTTATTTGGTATATTAGTCGTTAAAATTTAATTATTACGCGCGTTCTTAAAACTACTCGATAATTTATATATCACCTCAAATTTCACAAGGAAAGTTTACAATTTTATCAACTCAATACAATCTATTTTGACTTATTAAAAACTTACTTGTACTTTTCTACAATTACACTTTACTTATACATTTTACAAAGTCTTAGCAAAAATACACACAAAATACAAGCTACAATTAAAAAAAAAAAAAATATATAATATATTGAGACAACCCTCCCCAAAACCGCCATAGGAGGGGTGTTAATAAATGTTGTAAGGTTCTTATTTATACATGTCTTCACACTTATAAGTCTTACTACATTATTTTGTCACTCATTCACTTCACATTTTCCTCAAGTGTTAAACAAACTTTCCTCTCTTTTGGTTCTCCATGCCAAGGGTTCTCCAAGGATCATCAGAAAGATTTTCAAGATTCAAGTTATTTCAACCTAGATCATATCCTTTATGGTTTTGAAATAAAACCAAGGATATTTAAGATAACCTTGTTACCTACACCTCTTCATTATCACTTGTAAGCATGTTTTCATCATTTTATGTTTCTTTCATTTTTCATATGTTTATCATTTTTGGAGCTTTTATGCAAGTATTGTGATTTATACCATTTATTTCATGATTTTAGAAGTTATATATACATATTGATCATCCTATAATTATTCCTATGTATTTGGTTGGTCTTGATGGTGATTAGGAACCCATGACACCCTAAGAAGGTGTATGGTAGGATTAGATTAGTTTGGAGTTGATTTGAAGGGATTAGAATAGGTTTTGTCCGAGAAAAACTATTTTCGATAACTATATATTATGTTCTGTCCTTGTTTCATTTTTCTGGAAAATCCGACAGTTGGTACGAAACTTTGGCCTTGATTTTAGAAAATATACTTTAAAACGAATCCGTGGCCGCTTGAACGGATAAAACGGACTTATAACGAAGAAGTTATGGATTTTACAAGTTTGACGATTAAAATATTATTTTCTGGAATTTCAGCAACATGTATTAGTATTTTCGAGTCAAAAATGAGCCTTAAGCTTCACAAATTATTTCGACTTTTCAAAAATATATTAGTATACTTTGATACGAAGCTAAGGACATATTAAACGTAGAAAACGGATTTGAAACGACAAAGATATGCACTTTTTCTTAAACTTGCCGGAACTAATTTTCTGCACACAATTAGCCAAAACCACCATCTTTAACCCTTAATATCTTTATGATCGAGACCTTTTGGACTAAAAACCGAACGAAACTTTTAGATATCGATACAACTTTCCAAAACAGCTTCAGTTCGTTTCTAACGATCGACGCAGGTACGTTTTACGATTATTTTTCCAAAGCCATTTTGGTATTTATGATTTTTCCGACGCATTGTTTTAAGGCGAAAAGTGGTAATTTCTCTAAAAATCATTATAAAACCATTGTAGGATGACATTTTGACGTAAAAACATGTAAAGTGATTTTTTGTTGGTCAAAGGCCAAAAGAGTATTTTTCGACGATGTGTAATATTTTCAAAAGGTCGTAAATGGTATAAATAACATATCAAGTGCATGCCTAACATTACATTGCAACCATGACATATCATCATTGATAATCGGTCCCGTTGACGCATTACATTAAACCTCGTGTACTCACTTTTGCCATTATTCCAGTTTATCCAAGTGAGTTTTCATAGCCCCGTTTTTTACATGCTTTTGATATTTTCAAAACCCACCGGGAGAATACATTGCACTACATTTTTTTATTTGTACGATACCAAGTATGTTAAATTCATTACATTGTTTGCTACCATGCCAATTTGAAAGTCCCCATTTCCTAAATCCATGACCGCTAATCTTTGAAGCAGGATGATGATAGATCTATCGTGACGCCCATCCGGTTGGTGAATCCCAACCGTGAAAACGGATGCATTTCATTTGATTTCATTACAGAGTTGTCCGCAAACACTCGTGGAGGGCATACATAATTGATCAGCCTAGTTTCGTGGTCATGGGCTTAGAGCAATTGAACATTATTTTTTACGGACTCGATTGTCATGCATGCTAGATACTTGTGTAGTCGTATAAAACATTTACATAAACCTATGATTTCTCACCAACATTATTGTTGACCGCTTTTAGCAATGTATTTTCAGGTAACTGAGGCATTATCATCATGACATGGTTTAGGGACCAATATTTTGAGTCGCGGGCGTAATTTACATTATGTACATTATGGCTCTTTATTTCAAACATCGCTGATTTGTAAATATTTGTATTTCCAAACTTGTTAAACCTTTTGGGACCGACGTTGTACTCGATTATGTTTTTATGAATATCCAACGATGTGTTTTAAAACCACACTTTAGGTCGCTCAATATAACCGTGATGTGGTGCTATGATGCCATGCCCAGTGAATTCCATTCCGCGCAAAACAGTAAATTGGGGTGTGACATTTTGGGTGATATTTGAGCTGGTCCTCAAAGAAGCAAATGAGTACTTTATTTCTATTACAGGTGAATACATAGCCATGTCATCTTGTTGTGCTCAAATCCTATGGATGAGATCCCAATCTGATCTGGCGGGTTTGTATTCAACAAAAATCCCTCTCAGATCAGATAAAGTGCTATTGCTCTCTCATGCAACAACGTTCAACACTCAAGAGCAAAGCATATCGACATTCGACATCATTTCATTAAGGAACAAGTGGAAAAGGTGTGTAGAACTTTATTTGGAGGATGAATACCGTTAGCGCATACATCTTCACCAAAGCTCTTCCAAGAGAACGCTTTGAGTTTATTCTTCCACGAATTGGCTTGAAAAGCCTTCCACCGAACTCCAAACGTCTTCGAGGGAAGACGAGGAGTAAAGGTCTATCTTCACTATCTTTGTATATATTTTTTCAAAAAGCAAAATACAAAATTACAAAACCTTAAAAAAAATCAAATAGAAAATTATAAAACTTTCAAAATCCAAAAAATGTGAAAAATTCGGTAAAAATCCTCAAATATTGTCATTTTGTCATGTTTTTTCGATCTGAGCAACATCTACGGTCTTAATGCTGTCTTCAAAGAATGATACAGGACTTTAGATGTTGATCAATGTTAAAAATATATATATATATTAGGTAAGAAAATGGTGGTTTATTGTCTTTCAGCAGAACTGCATAAAAAGTTAAGAAAGAACAGAGTCATGCTTTATCTTGTTTTTCAAATCTCATGCTCTGATTCTATACAAAATTCTCATTATCCAATGAAACGAATTGCTTTGAAAAAATTACTCGCTCAATTCTTGAAAATCAGACTAAACGGTTGTTAAAACTATTCTATCTCTCAATCAACAACCGTCATTGATTGACGGAGAATGATTTTAATTATGTGTTTTTTCTTTAAAAATGGTTTGCTTTCAAATAATATTCAAGCATGTTAAATCTTTGAGTCTAAAGTCTCAAAATTCGATCCTTATCAGCTAAAATGCCAAAATCGTCACAATTCTCCTTAAAAGCTTTCAAAAACGATGAATTCATGAGTTCACAAATCTCAAATGTTTTGATATGTGATCGAGAATTTGCTATTTAAATTGGATTTAAACTGATAATTCGATAGATGGTTTCATAAGTGATTAGTATGTTTGCTCCCCGCAAGTGCACAAACGATTTCAAATTTTCCATGCACACGCTTGAGGGGGAGCAACTTTTAAACCAAATTATTGAAACGGTTCAATTGCTCTAAGTGCAGATTTCCTTCCCTTAATATGTGCAAAATTCTTTCAAAATTTTGAGGCACATATTGAGGGGAGCAAATTTTGAAACCCTCATCCTTCCTCAAAAATGTTTTATTTACTCAAATTGATTGGGAAGTGATGATGATCATTTTAGAAAATGTTAATCAAAAGATTGGACTTTTCATTCTCAATCTAACGATTTCAAAGATCTCTTGCCTCCATGTGCTAAATCAATTTCTAAAATATAGCATATGTTAGGGCAACTAAAATTATCCAACATATGTCGCCGGATTATACACAAGTATCTGATTGATTTTTAAATGGTTTTCAATTATTCCTATGGCAGATGAACGATATACCAAAAAGACCCAACACCCTATGTATGGCATATAAGAGATGATAAGGTTAGGTTGAAATTCAGCCATCCGCCAGAATCGAGGGATCTACCCCCTCGACAATCCACCATAGTGTAGAAGTCCTTAGTGTAAGATGAAAAAAAGGAGAAAATGAGAATAAGGGAAGAGTGCTGACTAAGACTGAAAGCTTAGTACTAGAATAAACCTAACAAGTCTAGTTATGAAGTCTCACAAGCACCGAAAGGGGTTGATGAATGAAAAATAATTGAATGAGAAAAAGGTGAAAAGAAATAGCCTCCATTTATTCAACCTTAGGCAGAAACCGGGTTCAATCTTATATACACTGGTGGTTACTAAGGTAACTCCGTATTAGACAAGACGTCATGGACCCAAGGACGCATCAAGACTAACTTCCCAAGCTACCAAGCTCCTCAAAGGCTTGTTTCATTCTCACGGGAACCACATAATCTATCGACTTTCTTTGAGATAGTTGGTATTGAAGAAGGAGATCTCTCCCTAGTCTCCCCGGATAGGTACCAAATATGCACAAATTGAGTCTAGAGCAACGAGATCATCCATTAACTCTTTTAGGACACTTATTTCTTGAAGACTCACTATTTCCCACAATGTGGAATGTGAGATTATATCTTATGAGTCCTACGCACTATCCTTGTGTATTGCCAAGACTTGATTGTGTCATATGGACCATCTGGAGTTTATCAAATTGAATCAATCCGGTCCAAGAAAATGGATTGACGGATTCCTTTGAAAAACCGGTCGTTGTGCTTAAAAACTCTTTCTAGCATCGACTGTGTACCATTATTTCAAATCAAAAGGTGTTTATGATTGATAAATGATTTTTCACTAAAACTTCGTTGTATTGGAAAAAAAAATTTCTATTGAGCGATACACTCCATTGTTTTTCCAAATCTCTTTTCATCAATCAAGAATCTCTATTCGGCCCGTTTGAGAAACCACTTGAGCAGCATTTAAACCCTGCCAAGGAAAATCTTCATTATACCATCACGTGCAAGCATTTGTACCGATCAACGGGAACCGTAGGTCGTGTACCTCAATTCATCGAAAGTGATCAAAGACACTTTCGCGGCGCTTTATTGCTAATGTCTTATGCGTACACCGAAGTTGGTAAATGATCGTAATGGAGCGTCAACCAGCCGCATGCTCACACAACACATTCATATCTAAAGAAATCATGATTGGTGCATCAATGACTCTGATATTTTCACTCCATGCTTCTGCTACGCTGCCAATATCATGAATCAACTAAAGCCCCGCCACTGATAAGAATAAATCATGATCCAAAATGTGAACATGTCACCCAAAAGTCACAACTTCACTAATTACCAACACCACAAAGGTTGAGTCAGAGATTTAATGTGGTTGATGATCCAAAAGCCGCTCAAACTCACTATTAGTTAAAGACCTCCACTCGATTATCCAAACATGCAATTATGAAGAATCAAAGACTACGAGCCTCATCAGAAAGAACATGGACAAGAATCCAAGAACATTCTCAATGTAATATCTGTTTGTATTCAATGTAATTTTAATGTGTGTTTGAGGTGACCTCCCTTTGGGGGAGACTGTTAGGAATTAGAAATTCCAGGTATTAAAGAGTCGGTCACCTCAAGTATATGTAATCGTTAGAAAGCTCGTAGTCGTAGTTATTTTATGTTTAGTAGTATTTAGTTATGTAACACCGTGGAGGATGGACATGTCTTTACCCACTGTATGCCTGATCCACAGCCCGTAGGTGGCGCTTGTTTGTAAGAAACTATAAATACCCTCTACCTCCCAAGGTAGAGGGTTGGAGCTTCAATACCATTTTTCTTTGTTTCACATAGTTTCCAACTCTCTTCCTTTCTCTCACTAGAACTTTCTCTCTCTAAACATTGTGTACGCCCCATATGGTTATGGTTTAATGTGTTTGTGAAATCCTATATCTAACATTTTCCAACCTAAAAACATTGAAGAACAAACTTGAAAACAAGTTGTACGTATAAGGGAACACCATTCAGACTGCTCACATGATCACTAAGCATAGAGTATTAAGCGATGAGCATAGTGTTGGCCTTGTAGGACCCAATCGAAAGTAGTTTAGTAAGAAATCAAAACTTGCTCAAAAGGTGATCTATGATGGTAATGAAATCCTTAAGCCTAGATAAAAGCCTACTTGTTTAGAGAGCACTAAAGAGGATAGAAAGTTAGAAGATGCCTCTAGAGAGAAAATGGAAAAGAAACTAAAAGATCCTTGGTGTATAGATTATAGATAACATTTAAAACTCCCAATTACACTAAGGAAAATTGGATTGCCTTGAACTAGTTTAGACCTCAAACTCTATTAACCCATGAACAAGTGTTTTGGAAGAGAGATATCGATAAGAAAAAAAACTGAAAAAGTGTTTTGGAAGAGAGATACGAAAAATTGGATCCAAAACATCCAACCCATGTTTACCACTTGAAAAAGGCCCTTTATGGTTTGAATCAAGCTCCTAGGGCATGGTACGATACACTGTCAAAGTTTCTTTGTCGAATGGATTCAACAAAAGAGCAATTGATCCTACACTGTTCACCAGAAAGTCAGGCAAGCACTTAATTCACGTTCAAATTTGTGTTGATGATATTATTTTTTCCTCGACCGACCCTAATGAATGTGACCGATTTTCAAAGGAAATGGGCTCCAAATTTCAAATGTCTATGCTGGGACAAATGTCATTTTTCTTGGGATTACAAATTCCACAAAGTCCCGGAGGCATTTTTATTAATCAATCTAAATACGCTAATGGAATTTTAATAAAATTTAGATTTGATTCTTCTGACTCTGTTGACACTCCCATGGTGGAAAGAACAAAGCTCGATGAGGACCACTCAGGGATCCTAATTGATCAAATTAAATATCGTAGTATGATTGCATCCTTGATGTACCTCACAGCCAGTAGACCAGATATTATGTTCGTTGTATGCATGTGTGCTAGATACCAGGCTAAGCCTACCAAAAAGCACCTTGAAGCTGTTAAACGAGTCTTTCGATATCTTCAAGGAACCATTAACATGTGACTTTTGTATCCTAGGAACACCGGTATGTCACTAACAGCCTATGCAGATGTTGACCATGTACGGTGTCAAGATACTCGTAGAAGTACGTCATGAGGTGCTTAGTTTTTGGGTGACAAGTTAGTGAGCTGGTCGTCAAAGAAACAAATGAACACTTCCATATCCTCTACAGAGGCTGAATACGTAGCCATGTCATCATGTTGTGCTCAAATCTTATGGATGAGATCCCAATTATCTGACTATCGCTTTTTCAACAACAAAGTTCATCTTTATTGTGATAACAAGTGCCATTTGCTCTCGCGCATAATGTTCAACACTCAAGAGCAAAGCACATTGACATTCGACATCATTTCATCAGGGAACAAGTGGAGAAAAGTGTGGTTGAACTGTATTTCGTAAGGACTGAATATTAGCTGGCAGATATCTTCACTAAAGCTCTTCCGAGTGAACGTTTTGAGTTTATCCTTGTTGGGAAATTCACATTTGTAGTTAATACTTATAGTGTTGAAGTTAGTACTGATAGTGGTATTAGAAAAGTATTAACTAGTTAGTACTGATAGTTCAAAAGTTAGTATTGATAGTGTTGAGTTTGTGCTGTTCTATATTAAAAATGTCGTGTATGGTCTGTAAAAGCATATTTTCTATACCAATAGAAGATATGATACGTTTAATACATAGTTATCTTTTGTATGGGACCTCCTTAGTGTATAAAAGGTGATCCTAGCTAGGTCAGTAATATACACATACTCTAGCCATCTTAAGGAAAGCTTCAAGGTTGTAAACCTTATTACTAAGAGAGTACTCGTATTATTCATTAATAGTATTGAAGCTGTTGGTGTTACATTTGTGTTTACTTTAATCTTCTAAGTGCATTCAAATAGATTCCACATACTTGTGTGTATCTACAACAAAGTTTCTCTTTGTTGTTTTGGAACCATCCAAGGCAACTACATGTTTACAAGTTAAGTATTCTAGATCCAAGGTTTGGGACTCCACAAGTGGTATCAGAGCTTGTGTCCTTAAGCTTTGTTTTTAGAAGATCTTGTGTGACAAATCTGAAGAAATGGATTTTGATTCAAGCAAATCTAGTGCTGTTACCGAGCCCTGCAGTTCAATGAATATGAACTCCGGAGGATGCGCATAGAGCAGTACTTCTTGGTACTTGACTTTCAGTTGTGGAACATTGTGATCAATGGAGACTCTTATAAATCCATTACTTCTGAAGAAGTTGGAGGCAAAACAATTATTAAAGACAATGGTGATCCTGTCATTGTTGATGAAATGGCTCAAAGAGGCAATGATCTCAAGGTCAGAAATCTCCTTCTTATGGCATTACCTGATGATCATCAACTCAACTTCAGTAAACACAAGGATGCTCAGACTTTGTTCAAATCTATTAAGACAAGGTTTGGTAGGAATTCTGTCACCAAGAAGACTCAGAGAACTCTTTTGAAGCAAGAGTTTGAAAACTTCATTGGGCAAATGAGTCCATTGACTCACTACAATAGGCTTTAAAGTTGGTCAGTAACCGGCAGATTAAGTGGACACTCGATGATATCAATCTTAGGTTTGTTAGAAGTCTTCCATCACCAAAATGGCACCGTCATTGTATGGAAGAATAAGGCGAATTGAAACTATGGGGTTGGACAATCTGTTTAATAGCTTCAAAGTGATTGAACACGACATGAAGAGAGTCAGCAGCATCTTCAGCTCGATCACAAAACATAGCTTTTGTGGCTCATCCAGTCACTAGTAATGAAAAGGACAATTTTTGTGTTAGTACTCCTAGTACTAATGTTAATGATTATGTGGTCACTATCGCTAAAAGAAAGTACAATAAAGCAATATCTCCATCCAAGAAAAGGGATCCCATATCACTTATGATGACCTAAGACAAATCCATGAAGAGGACATGGAAGAGATGGATATCAAGTGGAACATTGCCTTGATCAGCGTGAGGGCAAGAAGGTTCATGAAGAATACTGGGAGGCAGATTAAGATCAATGATGGAGATACTGCTGGATTTGACAAGGGAAAGGTAGAATGCTACAACTGTGGCAAGCTTGGGCATTTTGCCAGGGAATGCAGAGGCCCCAGGAGCAAAGGAAAAAGTGGTGAGGCTGATGAGTCCTCTTCTAAAGCAATGGTGGCTATTATTGGTGTTGATATGATGGGTTTTATCGATGAAGGAGAGTCCAATTATGGATTTGGTACTGGGTACTTATCAAACAAATTGCTCAGATACATATTTCCCATTAATTAAATATGAGTCTCTTCAAACTGAGTTTGATGAATTGGTTGAAGAGTTTTTTCTAAAACCAGTTATAACTTAGCGAATCATAAAAGAGGCTTAGCAGTTTTAGAAAAACAAATTGTGCATTATAAAGAAAATGAGTCAAAGTTTTCTGAATCAACTGCCTGACTTAATAGGAAATTCTTTAAAGACACCACCATAAGTGCGTTAAAAGAAGAACTAGAGAGAGTCACAAAAGTTAAAGACAACATAGAACTTAGTGTTGACACTCTTAAAGATACACAACATTATAACTCTAAGAAACTTGATAAATTCCTTGAAAGTGCTCTAATTGGTAAAGCCAAATCAAAACGGGTTATAAGACGCACCACCACCGCTCGAGGTATTCCCTCAAACTGTCATAGACCTTGAACACACCGCTTAGAAGAGTTTAAGGCACCTACATTTGTTCGTGACCGTAAACCCATTGAGTCCAAGGCTGAAAAGCCTGATGAGACTGTTAGGAATTGGAAATTCCATATTAAAGTGTTGGTCACCCCAATTATGGTCTAGCATACCTTAGCTCGTAGACTTGTAGTTATTTATGTTGTTTTGTAGTTTATTTGTTAGTTAGTAGCGTAGAATAGTTTAGTGTAACACCGTGGAGGAAGGACGGGTCTTTACCCATATGTATACCTGATCCACGTGCCGTCGAGGTCGTTATGTCTTTAACTATAAATACCCCTTCCATCCGGGGGTGGTGCTTCAATAATCTAACCTTTCATATTTTGTATACCAAGTCTCTACCAAAAACACCCATCTCACTTTCTCTCAAATGGCTAATATGTATTTTCATCATCTAAGACCACCCAAATCATCAACACAACAATATTTACAATCCCTACAAAAGCCGGTTTTGTGTTGTGTTTGATGTGTGTGGTTCGTACTAGGTTAATGTGTTATTGATTTATTGTGGTTTTCACTGTTTTGTTATCTTTTGGTAAACTGTTTTAAAACTATTTTGTTATGTATATGTTTGGTCAAAATATGTTCAGTCCAATCAATATTCATATCCGCTTTGGTCATCTTTGTCCAAAAATAAATACTCAGATTCAAAATGGTCTTTATTCTATGGTCAAACCGCTAAATATAGAATTTTTTATGTGGTCATTCTCATGTGGTCTAAACAGTCATATGAAGCAAATGTTTTGCCTACTTATGGTTGAAAATATGGTCAAAAAACGGAGCAAAATGTCAAAAATCTTCCTATGACTTGCTTCAAGTACTGGTGGCGACTTGTCTATACAAGTTGTCTAGATTCATTGTATATGCGTAGCAGTTGTGCTAGCGAAGTTGTCCATCATGTACCTGTTATTTAACAAGTAGCGATTTAGGCTAAGTTGCTAGCGACTTAGGCCACGACTTGACACAAAACCTCGCTAGCGACTTGGCACAAATCTTAGAACTAGCGACTTAGACCTAGCGAATTTGACGAAAGAAGAATTTGAAGAAGAGTGTGACAGATAACCAACTATACCAATTCACTCGACTCGTGATATCAAATTGCCATCACATCAAAACACATTTGAATAATGAAAAAAAAAATAAAAAAAATGAATGATATCAAAGACTCAAACATTGCCTCAGCCACATCAACAACCCCCATTCTAAAATAACCTATCTCCTGTCAATACTACACCAACTCAAACATCTAACTAAATGGTGAAACGTTATATATGCAAGATCTCAGATTGCTTCAAACTTCTTTTGCCAATCTTTTAAAAAGATTTCTTTTGAATACTATTCTTCATTGATCAAAAACTTTGATGCTATTCGAAAAAAAGAAAGAAATTAACAATTGTGTCACTCTCTTTCTTCACTTCGCTCATTGACTAAACACAAAATGAAAACATCAAATCATACAAAACCTAACCGAGACCCTTACTAGGTCTTGAAGAAACGTGATTATGTTGCACCTTTCATGGTTTGTTCTCGATGCCAATCAACTCCTCTAGCCATCCTCGCGGGCGGGACATCATGAAAGCACAAAAGATTTTGTGGGTAGATTCGATTGTTTTGTTTACGAATATGAATGTTGATTGGTTGTAACAAGTCAATGAAACAGGGGACGATAAAATGAAAGGTCGTTGATTAATATGTGTTGTGATATTGAGATATCTTTTGATAAGAATCATTTTTATGAAGTTTTTTTTTGTTGTTGAGAGCTGCGTTTGGATGGGGAGGCGTTTTGTAAGTGAGAAAGATTAGGGATAGGGTAATTTTGTGTGCGCTTTATACCAACACTAATTAGGGTTTTACTAATGCTGAGTCAGTAATGTAGTTAGCTTGGGCCATTTTTATTTGGACATAAACTGGAATTGAATATTGGATTAAGAATGGGCCTCGCTAGTCTTATTTTTTTGACCCGGTAATGTGGACGTGATATCTGGCTTATGGTAATTAAGTTCGTGGTAATTATCACGTGGTAAGTATCTGACATGATCGATGGGCTGTTGTTGGGCCCGGGACGCTTGGGTAATGGACTAAGTGAAACGTACTGAAGAGTAAAACCTGTATAATTGACCGAATGTTTGTTACTCCTAGGTTGCTAATCTAAATTGGATTCGGGTCCTTATCATTGGATTAGATTTGGAAAATCTTGCATTTGGGATGTTAAAATTAGTTAAAGGGTTTCATTGGTCTAATGATATGTTTGGATTGATAAATCTTGGACCGGCTTGAGCGCTTAAGAGAAAGTGTTATGGATCGTGGGTTATTATTTGAGTTAGATTTGGATTTTTTTATGGGCGTTTCATTGCTTATATGCTTAATGGATACGCGTTTTGAGATGAATTGGGCTTGACTGATTTAGATCGGGAGAAGATTTGATTCCAGATTGCTAATTTGTGTTGAATCGGGTCAAGTTAAACTTGGAATTGTTGGACCGGTTGATAATGAGATTTGAAATAACTTGGGGTGATGATGAGATTTGATGTGTTATGAGGCGTGGTACTTTGGTTTATACATTCTCACAAAGTATATTATGTCACGGCGTGAAGTGTTTATCGGAAAATGTTGACTATGGGGTTGTTTGGACGATATTTCTTATTTGAATTTGAAGTGAGATTTTCCGGGCTCGTTTACTTATTTCGTCTTCTTTCTTTCTACCCTTCCGCGAAGATGACTTGTTTGGGCATTTATAGAGTGTGATAAAAGCCTTGGCTATTTAGTTACGTTTGTGATTCTTTCTCGATTAACCCACAACGTGACTATCACTTCAGTGTCTCACTCAGTTGAGAATGTCAAGAGGTTTTTTACATTGGGTACACCGTTTCTTCTTCACGAGGTTTAGTAAAAGTTTAAGTAACAAATCTGGGGAATTATACTTCATGATCAAGTTTGGTATATCGGGTTTACTTCTCCAGGAGGTCACAACATTAGCCGGCAGAATGTGTGAATGATGTGTTTACCAAAGTGTTTATTGGATGGTTGATGTTTTTGTTGATGTTGGTTTATGAACCGCTGATGAACCACCTATGTTCCCTAAAATGATATTCATCGAAACCAATGTTGTCATAACACATCAAGCCGACATTAAGCATCGTTATGTCTTGATTTTGTAAAACTCAAAGAATCTATTTCTGTTTAAATCATAGACTTTTAAAATCCCGTGACAATGGAAAATCCCCGTAATAGTAAAGTGCATTTCCGGATCTATCTTACGGTTTATTCTTGTTTTGTAAAATTCGCGAAAGAAACTATTTCTCGGTTTAGACCATAGAATTGTAAAATCCCGTGATGATGGAACCATCCCGGAGATAGGAAAGTGTATTTCTCGATCGATCTCTGGTGCCGGTTTCTACTTTGAAGGGATAAAAGGGTGTACTTCATGAATTGGGTGATTCTTTGGATATTCTTCATGGTATTTGGGTTATTACATGGTTTTACGGGTTATGTGCCTTTTAACCATGGTCCGGATGAAACCATTATCATAGTTCACTTAAAACGTCAAAGGAGGCTAGATTTGAGCTTTAACCGTAAGATGTGACAACGGAGTTAATTCACTATTATTTATTTGAGGTTGAAGTGAATTATCACGGGAGAGTGTACTTAGTATCTGAAGGTATCGGGGATGGATGGATGAAGATTCTTCATGATCCTTGTTCAAGCTTATTATCAAAATCGAAGACTTGGAAATCTAGTTATTATTGAGTGACCTTCTCCTTTTCTTTTACCACTTGGGGGAATTGGGCTCTTATCACCTCAAAAATAACTATCACTTAAGGAGACGCTTGTAGTGCTCAAAGTCACATTCAATTGTGGATTTTCAAGAGGTAATGTATGTCTTATACTTGATGGTTGGTTGGATGAAGAGTATAGAGTACTTAGAGATTCAAATTTGAGACAGTTCCTACATATGTGCAAGTTTAAGTCACGAAGTTCGAGTTAGTTTACTTCATGGTCAAATTATATTGGGTTTTTCCATCACCGCACAACAAAGAGCCTATCAATAATGGGTTGATTACAAGTTTTGCAAGAGAGTTGAAAGAGAGATTTATGATGATGAACACAACAGTTCATGCCCTCACCCTAAAGAAAAGAAGAGTGTACGCTTGGCGCTTTTATCTTCAAGAGAAATCTTCTTATTATGACCATTCTCATCAACATGTCATGCTTTTCCATGTGCTGACATCAAGTGAACCGGCTACCTATGATTGTTTTCTTATTCCACTTGCTCAACTATAATGACGATGGCGACATCCTATGCTAATTTTTTGTGGGAGAAGTGAATAGACTACATTTGTTGAATATATTCACTTATTCAATCAAGAATGGCAACTCGTATGCAATTCAGGGGAGAAGAAGTGAATTTATCGCATGGTTGATTGATTTCGGAGAATAAATGGTCAAACGGCTCCAAACTCATGTAAGAACCGGGCTTCTTCTTATCGGGTCATCTTCACATGGAGTTTTCTACTAGGAGTCGTTGGTTAACATCTTCACACGGGCTGAGTTGATTATCAACAAAGTGCTTCCGGTTAATGCTTCACGTACACATCAACATGATGATTTCGAACAACCTTGTGTTCTTGTTTGATGTGATTGTTTGCTTGGTGTTACTATTTCGTGTGTTCGTTACGGGCTGATTGCTGACTTCCTTGATGAACATCTTTTTGTTCTTGTTTGATTGGGAGGGATCTTAATTAAGGGGATTTTCAAGATGTAAGTTAATTGGGATGCTTTTTGGTGTGTTGAAGATGTTAACTATCTATTCCTCAACTAGACGATCTTGAAGAAGGTCGAGTCTCCAGTCTCGTTCTACATTTTCTACATGTTAGAAGACTAAAGACGAGTTGCATTTAACGATCTAAAGACTTCTTTTTAACGCATATATCAAACGATTGTCAGTTTAGGGAGAGCACTAATTGGGGAGAGTGATATGTCGATTTAATCCCCATTAGACTTGCTCATTCTGTTCTTCAACAAGTTGATTCTCACAAAGACTTCAAGCGATCTTCTCAACAGATTTCAAGTATCCGGCTATAATGAGTTGCTGGGACTCAAGTGTCAAACCAGCAAGGAAGGGGGATACAAGCATCTAAACGCGAGTAAACTTGATGAGCTTAATACTTCTAAGTGATTGAAGATATCCCGGAAGACTTAATGTCATGACCGCAGAAAACTCTGTTTTACTCATCGGCTTTTAGTGTTATTATTCCAACTACGTGGGGGAAGTGATGTTAGAGAAAGTTTATGAAGATAAAAGAGGAACACAAGTATGACCTATTCAGGGGATAAAATGTATAAAATGAGGGAGGTGTTATCGTTATTCTTTTGGTGGGAATGTGTGTACTTCGGTTCTTGAGCTTCATACACGATCATCGTGACGAAAGATGTAACATTGGGGAGGTGTTTTTCATTACCACATGATGTGTGTACCCAGAGTTCTTGGATATTGATGTACCTCGGTTCTTGAGCTTCATATACACGATCATCGGAAGAAAGCCATTGTTTACCACAACATGGGGAGGTGCTTTTCCGGCATAATGTGTAGTTCGGGAGAGTTCTTGAGCATTATACAAAGTGACTGACTGCATCAATTCAACTACTTGGGGGAACTGTTCTCTTAACACCTTTTTGGAATGGATCGCTTCAGACTTCAGTGGTTATGAAATTTGAGACAATTAGTTATGAGTGGGATGAAATGTTGCTGTTCTATTCGATGATATAAATCCAAATGGAGAATCTCGATTATCGGTCTTAAAAGGAGCAGCGTGATTTATGATAATGGTGTGCTTCTCTGTGCACCTGGCTAAGGCAAGCTTGAAATAGAGCTTCGTATTAACTCATCTAAAGAATTTTCGATTTGGGAGGAAGCTGCCAAAGTCTCACTTTCAGATGGTTCTATTTCTCTCAACTCTGGAGCCTCGAAAGCTTTGGTGGTGAATGTTTAAGAGATGATGACTTCTATCTTCTACACGCTTCGATATCCTTATCTCTGTATCGATCATCATCTTCTTATAATATCACCTACTCTATCTTTGTAAATATTTATCAAAACCAAATACAAAAATATAAAACCAACAAAAACAAAATAGAAAAATATAAAACCATCAAAAAAACCCATAAAAATCGAATTTTAAAGACCAAAATATGTTTTCTCAAGACATGTCTTCTTGTATCGATAACATCCGCGGTCTTAGAAATGTCATTCAATAATGGCACGGGACCATAGATGAAGTTCGAAGGTGTAAATATTCTTTTTCAAAACATGTCTAAAACTATGGCTTACGCTTATTTCGACAGAACCCGTGCTTAAAACTATGGTTTGCTAATATTTCAGATAGTAACCCGTTCTTCAAGAAAGGAAAGTGCTGCGCTAAATCAAATTTTCAAAAATTTCGTGCACTTATCCTAAAACAAATTGAGGAAAGTATGTCGAAGGACTGCTGTTCCTACACAAATGTTTTTCCTTCTAAAATTCTTCAGAAAAATATTTGTTTTAACAAAATGGTGGTTAATGAGTTGCAAAATCAACCAAACTCAATCAATGACTTCAGCGCTTTTAAAACTTTTCAGAAAATGAGTCATTGATTGAGGGGGAGAATGTTTTCAAATTTATATCATCTATCGGGCTTATCTAATTATCCTAAATGCTTAACTGGAAAATGATGTTAACCTACGTTGAAGGACTAGGTGCCTAGGATATCATTGTTAGGTTTAGATGATTAGAGTTTGATGAACATAACCATGCTTTATATGATACCGTTGATATGTTGAATTGATTGTTATTAGTCGATTGATGTTTGGGTGATGTCGCACCACCATATATCTCTGTTTGTGTCCACTAACGTATGCAGGTATATTGGTATATAAGAATGTTCCCGATCCGGATCTCACAATAGATGATGATTGGATGCCGAAAGGAAAGGGCAACTATATCTTAGGTCGACAAATGAAGAAACAGAGCTTAATTTGACTTCTATGGAGAGTTGGCATGAAATGCAACGTAAGAGGTCTCACTGTATCAACAGATGGTTTTCTTCATCATCAAATGAATAAACGAGCTTAATTTGACCTCGCTTGGCATAAAATTTGCAACGTAAGAAGTCTCACGACCGCAGATGGTTTTCTTCCAACCCTCAACAAACAATAAAGCTCTCAACCACCTCGACGATCTTTGTGGTGAATAAGTAGTGGATGATACCATTTTTAAACAATTTTTAAATAATATTGTTTTGAAAAATGGAAAAATATTGGTTTTGAAAATAAATTGAACTCAAATTTTGGAAATCAACCGGACTTCATTATAAACTAAAGTCACTCAACCAACGACTAATGTCATGGATTGAGGGAGAGAGTGATTTCAAATTAAATATTTTCAAACGATATTCCATCTATCAAGTCCGTTTGTACAAAAACAAAGTGGTGATCTAAAGATTTAATGTTATGTCATGGTATGATTTCTCTTTAGAATCAAGATCTTTCAAAATGAATTTTTTTCTGTTCTTGTTTGATTGTGAAATTGTTTTATTTTACTTAAAGATCTCCTAAAAACTATCATACCTGACACTAACGATCTTTAATGTCTGTTATTGGTCCTCATCTGTCATTTTTCAAAATTAAATCTTGCCACGTCTTTCCCCTAAAATTTTCCAAATGATTTAAATCAATCGGAATCCAAAATCTCAATTGGTTTGAAATTTTTGATCGGGGGAGAGATCGTGATTTAAATCTCAAATCTGATTTAGTCCTTTAAAGGTTCCCTCCATGTGCCAAAACGACAATATATACATAATGCATTGTCGGGGGAGCATTTATCCAAAAACTAGATGAGTTTTTAAATCAGTCACATTTTCTCCAATGTTTTCTAAACCTTATTAAATCACTTGGGATCCAAAATCTCAAAGGGTTTGATATTTTTGATCGGGGGAGAATTTGTGATTTAAATATGAAATCTGATAACAAGTGATCGTTTTGACTCAAAGTGCAGGCTGCTCTCCCATATGTGCAAACGCTTTCAATCTCGCAACATATTAGGGAGTTCGAGAAATTAAACTATCAAAGTACAAAGGTTTCAACGCTATCATATATGTATCTTGATTGAATTTGAGTTTTTTTCTATGGCAAATGTGATCGGAAAGTACTTCAAAACCTTTGCCTCTATGTGCAAAATGATTTTATAAATATCCAACGCACATATTGAGGGGGAGAATTTACCAAGAAAATCAAATGGCTTTTTCTATGGAAATTGTGATCAAGAAATTATTTCAAAGAACTCTTGCCTCCATGTGCTAAACAATTTCAAGATCATGTGCACATGTTGAGGGGGAGCATTTCTAAATGATCAAAACTATTAAGGTAAAAAATGCTTTGATCTCGTATCACAAGTACCTTAATTGATTTTTCCAAACGATTTTTCAATTGGTTTCAAGGAAGAATGAACTGTACCAAAAGACCGACCATTTTACTTTATGCATGGAGTTATAAGGATGGTTAGTACTGGAATAAACCCAACAAGCTTCTAGTTATGAAGTCTCGGTAAGCACTGAAGGGGTTGAAGAATAAAAAAGAAATGAATGTGTAAAAGGGTGAAAAGAAATAGCCCTCCACATATGCTACTGGTTGTTACTAAGGTAACACTGGTATTGAATACAAGACGTCATGGACCCAAAGGACGCACTGCACCTAACTTCTCAAGCTACTCAAGTTCCTCTTAAAATGGCTTGTTTCATTCTCACGGGGAACCTACATAATCTATCAACTTTCTCTTAGAGATTGTTGATATTTAAGAAGGAGACCCTCTCCCTAGTGTCCGGCATAGGAACCAAATGTGCACTATTGTGTCTAGAGCCAAGAGATCATCCACTATATCTCATTAGAACACTAAATTATTGAAGACTTACTGTTTCACACAATGCGGAAAGTAAGAATATATTAAGAGTCCTACGCATTATCCTTGTGGTAATTGCCAGAACATCCAAGTGATATGAAAATATTCACGATGAAGATGGAAATCCTTCTAGAGCCAACATCAAACAAGCTCTTGGTGGGTGACATGTGAAATCTTGCAAAAGATCAAGCTTGTGACAACTGGATAGAAACGATGGGGCAATTCAATCCTGAATCAACCTTGGTCCAGGAAATGAATTGACGAATACTTTTGGAAAAACCGCTCGATGTGCAAATCTTCTTTTCTCTAGCACATCGAATGTGTATTCATATTTCTAACACAAAAAGTATCTCTGATTGAAAAAATACTTTTCAAAACCGCTCGATGTGCGAATCTTTTCTTTCTCTAGCACATCGAATGTACTTTTCCAATACAAAAGTATTTCGATTGAAAATTGATCTTTCTCATAAAACCTTTGTTGTATTGCAAAAATCTTTCTTCTAAGCAATACGCGATTGTTTTCAAATCAATTTTCATCAATCGCTGAATCTAAATCGCCGGTTCACTCACTTTGTGTTGTCATATTTGAGACGCTCCGTTTGAGAACAACTAGAACAAATGTAAAACCCCGCTGGAGATTCTTTGAATTCTACTGATCACAAAAGACTTGTACTCGATCAACGGGAACCGTGGGCCGTGTACCAATTCAACGAAAATCAAAGATACTTTCGTGGTTTTTTATTGTAATTGTTGTTTGCGTGTACATTTGAACGGTTTGCGCTGATCCAATTGAGGAGTCAATCCAAAGCCGCATGCTCACAGCCTCCACACTTAATTGAAGAAATCATGACTTGTGCATATCTTTAAATCGCTCGATATTTTTATATTATGATTCTCGCTACGCCGCCGCAAATATCATGAGCAGTGCTTTCGCTACTCTGATGAAAAGATGTCATGATCCAGAAAGTGTGAGCATGTCGGTCTGAAAGTCACAACATCACATGATGGCAACACAACAAAGGGTGATCCAGAGATTTACTGTGGCTGATGATCTCAATAAAAGCTCAAAGGTCATCAAAGATGTGGATCAGTTAAAGGCCTCGACTAAAAGTACAAAATTATGCGGACTTTGAAGAATCGCTACACAAGCACAAAGAATGCGGAATTTGAAGAATTGAAGTATACGAGCATGGAACTAAAGACAAAGATAGAATGCTAGGATGAAAAATGTAAATCATGGGGTGACCTCCCTTAGGGGGAGATTGTTAGGAATTGGAAATTCCATATTAAAGTGTCGGTTACCCCAATTATGGTCTAGCATACTTTAGCTCGTAGACTTGTAGTTATTTATGTTGTTTTGTAGTTTATTTGTTAGTTAGTAGCGTAGAATAGTTTAGTGTAACACCGTGGAGGAAGGAAGGGTCTTTACTCAGACAACATTGGATCCACAGGCCGTCAGGAGGTCGTTATGTCTGTAACTACAAATACCCCTTCCATCCATGGAAGGGGTGGTGCTTTTCTCATAATCTAACCTTTCATATTTTTGTATACCAAGTCTCTACCAAGAAACACCCATCTCTCTACTTTCTCTCTCTAAATGGCTAACATGTATTTTCATCATCCAAGACTACCCGAATCATCAACACAACAATATTTACGATCCTACAAAGACCTTTGAAAGTGTGAGTGACACTTCCTTACCTGAGGTGTATGTGTTTGAAAACAAAAAGGCAGTTGTAGAGTGGTATATGTGAAAACATATACCTTTTTCTTTATCAAAACCGGACCGAAAAGACCAAAAACTAACCCCTAAAGCCATAAATATTTGTGTTTTTGTGTTTATGTGTATGCAGTGAAATGATATTGTAAAATGGAAAAAAGAAGACAAATGGACAAAAAACGAAAGCACGAGAATGGAAGGAGCTGGTTACTGGCTAATGATAATTTTATTGGAGCATCGAGGCAAGAGAAGAAAATTTTAAAATACCGTAAGAATTATTAATTAAGAAGAAAAAGAAAAATAGAATAAAGAAAAGAAAGAGAAAAATTCAACTTGGGGACCATGACAGAGTTTTTTATGCCAAGATAGAATAGTTTAGGGTCATTATGAAAAATTATTAGGGGCCAATTGTAACTAGTGGGTCTATATACCCACCTCCTCACCTCATTTAGAATCTTTATTTGTTTCTTTGCATCTCTATATTCTTTTATAAAAGTTTATTTATTTCTTGCATCTCTATATTCTTCTCATCTCTTAATCCTTATTTCATTTTTTATAAAACTTTTTATAAAAATATGCCATGAAGAGTTGAGTTTAGTAAGATTGTGTGAGTGTATTTTATAACGCTCCGCTCACACGCCAACATATCATATTTATATTTTTATAAAAGTTTAGTCTTTTATTTTTTATTTTTATTAAAGCTCACGCTTATTGTTTTATTTAGCTTAAAAATAGTAAAAGTCTCTAAAAATCTTGTCCTTTTCACAAAAAATCCAAAAATATATTTTATTTTCATCATAAAACTTTAGTAATTTTCTCTGAAAGCTTTTAGTATTTTTAAAAATCAAAAAACTCAAGTTGCCCTTTTTCTCTAAAAAACTCGTTTCTAATTTTATTTTTAAAAATAGTAAAAACGAAAAATACTTTTTTAGATTTTCGGTAACTTCTCAGTTTTCTTAAGATAGTGTGAATATTTTATATTTTTTTGAACTAGTTTACTATTTATTTTGATTTATTTGCTATTTTAAAAATAAAAATCGAAAAAAAAAATACTTATTTAATCCCAAAATTCTAAAAAGTTTTCTGTGAAGCTTCTATCGCTTTCTAATGTTTCTAAAAATATTTGGAATTTTCGGAGTTCATTTGATATTTTTCCTTGATTTATTTCCTTTCCTAATAAAAAAAAACCAAAAAAAATAAATAAATATAGTTTTAAATTTTAGATAATTTTTAAATCACATTTTTAGTTGTAGAGAAATATTAGATCACTTTTAGGGGTTAAAATAGATTAATTTGCATTTTAGAATACGCTTTTTTAGCATAAAGTAATTTGCGTCTTTAGTTCTATTTACGTATTTAATTGAGATTACTTGTTTGCACCTTAGGATTAGTAGATTTATATGCCTTTTATTATTATTGCTTGCCCCGTAGTTTAGAAATCCTCAAATCCTTTTAACACATTCAAACCCGAATCGCGACGTGAGTTGGAAATTCCATTCAACCCTCGCTCGGAACGATCTCGGTGCTCAAACCTAACACGTTTGAGTTACCCCGTAATACTACACACTTCTATATTATTGATTTTTATCGAATCAATTTTTTACGCCACGGAGGGCTTGTAGCGAAGCTGATTCGCCTCGAATCAAGGTATTTGAAGATCCTTCCCCGAGTGAAGTTACCACATTTTGTATATATATATCTTTTTCAAAACCCAAAAATATAAAACCAAAACATTCTTCCTAGAGTGTTTACAAAACCATAAAAATTAAAAAACCCAACAAAACAAACCCGAAGCGTCAATGTTCCGCTCACCTCCCGAAGTAACCTATACACTGGGTATAAGGAAAGTCTTGACATTAAATTGCATCAAGAACGATCCACTTCGCTCCGCCCGCTGGTATGTGCACTTTTTGAGCTATCAGCACCGTTGACGGAAGGTTACAAAAATATTGTGTTTTCAAAGTTTTCTAAATATAAAAACCTAAAAGATTTTCCTTTTTCAAAATTATTTTTCACTTTTTGATTTTTGGATTTTTTTGTGCATGCACACTGCTTCACACACGACGAATCGCGAATCGTAGAATAGACGCACTGAAGTTACGTACTATCGTTGAAGAACCCGCTGTCATATATATACTCTAACGATGATCGAAGTATTTCAGTGCCCATATAGACGGCTACGTGATGCTATCGTTATTCCACCACTTGATACCGAGAATTTTGAACTAAAAAACTAACTTAATTCAATTGGTTTAAAATAACCTTTTGTGGTTTAGACCATGATGATTTCCCACGCACACCTCTCGCTGGTTTAATCAAGTTGCTTCTACGATAAACTTTCGGGCCACTCATGAGTCAGCTTAAATTGAGATTGTTTCGTTTCCTGAGGCAAGCAGCCCAACATGGCTCAAAAAAGAACCCCTCAATCTATTACAACATACGATCTTTCTAAGAAGTTTGTGAACCACTTTTTCCTTCGAAAATTTCAATGTTATGAAATCAAATCATTAATTTTCAACAAAAATTCGATGAAAGTTTTGGAGAAGCATGGGATAGATTCAAGGAACTTTTCCTTAAATGCCCAAATCACGGTTTTACCGATCTTCATCGATTGATAATGCTCTATAATGCTCTTATCCGATCAAGATTCGCTTAACGTAGCCGGTGGTAACATCTTGAAATGTATGCCCGCCGATATTAGAACGATAATCGAAAAATAAGTCAAAAGTTTTCGTTTCTAAAACCGTCCTTGTTTCTAAGATCGCTACTAATGATAACTACGCTCGAGGAGGAGTTAAGTAATGACCGACCTTACTCATGCTATTAATTCATGATGAGAGAGTTTAAGAATTTGAAACCGAACCGGTCAAAGCCGCTACCAAAACATGTTATTTAAGGGTCCTCATCCGTACTATAATCACAAGCCACCGATGGCGATATCTCGTAAATGCTTCCGTAGCATCTGCTAATCCGTTCAACATCAAACCAAGGATACCGTGCCAACCAAATAGAAATCCACCCGGTTTTGCACCCATTCCACAACAAAACCAAAACCAAAACCAAAAACCAAAACCGTTATCAAAACCAATCTTACAATCAAAACCGAGGAGCTAATGTTAATCATGGTAATGAAAATTACCAAGCTCCTCCACCTCAAGTTTATCAACAACCTCCTCAACAACAATATCAAGCACCTCATCAAGCTGCTCTGAACAACGAGTTTCTAACTTACATGAAGAATTCCGATAACACCATTAAAAGTTAGCAAACTCAAATCACCAAAGAGAGAATGAGGTTCATTTCAAAAGGGAAATGGAAGCCATTTAGCAAATAAAGGCATGAGGAAATGAGGATGGCTAGTTTCTTTTCAAGCCAATCAAGCTTCGACTTCTTATTCTCAACCCTCGGTTCTAGTACTCTTCGAGTAATACTATTCCTAACCTCGAGACATAAGTTTATCACTACCCGAAGTGGTGTAGTTATGATGGACCCACGCTCCTACCACTATTTCTTCTTTTCTCGTGTGGTAGACCGCGGTGAGACCGGGTGACAAAGGACCCTGCTTCCTACTATAATGAGTACCGAATGTCCAACCCACTCGCTGTCCCGACCGTTCGAAGATGCCCGCCGTTAGTGCTGAAAACTAACCCAAAACAACACTTCGATCTCCGCAAGGATGAATGATCAAAAGCAACGCCAACAAGCAAATCTTCAAATGGAAAAATTTTTCAAATATTTCAAGATCTTCACTCAAATTAGCTTCGCGGATGCTCTTCTTCATGCCTAAGTTTGTTTCAAACTAAAGGATTATGGTAACAAAGAGAAAATTGTGGATTTGGCAAAACGTCTTTGAATGAGAATTGTTCGAAGGTTATTCTCAAGTTCCAAAAATTTAGGTGACCCTGCAAGTTTCATTCCGTGTGATTTTCATGGAATTATTCAAAGGTTCGCTTTGGCCGATCTTGGCGAAAGTATTAATTTGATGCGAAATCAATCTAATAAAATCTTTTTCATTGCCCCCACTTACCCCAACGTATGACCCTCGAAGCCAGTTTACCGCATTACTTAATAAAACCAACCCGGTATAGCCGAGGATGTTTTGTTAAAGTGGGGACATTCGATTTCCCAATGGATTTTGTTGTCGTTGATTTCGATACACGATCCTCGGGTACCCCTCATTCTCGGAAGGAGTTTTAAGGACGCGGGCCATGCTGATTGATGTGTGTATGAAGGAGAGATCACTTTACGAGTAGGAAATGTCACACGCTCAATGTTAACCATACTTCCAAATTTAACCAATCCAATAAGGATGTGGTTAAAATGACACACCGGTGCATGTACGGCAATGCACTACTAATAACGGAAGTATAAAAACGTCGAACCTCCGGTTGTTCAAAAATTTGAGCCTAAACCATCGAGAATTGATCCGAGCCTTTCTGTTAGGAATTAGAAATTCCCGGTATTAAAGAGTCGGTCACCTCAAGTATATGTAATCGTTAGAAGGCTCGTAGTCATAGTAATATTTAGTTAAGTAGAATTTAGTTAAGTAACACCGTGGAGGACGGACGGGTCTTTACCCACTGTATGCCTGATCCACACCCGTTGTGTGGCGATTTATGTAAGACTATAAATACTCTCTACCTCCCAAGGTAGAGAGTTGGAGCTCATAATAATATCTTTCACTTTCTCTCACTAAGTTCCCTAAACCTCTAACTTTCTCTCTCTAGAATTCCATCTATATGCTACTTTGTGTTATGGTTTGATGTGTATGTGAAAAGTTATATCTTACAATTGGTATCAAGAGCCATGGTTAGATCATATCTTGCACATCTTTGGATTTCTAGTGGTTTTAGGTGGTTTTGAGTTTGAAAAAGTTTAGTGGTTTTTGCATCATTTGATTGATTTCTAGTGTTAAAGTTTTGATTTTGGTTGTACTTTTGTGTTTAGAATCATCACAAGTGTTTAGGTTTTGATCTAGAAGGTTTGAATCATAGTGGTTGGGTTGTTTTGGATTGAAAAGTGGTGTTTATGTGTTTTGCATGCTAGCGACTTGAGCCACGGAAAAGTTTCTTCGTAGCGACTTGCTTCACATTTTGTAGCGAGTTCAGGTTTGGAGCTAGCGACTTACCTAGCGATTTACTGATACAAGTAGTGGACTCTCCACTACGGTAGCGACAATGGTGGTAGCGACTTGGTCTGTAGCGAGTTGCTCTTTAGCGACTTGTATTCCTAGCGACTTGAGTAGCCAATTGCTGCCAAAATTTCGCTAGCGACTTGAGGTTAGCGAGTTACTACTTAGCGACTTGCATTTTTCTAGCGACTTGGGACTCTAGCGACTTAGTGGTGTAGCGAATTAAGCGTTAGCGACTTAGTGCATTATCTTCTAGCGACTTAGTGCATTATCTTCTAGCGACTTAGTGCATTATCTTCTAGCGACTTGGGTGATTGTTTACGGTTTTCTCTTGATTTAGTAAAATCTCGTGAAAGAATCTATTTCCGGTTTAATCATAGAGTTATAAAATCCCGTATAAACTGTAAACATGTCTACCAACGTTCCTACTATCATCTCCCTGTTGCGAGGATGTTCAAGCGGTGCTGATACTCTCCACCCATGCTTGACAGAACTGACTACGATTCTTGGGCTCAACGAATCAGAATGTACTGCCTTGGGAAGGAAAATGGTGTCAACATTCTCAAATCCATTGATGAAGGACCATATCGAGTTGAGACGACTAGAGACATACTTGATACTAATGAAGATGGTACTATTGTTTACGGAATGGACACCTAAAATGTATGATGAGCTTGAGGATAAGGAGAAAAAGAGATTCGATGCGATATCGGGCTTCAAACATTGTTCTTCAAGGTCTTCCTAAAGACATCTACAAGCTGATCAATCATAACACCGATGCAAAGGCAGTATGGGATAATGTTAAGATGCTTCTCTCGGTTCTAATTAACTATGGAAGACAGAGAATCCCAACTCTATGACGAATTTGAACACTTCAAGATGAAACCAGATGAGAGTGTCTATGAGTACTATGTGAGATTTCATAAGTTAGTGAATGACATGAGGAACATCGGAATGACTATGCCTAACATTCAGCTGAACTCAAAATTTGTGAACAACATGAATCCCGAATGGCACAAGTTTGTCACCTCCGTGAAGCTCACTAAAGGATTGAAGAATACAAACTATGAGCAACTCTATGCCTTCTTCCTTCAGAATGAGAGACATGCTATGTTTGAAAAATTGATTCTCAATCAGTTCAAAACCAACGAGGGAGAGACAAGCTCGTCTAATGACTCAACTGCCTTCTACTCAAACATCGGAATCACAACCAAAGCATCACAAGTCATACCCTTGGGTAATGGTAATCACAAACTCATTCCTGATCTTATGTTCAAACAAGCGATCGATCCACACGTGGTAACTTCATTAATCAACTAGCTCTTCTGATTAGTCAAAACATGAATTCTCTCCCACCAACCAACAACAACCTCGAAAGCATCTAACCCACACAATCAAGCCATTGTTAAAGATGGAAGGATCGTGGTGCAACCAGTTCAGGAAAGACAGTATGATCTGGGAAGAGGTGGAGCGGTAGAGGTTATGTTGGCAACCCGAATCGAGGAAGGAATGGTAACCAAGGTCAAGCTAAGCCAATCAAATGTTATAACTGTGGTGGTGAGGGACACATTGCAAGGAACTGCACATCTCCAAAGCGTCCACAGAATGCAGATTACTTCAGAGATAAGATCTTGGTACAAGCTCAGGATAATGGTGCTGCTTTGGATGAAGAGGAATTGTTGTTTCTAGCCGAGGGCAATGCCAAGACCTATGATGCAGATGTGGATGAGCAGCCTATTCAGGAGATAGGTCACAATCATCCGAATGCCTTTCAAGTCGCTGATTGTGATGCATACGACTCTGATGTGGATGATGGACCTCACGCACACAATTTTTATGGCTAGCATTTCTCCAATGGTCTCTCCCAAGGTCTCTTCTTCACCACTAGCCGGCCCATCCCGAGACAAACTCATCTCAGAGGTATTAAAACTATACGATAATGCTGATGTGCAAAAGATGCATGACAAAGTACATTCAGCTGAAACTATTGAATCAAATGTTGAAAATATGGGTAATATCGATATTATCCCATATGATCAATACGTGAAACAAAGTGAAAGTGAAGGTGTACCAAATGATGCATCTTCTGCGCATCAACAATGACTATGTTTTTGATGAATACCGCATGTGCCCTCGATGATTCCGTAATTTCTGAACTAAATGCCTATAAAGAACGTGTTGCTATTTATGAACAACGTGCTAAATTTGAGTTGACCACTCGTGAGCAGGAAATGGATGACCAAGTGCGTACAGTCATTAGAAAAGTAATTTTAGAGAAGAAGTATTGAAACAAGAATTAAATTCCTTGCAAGAAAAACTTTCTAAAACAGCTAAGCAAAAACAAGAACTTCAAGAAAATGTGAAAATGCTTAAGCAAGAATTTAATGCAAAGGAATCAAAACTCTTGAGAGATTTTTCTAATCTGAAAACTTTGAAAAACAAACTTGAAAACAAGTTGTACATACAAGGAAACACCATTCAGACTGCTCACATGGTCACTAAACATAGAGTCCTAAGCGATAAGCATAGTGTTCCCATGATAGATAAACCCAACCACGAGTAATTAAAAGATAGCAAAAGCTCAAAGTGTGATCTATGATGGCAATGAGATTCTTAAACCTAGACCGAAACCTAGTTGCGTTGAGTGCACTGAGGAGGATAAGAAATCAGATGAAGTCACTAGGGAAAGAATGAACAAAAATTAGATGATCCTAAATGCAAAGAGAAAAAAATAATTATCACTCCCCATGACTACAAAAGGAAAACTGGATTTCCTTGAACATGTTTAAGCCTCGGACATTGTTGACTCCCGAACAAGTTTTCTGGAAAAAGGATTTAGATAAGCGTAAAGCGATAATATTGTTGAAACAAACCCTCCCTATGGAAAATGCCTAGAGCGTACGTGTATCCTCCTAATACACCAATGCATCTTGTTCCTAGAAAAATTGCCACTAAAAGCAAGACCTTAATTAGCCAATATGTTATATTTCAACTATTTGTTGATTTTGAGAAAACTTGCAAGAAAAGGATCACACCACTGGTATAACGGAAGGAGAAAGGGGTTTTGAGCAAATGAAAGAATGTTATTTAACTGAGGTCATGCCTTTCTTTAAACTTCTGAAAGATCACTTTGAGAGTCTTCAAAAAGGGATAGAAACTGATATCAAGGGAATGGAAAAGGAATTTGATGCAATGGTAGTTGAAGTTAGTGATTATGAGCGTGCACTAAAATATAATGAGATTGAGAGGAAGAACTTGCATACATTAAATGAGACTCTTATTACTGAATGTGTTGCTCAAGATATCTTTTTCACTGCTTCAAATTGCTCTATTAATGCTTCCAAATTTCATGAACTATCTGTGGCCCTGAAAGTCTCCCATGATCGTGTCATTGAGCTTGAAAAACTAATTCTAAACTAAACGAGAAAATTGAACTCGATGATCACGACAATTTGGTTAAACATTTTTCTAAACTGGAAGTTGAGCATTTTAATTTACAACTAAAATATCAACATCTTAAAGAAAATGTTAAAACTTCAGATATCAAGACATCGTCGGATGCTCTGTGAGTTTGATGCGCTTTTCAAATTAACAAACGTGATGAACAGATTCAAGCTCATTGCAACACGATCGAGAAAGTTGAAAGCCCAAATCTCTCAATTAAAGGGTCAAACGAACAATATGACAAGCTCCCAAATTCCTCCTCCTTTAGATTCTCAGAATTCTCAAACTTTTCATCTTCAAAACTTAGTTGATGCCTTACAAAAGGAAAACGCGAGTTTTCTAGAAGAAAATGAAAAAGTTAACGACATTTTAAAGAGTTATATGATTCAATAAAAGTCACCCGTGACCAAAACAACGAAAAAATAACGTCTTTACATAAGGAAATTGAGAATGAGAAGTGGAAATGGGAAGCTGCCACTTGTTTTCAATAAGAATGTTGTCTCAAAGTCACCCTTAGTATGCAAATACCTGTGACAGTTAAATATATTCCTCCTCATCTTAGGAATAATGAACATGCTTTTCATGAATCTTGTGCTCACCTTAAGGATAGTCTAGAATGTCTCCGTGAGATTGTCGAAGAGGATTTCATTAACAAACCTCTTGATAGTGAAATTAGGTTTGCTTGCCTCCATGCCAAACGATCTCAAGAGTTGCTAGAATGTGTAATTGCCACATGTCCCAAATCCTTAACCTTAGGTGCAAAGGCAAAGCTGTGATGCCTTGTTCTATGCCTAGTGCCAAGCAGAAATCCGTTCTATGCCCAGTCTTAAGAAAGGAAACACTAATGTGCCTTCAAGTAGTTCGATTCGGATATGTTAGTGCTAAGAAAGTGAACTTTAGTGTGCCTGCAAAAAGCTCAAATCACAGTCTTAAAGTATACACTAATGTGCTTCTAGTACTTCAGATCCTTGCACATCAAGTTCCGGAATGCAAAAATTAGATCAACCAACTAATGTTCCCATTCCCTCTACAGGAGTAATCAGTGACTTTAAAGCAAGCAAGTCAAAGTCTCAAGACAATACAAGGAATGATAGGACCTTGCAAGCTAAGAATGTGCATTGGATAAGAGTAGAAGACCAATCTAGGAACTTTAAGCTTGAGTTGAATAAAACGAATCGTGTTGATTCTAGTATTAGCCTTAGGCATATTGTAATTAATTCGATTCGATACTATCTGCAAACCTTGTAATCTGTCTGCTTGAATTCATTGCTAATCATGAATGTGGTGTGAATGCTTTGTCTAATGCTGTCAAATGCCCGTTAAAATTGTTAATGCTAATAATCGTGCAAATAAGGCAAAAAGGCAAAAAACGAAAGATTGTTAGAAAAAAGTGGAAACCCACAGGAAGAACTTTTATAAAGATAGGTTATTATTGGATACCTTTTGGCCATAAGAATAATCAGTTTTGTTCTCAAACCGCTAAGATTATGCCCACTAGAAAATGGATGCCTACTGGTAGAACTATTCCTTAAGAAGTGAACATACTTTGAATAGGTCAAATCTGACACCAAAGCATTGCATCTATTCCCAATGATTCCATTGCTTCTACTTCGATATGGATGTTTCGTTTTCGATGTGGGTGTTCCACCATCAGCATGTACTAACCAAGTGGAACCCATTCTTGCATGGGGATCCCAATTATCCGATTATCCATTCTTGTCGTGTTCAACTGCAGATCATTCAAATCGTTACGTGGTACCGGACTCGTGGCTTTCCAAGCATATGACTAGAGACCGTCGCGTGCTCATGAACTTCGTGAGCAAATTCATCTGGACTGTTAGATTCGGTAATGATCATTTCGGTGCAATTAAGGGTTATGGTGATTATGTTGTTGGTGATAGTGTTATCTCTAGAGTATACTATGTGGAAGGTTTGGGTCATAATCCGTTCTCTGTTGGTCAATTCTGTGATTCTGATCTAGAAGTAGCCTTCAGAAAACATACCTGCTTTGTTAGAGATCTTAATGGCAAGGAACTGTTAAAAGGAACTCGTGGTTCAAATCTTTACACCATCTCCATAGAAGATATGATGAAGTCTTCTCCAATTTGCTTGTTGTCAAAGGCTTCTAAAACAAAGTCATGGTTATGGCATCGACGTCTCAATCACTTGAACTTCGGCACCATCAATGATCTCTCCAGAAAGGACTTAGTTGTAGGTTTACCTCGTCTAAAGTATGAAAAGGATCATCTTTGTTCAGCATGTCAATTGGGAAAAAGCAAGAAGTATGCCCATAAACCCAAACCTACTAACTCGGTCACGAGAAGTTCTTCATACAATTCATATGGATTTATGTGGACCAATGAGAGTGCAGAATATCTTTGGGAAGAAATATGTATTAGTTATAGTTGATGATTACTCTAGATTCACCTGGTCAAGTTCTTAAGGACAAAGGATGAAACTCCTGATATCATCATCAAACTTATCACAGCTGAGGTTCGACTTAACAAAACCGTCAGAATTATCCGGACAGACAATGGAACCGAGTTTGTTAACAAACAACTTAGTGAATTCTATGAAAGCATTGGAATCAGCCATCAAAGAAGTGTTCCACGAACTCCTCAACAGAACGGTGTAGTTGAAAGACTAAATCGAACTCTTGTAGAAGCCGCTCGAACAATGCTGATTTACTCAAAAGTTCCAATGTTTCTCTGGCTGAAGCTATTGCCACTGCATGCTACACACAAAATCATTCCCTGATTCACACTGTTCATGGAATGACACCATATGAACTTGTCCCAACAGTAAAAACCTAATCTCTCTTTTCTTCGTGTGTTTGGTGCATTGTGTTATCCAACTAATGAGGGTCAAGACTTAGGGAAACTTAGGGCTAAAGTGACATTGAGTATTTGTAGGATATGCACCAAACAAAAGGGATACGAATCTATAACAAAAGAACCCGAAATATCATGGAAACCATTCACGTTACGTTTGATGAGCTTACCGGTCAAATGGCTCTGACACTCCAACTCGGGACCCGCACTTCAAAAGTCCCATTGGTTCATCCCTTGTTCCAAACTCTTCTCAAGAAACTCCATATGTACCTCCATCCGAAGATGATTTAAAGAAATTGTTTGATCCTATGTTTGATGAACTGTATGATTCAATTACTAATGAGGTGTTGATCCCTACAACAGAAGATGCTCATATTCCTGTGAATGAAGACAATCCTTCAGTCTCAATATCTTTAAGTCAAGAAGCAACTGCTGCTGATCCTTCAGTCTCATCAACAAATCATCATTCTTCAAATGTACATCATGGAAATGTTTATGGCATCAATGATGAAGTTAATCCCTTTGCTACTCCTGAATATGCTCCATTTGAAAACATATTTGCTACTCTGAATCATCATCGAACCATCTTCTTGAAGACATCGACTCGGCTACCTCGGTTCCTCAACAACTGCCACATGAACACCTTAGAAAATGGACTCACGATCATCCATTAGACAACATCATTGGTAATACCTCTCGTCCTGTATATCAACCCGAAACAACTTGCAACCGATGCCTTATGGTGTTTCTTCAACTCCGTACTATCTAAGATCGAACCAAAAGATGTTAAAACCGCCATGAATGAAGACATTTGGTTCAATGCCATGCAAGATGAAATTCATGAGTTTGATCGACTTGATGTATGGGAGTTAGTACCTGCTCCAGACTGTGCTATGATTATTGCCCTTAAATGGATCTTCAAAGTGAAACTTGATGAGCAAGGTGATGTGTTGAAAACAAGGCCCGATTAGTTGCTAAAGGATATCGTCAAGAGGAGGGTATAGCCTTTGAAGAATCGTTTTGCTCTGGGTTGCTCGAATCGAGGCAATCAGAATCTTTCTGGCTAATTCTGCTAGTAAGAACATGGTAGTATATCAGATGGATGTGAAGACGGCATTTCTAAACGGAGATCTTAAAGAAGTCGTCTACGTCAACCAACCTGAAGGATTTGTGAATCAAGAGCATCCTACTCACGTTTATCGTCCGAAGAAGGCTCTTTACGGTTTAAAGCAAGCTCCAAGGGCATGGTATGATACACTGTCAAAGTTTCTTTTATCAACCGGATTCAAGACAAAGGAGCGAGTTGATCCTACCTTATTCACCGAAGTCGCAAACATTTAACTCATGTTCAAATTTATGTTGATGATATTATTTTTGCCTCGACCGACCCAATGGAATGTGATCGTTTTCTAATGAAATGAGTTCAAAATTTCAAATGTCAATGATGGGACAAATGTCATTTTCTTGGGATTACAAATTTCACAAAGTCCCGGAGGCATTTTCATAAATCAATCTAAATATGCAATAGAGATTTTAAAGAAATTTGGATTTGATTCAAGTGACCCTGTTGACACCCCCATGATTGATCGAACCAAACTAGATGAGGACCACTCGGGGATCATGATTGACCAAATGAAATATCGTAGTATGATTGGATCCCTGATGTACCTCACGGCTAGTAGACCGGACATCTTGTTATTTGTTTGCATGTGTGCTAGATACCAGGCTAAGCCTACTAAAAAGCACCTTGAAGCGGTTAAGCGGGTCTTTCGGTATCTCCAAGGAACCATCAATATGGGACTATGGTACCCGAAGGACACCGTTATGTCACTAACGGCCTATGCAGATCGCGATCATGCAGTTGTCAAGATACTCGTCGAAGTACATCCGGAGGTGCTCAGTTTTTGGGTGATAAGCTTGTGAGCTGGTCTTCAAAGAAGCAAATGAGTACTTCTATTTCCTCTACAGAGGTGAATACATAGCCATGTCATCTTGTTGTGCTCAAATCCTATGGATGAGATCTCAATTATCTAACTATGGCTTTGAATTCAACAAAATCCCTCATGATAATAAAAGTGCTATTGCTCTCTCATGCAACAACGTTCAACACTCAAGAGCAAAGCATATCGACATTCGACATCATTTCATCAGGAACAAGTGGAAAAAGGTGTGGTGGAACTATATTTTGTGAGGTCTGAATATCGGTTAGCAGACATCTTCACCAAAGCTCTTCCAAGAGAACGTTTTGAGTTTATTCTTCCACGTCTTGTCATGAAAAGCCTTCAACCGAATACTCTCAAAGCGTCTTCGGGAGGAAGACGAGGAGTAAAGGTCTATCTTCATCTATCTCTTGTATATATCTATTCAAAAATCAAAATACAAAATTATAAAACCTTCAAAATCCATAAAAATCTGAAAAATTCGAAAAATCTTCAAAAATATTGTCTTTTTGTCATGCGGTTTCTCGGTTCGATAATATCTACGGTCTTTGTGCTGTCATTCAAAGAATGACACGGGACTTTAGATGTTGTTCGAATTTCAAAAAATCAAAAAAAAATTATGTTTGAGAGAAAGAGAAAAAAATGGTTTATTGTCATTTTCAGGAAATAACCCGGTTTTAAAAGAAAGAACAGAGCCATGTTTTACCATGTTTTCAAATTCCATGCTCCGATTCTATAAACATTTATCTGCTGAAAACTAAATGCTTTGAAAAATAACTCGGTCTCTATTTTTGATAATCATCTGGACTTAGTTGTCAAAATCTCCATCTCTCAATCAACAACCTATGTCATTGAGTGAGGGGAGAATGATTTCAATTAAATTAAAAAGTTATTTGGCATTAAATTGTTTTCAAAAGATGTACATGCATGTTTTATCAATGGAGTTTAAAGTCTTAAATCCGATCCTTAGCGTTAAGCGCTTTCATAATCAAGTCACAATTCTCCTTAAAAGCTTTCAAAATCAATTTAAATCTATAAGAGATCACAAATCTCAAATGATTTGATAATTGTGATTGGGGGAGAATGTGTGATTTAAATTGGATTTAAACTGATAATTCGGTAAATGGTTTTATAAGGATGTACAAGCTCTCCTTCCCCGTAAGTGACAAACGATTTCAAATTTTCCATGCACATGTTGAGGGGAGCATCTATCTTAAACCACAATGATTTGAAACGTGATCACTTATCTCAATGTGCAAGTTCCCTCTAGTATGTGCAAAACTCTTTTCAAATCTCGAGGCACATATTGAGGGGGAGCAAAATCATGAAAACCTCATCCTTCCCCAAAATGCTTTATCTACTTGATTCGATTAAGGAAGTGATGTTGATATTTTTTGAAAATGGTAATCAAAGAAGTTAATTCTTTCTCTTGCCTCCGTGTGGAAAACTATTTCAAATACTTGATTCACATGTTGAGGGGGAGTTCTTCTTCAAAAAATATCAAAACAATTCGGTACAAAATGCTTTGATAAAATATCATAAGTATCTGGATTGATTTTCAAATGGTTTTCAATTGGTTCCTATGGCGGATGAACAATACCAAAAAGACCGACCAACTTTACATTATGTATGGTGATATAAGGATGATAAGGTTAGGTATGTGTTCCCATGATCCGCCAGAACCGGAGGGATCTACCAGGGACTATCCACTAGTTAGTGTAGAGTTCTTAGGTATGATGATAAAAGGAGAAAAATGAGATATGGGAAGAGTGCGGACTAAGGCTGAGCTAGTCTTGGAATAAACCCAACAAGGTTCTAGCTATGAAGTCTCGGTAAGCACTAAAGGGGTTGAAGAATTAAAAAGAATTGAATGAGAAAAGGGTGAAAACAAATAGCCCTCCATTTATTCAACCTTAGGGCCGAAACCGGGTTCAATTCATATGCTACTGATGGTAACATCGGTATTGAAGACCAGATGTCATGGACCCAGTGGACGCCCTTGCACTTCAACTTTCCAAACCACTCAAGTTCCTCTTAAAAGGACTTGTTTCATTCTCACGAGGAACCGACATTATCTATCGACTTTCTCTTAGAGATTGTTGATATTGAAGAAGGAGACCCTCTCCCTAGTCTCTGGCACAGGATCCAAATATGCACAAATTGAGTCTAGAGCCACGAGATCATCAATAAATCTCATTAGGACACTTTCAATGAAGACTCTCTGTTTTCACACAATGTGGAAAGAGAGATTATATCTTGAGTCCTACGCATTATCCTTGTGGTATTGCCAGAACATCCGAGTGATGTGTTTACACATTCACAATGAAGATGGAAAGCCTCTTGGAGCCAACATCTAACAAGCTCCTGGTAGGTGGCATGTGAGATCTATTATATGGATCAACCATGTGACAACCGAACAGAAACAATGGGGCGATTCAATTTCTTGAATCAATCTGGTTCAGGTTATGGATTGACGGATACCTTTGAAAAACCGGTCTTTGTGCTTAACAACTCTTTTCTTTAATACATCGACCGTGTACTATTTTTCAAATCAAAAGGTGTTTTATGATTGATAATTGATTTTCATTAAAACCTTCATTGTATTGCAAAAACAATTTCTATTGAGCAATACTCGATTGTTTTTCAAATATCTTTTCATCAATCGGTGGACTCAAATTATTTGGTTCACTCACTCCGTGTTGTCTTCTTTGAGATGTTCGGTTTGAGAACAGCTAGAGCAGCTTGCGAAACCTGTCAAGGAAATTCTTGAATTATACCGATCACGAGCAATACTTTGTACGATCAACGGGGAACCGTGGGACGTGTACCTCAATTCAACGAAAGTGATCAAAGACACTTTCGTGCGTTTACTGCTAACTGTTGTATGCAGGTACCGGACGTTTGCGGTGATCGAATGAAGCGGTCAATCCATAGCCGCATGCTCACTTAACACATTCATCTCAAAAGAAATCATGATTAGTGCATCAATGACTCTGATATTTCACTCCATGCTTACGCTTCTGCTGCCAATATCATGATTCAACAAAGCTTCGCTTACTCGATGAGAAGATATCATGATCCAGAATGTGAGCATGTCGGTCCGAATGTCACAACACCACAATGGATGTCACGAGATCTTTGATTGGCGATGATCTCAAATCTGGCTCAACATTATTATCACGTGGATCGATAAAGACCTCCACTTGGATTAACCAAACATGCAATGAGTGGAATCAATGACTACGAGCTTTTGAGCAAAGTACTACATCAAGAATGCAAGATCAATTGTTAATGTAATATCTGATTGTATTCAATGTCATTTTAGTGTATGTTTGAGGTGACCTCCCTTAGGGGGAGATTGTTAGGAATTAGAAATTCCCGGTATTAAAGAGTCGGTCACCTCAAGTATATGTAATCGTTAGAAGGCTCGTAGTCATAGTAATATTTAGTTAAGTAGAATTTAGTTAAGCAACACCGTGGAGGACGGACGGGTCTTTACCCACTGTATGCCTGATCCACAGCCCGTTGTGTGGCGATTTATGTAAGACTATAAATACTCTCTACCTCCCAAGGTAGAGAGTTGTAGCTCATAATAATATCTTTCACTTTCTCTCACTAAGTTCCCTAAACCTCTAACTTTCTCTCTCTAGAATTCCATCTATATGCTACTTTGTGTTATGGTTTGATGTGTATGTGAAAAGTTATATCTTACACTTTCACGTTTTACGGTTAAGAGTTTATCAACGATACGTGCTGAGCAAAAGAAGAAATTAGAAAAGGAGACTACAACGGTTGTGGTGGAAAATGCTAGCTCTAAGAGCACACCACTTGTCCCACCTCCGCTTTCTGTTCGTTGTGTTGAACTTAAGAACGTCGAGTTTTCTTTGAGTGGCAATCCCACTCCTTCTTCTGAAAATATTAAACTTTCTTCTAAACAAATCATTTCTGATTCTTCCTCTTCCCTCACTAAATCTGAGGAGGATGATTCTATCATGGAAGAAATTGAGGCTTATTTGAAAAGTGATTCAGTTTCACCGGAAATTGATAATGCTGACATCGACATCGAGGGAGATATTCGTTTAATCGAAGAAATGCTCTCTTCACTCTCTCCGAAAGAAAATAAAATTAAGCCATCTACTAATCCTTCGGAGCCCGAGCTCAAGGATTCTTCTATTGATTTACTTCTCGAGGAGTTCGCCGATGAACTCGCTCGCATGGATCCTCTTCCACCGGGAAGTGAGGATGACGTCTTTGATTTTAGAGCCGACTTACGCGAAATTGAATATTTGTTATATAAAGATCCGTCGATTTACTTCGAGAAGTTCACCGATGAACTTGCTCCCAACGACTCGATTCTTTTCGAGATTAAAGAAAATAAATACGATGATCCATTTTACCCAAAGAAAGAAAAGGAAGTGAAGATTTCGACTGATGAGCTTATTGATTCAGAGGTCCCGAACTATTTTTTATCCGAGAGTGATTCCTCTTCTCGTGAGGATTTTCACGTAGATGATACGTTGATTTCGTTCCTTTCCGAGGACAAGATTTTTAACCCTGGGATACTCATCGAAGAAGACATTCATAAAATAAAAGTTAACCGGAAAAAGGATCCTCTCTTGGATGCCTTCATGTTTGAGCCTTTAAGACACACCTCTCTGTACCATGGACTCCCTTCTTCTATGGAGTTGTTTCTCTTTGATCCGTCATCCCGACGTCCGCCCGCAAAACCGTCGGATGATGGATCACTCTTTCTTGATATACCTTTTGTGAGTTCGGGAGATGATATCCCATTTGTGCTTGAGCCCGACATTTTCTTTCCCTCCCAACCCACCCATTCTCTTTCCCTCCGGAGTGAGGATACCATCTTTGATCCGGGTATCCCTTCCGCTTGTTTCCCAAAGGACAAATGAATTGGGACGAGTCGCTAGCGACTTCGTTTACCAAAACATAGGCTTCGTGGAGGCACCCCATGCTTATCCTTTTATCTTATTTATGTTTTCTAATAAGTGACGTGAGGAGGTTCGCCTCTTCCATTTCTCGTGTTTCGTGTTGTTGTTGTTTATGTCCAGGATTTTCCTCGATACATGAAGACTCTCGTGCTTGAAGTTTTGTCTTTTCTCCACTCGAGTTTCATGTTTTGACGATCTTATGGAAATCCGATATCCAAAATCTTTATCGATTATCGTTTATCTATTAGCATAACTAACCAATGGTTTAGATTTACGTTGAGACCCCTTACCTTTAAACATTGAGGACAATGTTTTATTTTAGTCTGGGGTGGGTAATCTTCGATTTGATTTGACCGCACTTATTTGTTTTTTGCCGTGTACTCTCGCAACCCCGTATTTCCATTGAAAAAGTTAAAAATTGTGCAAAAATTGTGAAAAATTTAAAAATTTTGAAGCTTTTGTTAAGTCTTTTTGATTGAAAAGTTTGCTAGTCTCTTAGACAAGAAGCTATAAAATGCGAATTCTAGCTCACAAGGCCAAGAATTTGCAAGTTTCCCTGAGTGACTTTAAATATGCATGACTTAATTTCATTAGACGAAGCATTTGCTAAATTAATATATGTTTTGACACCTTGTTGACTTTCCGCTGGTGAGGGTAGGAATGGAATTTTGACTTGACCGGGCGTGTTGAGCCCTAGCTTGTTCCCTTAACCATAGATAATCCAAAATTATCGGCTAAGCATCCGCGGATCTCATTATTTAGGATTTTTAAATTTGGAGATCGAGGAATGATATAGTTACTTATGAGTTTAGATGCTAAGCGTGGAGTAGTTGGTTCTCTTTAGAGCCCATCAAAGGTACTTATGGCTTTTTGTTCCCACAAGATTGTTTCACCCCATATCTGTGATTAAATAATTAGAGATGTTGAGTTTATGGCGATAGTTAGTTCTTTATCTTCTTTAGAGAATCCTTGCCCATGAGGGTTGGGTACACATCAAGGTACTGTCAGTGTTGCGGTGTAATAGACAACTGATTCCTGATAGTTTGCTGCAATTGTTTCTATTGTTATAAAAGCCGTAGGATTCGGAGTTTGGCACAAAAATTAACATGAAATAAAGCCCAAATGTATTAAAGTTGAAAAATCCAAAAGCCATAAAAGTTTTCTATGTCCGACGGTACCCCCATTGTCATGGACTTCTATAAAGGTTGAGGAAAATCCAAAGTCATAATAAGACTCTCGATAAAACGGTAATCCCGTTGACCAAGGGCCTAAATTGCAAAAATGCAAATGTGCTGAAATAAGTGTTAAGCCAAACTTTGAATCCTGGAGATGTCTAAATAAAGCCTCTGTCTCTGGACTCGTAGATGAGTTGTCTCGGTCGCCATAAAAGGATATTCTCCCTAAATCGTGTGAAATTAGGACCTTGATGTGGACCTCATTCTTGTGTGCAACGGTTTTCGAGGGAAGATGGATAACTAATTATCGACTTAGCTTCATATCTTTATCGGAATAAAACCTATCGAAACGAGAAACTTGAAGAAATTCATTTCTCACAAAAATAAAATAAATAGAGGAAAATAGGAAAATGGAAGCAAAAGGTAATTACACAAGTAACTTCCATGGGTAGTGTTATCATCTAAAGTCATATTTAACAATGATTTCAATTTTACGCTTAGTTTGGGGACTTGTGAAAAATCAGGGACGATGTATTCTATCCGTATGGTCACTTCACGCTGTGTTGTGTTTCCTATTCCGTTATCCTAACGTGTCGTTTGAAAAATGTTGGAGTTATTGATCGACATGAAAGTTCAACAAACCGTCACTCATAATTGGAATGTGCTTAACCGTAATATCTATATGTGAATTAAAAGGTAAACGGAGCGTTTTTAGAAATAAGGGTTTCTTAATCTCTTTTGAGGAATCTTTGCTACTTTTCATTGGTTTAGTAGAAAGAGGTTGAAATCCTTAGTTTTAGAAGCGTGAGTTGATTACATTGCGTGAGGACACGACAATATTCTCGTCTGGGGTATTTTGGTATATGTGAAAACATATACCTTTTTCTTTATCAAAACCGGACCAAAAAGACCAAAAACTAACCCCTAAAGCCATAAATATTTGTGTTTTTGTGTTTATGTATGTGCAGATAACGGATATTGTAAAATGGAAAAAAAGAAGACAAATGGACAAAAACGAGCACGAGAATGGAAGGAGCGCGAAGTTACGGGTCTAATGATAATTTTATTTGGAGCATCGAGGCAAGAGAAGAAAATTTTAAAGACCAAACGAAGAATTAATTAATTAAGAAGAAAAAGAAAAATAGAAGAAAGAAAAGAAAGAGAAAAATTCAACTTGGGGACCAAGTTTTGACAGGAGTTTTTTTATGCCAAGATAGAATAGTTTAGGGGTCATTATGAAAAATTATTAGGGGCCAAATTGTAACTAGTGGGTCTATATATACCCACCTCCCTCACCTCATTTTAGAATCTTTATTTGTATTTTTGTACCCAAACTCTTGTATTTTATTTTTATGCTCTTTAGTTTTATGAAAGTTTTATTTATTTCTTGCATCTCTATATTCTTCTCATCTCTTAATCCTTTTTATTTCATTTTATTTTTATAAAACTTTTTATAAAAATATGCCATGAAGAGTTGAGTTATAGTAAGATTGTGTGAGTGTATTTTATACGCTTCGCGCACACGCTCAACATATCATATTTATATTTTTATAAAAGTTTAGTTTTTTTTTTTTTTTATTAAAGCTCACGTTTTTATTGTTTTATTTAGCTTAAAAATAGTAAAAAGTCTCTAAAAATCTTGTCCTTTTCACAAAAAATCTAAAAATATATTTTATTTTCATCATAAAACTTTCGTAATTTTCTGAGATGATTTAGTATTTTTAAAAATCAAAACTGTCATCCTTTTCTCTAAAAACTGTTTAATTTTATTTTTAAAAATATTAAAAAACGTAAAAAAATATTTTTAGATTTTCTGGTAACTTCTCATAGTTTTCTTAAGATAGTGTGAATTTTGTTATATTTTTTTGAACTAGTTTACTATTTATTTTGATTTATTTGCTATTTTAAACATAAAAATCGAAAAAAATTACTTATTTAATTCCGAAAATTCTAAAAAGTTTTCTGTGAGCTTCTATCAGTTTTCTAATGTTTCTAAAAAATATTTGGAATTTTCGGAGTTCATTTGATATTTTTCCTTGATTCATTTCCTTTCCTAATAAAAAAAACCAAAAAAAAAATATATATATATATAGTTTTAAATTTTAGATAATTTTTAAATCACATTTTTAGTTGTAGAGAAATATTAGATCACTTTTAGGGGTTAAAATAGATTAATTTGCATTTTAGAATACGCTTTTTTTAGCATAAAGTAATTTGCGTCTTTAGTTCTATTTACGTACTTAATTGAGATTACTTGTTTGCACCTTAGGATTAGTAGATTTATATGCCTTTTATTATTATTGCTTGCCCCGTAGTTTAGAAATCCTCAAATCCTTTTTAACACATTCAAATCCCGATAATCGCGACGTGAGTTGGAAATTCCATTCAACCCTCGTTCGGAACGATCTCGGTGCTCAAACCTAACACGTTTGAGTTACCCCGTAATACTACACACTTCTATATTATTGATTTTTATCGAATCAT
Organism: Chrysanthemum makinoi; assembly: GCA_910596185.1. NCBI lineage: Eukaryota > Viridiplantae > Streptophyta > Magnoliopsida > Asterales > Asteraceae > Chrysanthemum > Chrysanthemum makinoi. Next base: position 91,925,390 of record OU343219.1, on the reverse strand, counting down.
AGAGTCTAGTGAACCAAATCAAGAACAAGCCACTAAACCTGTAAGACCAAATGACAAACCTGTTAGGAAGCCAGTGAAATATGCTGAAATGTATAGAAACATGTCATCTAGTCCTAGAGGTAACAAAAGGAACTGGAACCAGCTAAAATCGGAGCAACTAGGTGATGAATTTGTTATGTATAATAAATCTTGCTTTATGTGTGGAAGTTTTTCTCATCTGCAGGATAAATGCAGACACCCTATGAGACCTCAACCCATCATGACCCCAAGAGCAATTCTTTTTAAAACTGGCATAAAATCTTTGAATACTACAAGGCTAGTTAGTACTGCTAGACCACAACCCATAGTATTTGGTAAAAGACCCAAAAGAAACTTTTCAAAATCACCATCTACTTCACCAAGGCCCTTTAATGCTAAAGCAAAGACAAACCTTTAAGTCCTATGATGAGCAAATCAAGTTTTACAAGAAAAAGGTTAATACTTATGAGCCAAAACTTAATACTGATAGGCCAAAAGTTAATACTTATAAGCCTAAAATGAAAACTGTTGGTTCAAAAGTGAGTGCTGCTGGGGGAATCAAGGGCAATGTTGTTAAACCCTCAGCTTGTTGGGTTAGAAAGACCACTCAACCTAATAGTGCATCAATTACTTTTAAGAAATATGATTATATTGATGCACGAGGCAGATCCAAGTCAGTAATGGCTTGGGTCCCCAAAAGGAACTAATTTCCTTTATCTTGTGTGCAGGGACATTCCAACAATAATGATGATCTTGGCTATTCAGACAGTGGGTGTTCCAGGCACATAAATGGAAATCTAACATATCTTTCAGACTTCACTGATTTGAATGGAGGATATGTTTCTTTTGGAGGAGGTATAGGTGGAAGAATTACTGGTAAAGGCACAATCAAGACTGTTAATTTGGACTTTGAAGATGTGTACTATGTGAAAGAACTCAAATACAATATATTCAGTGTGTCACAAATGTGTGACAAGAAGAAATTTGTTCTATTCACAGACACTGATTACTTGGTTTTATCTCCAAATTTTAAGTTGCCTAATGAAGATAAGGTACTACTTAAGTTTCTTAGGAAAAGCAATCTGTATAGTGTAAGTATAAAAAACATAGTGCCCAAAGAAAACCTTACATGCTTAGTTGTTACAGCTTCTTTGGATGAATCTATGTTATGGCATAGAAGGCTAGGTCATGTGAACTTTAAGGTGATAAATCTTTTAGCTAAAAATAACCTTGTAAGAGGTTTACCTTCAAAAAGATTTGAAAATACACAGACATGTATTGCATGCCTCAAAGGGAAGCAAAGATAGACCCTCTTGTAAGCCTAAATTTTTTAACTCTATCACCCAACCACTTCATATGCTGCATATGGACTTATTTGGCCCCACCTCTGTTAGCATCCTGAATTTTAAGAAATATTGTTTGGTTGTGACTGATGATTTTAGCAGATTTACTTGGGTTTTCTTCATGAATACTAAGGATGAGACCAGTGAAATCCTTATGTCATACATAACTGCAGTAGAGAACCTTGCTGATAAGAGAGTTAAAATCATTAGGTGTGATAATGGGACAGAGTTTAAAAACCAAGTGATGAATGATTTCTGTCAACTTAAGGGTATTAAAAGAGAATACAATGTAGCTAGGACTCCTCAGCAAAATGGGTTTGCTGAAAGGAGAAATAGGACATTGATAGAGGCTGCTAGGACTATGTTAGCAGATTCCAAGTTGCCCACAACATTCTGGGCTGAGGCAATTAATACTGCTTGTAATGTTCTGAATTGGGTACTGGTTGTAAAGCCTCATGACAAGACTCCCTATGAGTTGTTTTTAGGTAGAAAGCCTACCCTAGACTTTCTTAAACCTTTTAGGTGTCATGTCTCTATTCTCAATACCATTGATCACTTAGGTAAGTTTGATGGAAAATCTGATAGTGGATATCTGGTTGGCTACACCCTAAATAGTAAAGCCTTTAGGGTTTATAATTCTAGAACCAGAAGAATAGAGGAGAATCTGCACATAGATTTTCTTGAGGATAAACCTAGTGTAGAGGGGCAAGGACCAAAATGGCTTTTTGATATTGATATGCTAACAGAATCTATGAATTATGTGCCTGTTTATGTGGATTCTAACATTGTTGCAGGAGAAAAGAAAGGTCTTGATGCAGTTTCTGATGATGATCATGATTGTGTCCTATTGCCCATTTAGAAGGACAGCTCAATTGGAAGCACTTCTTCAGGGGAGGCAAACAAAGAAGATGATCAGCCTCTAAAGACCAATGATTCTAATGCTGAAGGAGGTGTAACCAATGAAGGTGACACAGTTGTAGAAACTTAAGTGATCAATACTAATGTGGTTAATACTGATAAGCCACATGTTAGTACTGATGAGCCAGAATTTAATATTGATAGTCCCCACTCCATTCCATCAGTTAATACAGATGTTTCTAGTCCTAATGATGAAGCAGATGATATTGATTTTACTAATATAGCTTCATCCTATGATGTTCCTGCTACACCACATAGACGAATTAATCAGGATCATCCCTTGGAGAATGTAATTGGGGATGTTCATGCTGAAAGAACTACAAGATCAAAAGTTCAGCATAGTGAGACTGGCTTCTTTAGTGCTATATATGAAGAGAGGATTCATGGGGACACACAAAAATGTCTCTTTTATTGTTTTGTTTCCCAAGCAGAACCAAAGAAAGTCTACAAACAACTTGAAGATGAATCATGGGTAGAAGCAATGTAAGAAGAGCTTCTCCAGTTCAAACTTCAAAAATGTATGGGTTCTAGTGGATCTTCTTGAAGGAAATAGAGCTATTGGCACTAAATGGGTTTTCAGAAACAAGAAGGATGAAAGAGGTGTGGTAATAAGGAACAAGGCTAGACTGGTGGCTCAAGGGTATACACAACAGGAAAGGATTGATTATGAAGAGGTATTTGCTCCAGTGGCAAGGATTGAAGCTATCAAGACTATTCATGGCCTATGCATCATACAAAGACTTCACAGTATACCAGATGGATGTGAAGAGTGCTTTCCTCTATAGGAATATTGAGGAGGAGGTGTATGTCTGTCAACCTCCAGGCTTTGAAGATTCAACATTTCCTGAGAAAGTTTACAGGGTTCAAAAGGCACTCTATGGTCTGCATCAGGCCCCAAGAGCTTGGTATGAAATTTTGGCCAAGCATCTTTTGGGCAATGGCTTTAGAAGAGGGAAGATTGATCAGACTCTATTCATCAAGAATGTGAAGAATGATATCATGTTGGTTCAGATATATGTAGATGACATTATTTTTGGCTCAACCAAGCAGGATCTATGCAGAGAATTTGAAAATTTGATGCATGATAGGTTTTAGATAAGTTCTATGGGAGAACTCACCTTCTTTCTTGGGCTACAGGTCAAGCAGAAGAAAAATGGCATATTTATTAGTCAGGATAAGTATGTCAAGGAGATTTTTGTGAAGTTTGGCTATGAAAATACAAAGATTGCAAGCACTCTTATGGAGCATAATAAGCCATTACTTCCAGATACTGATGGTTAAGAGGTTGATCAACACCTCTACAGGTCAATGATTAGATCATTGATGTAATCGACTGGCTCCAGACCAGATATCATTTTTGTAGTGTGTTCCTGTGCAAGATTTCAAGTCTCTCCAAAGCTTTCTCACAAGCATGATGTTAAAAGAATCTTTAGATATCTAAAAGGCCATGCTCACCTAGGCCTTTGGTATCCTAAGGACTCTCCCTTTGATCTGGTAGCTTACTCTAACAGTGACTATGCTGGGGTAAGTCCTGATAGGAAGTCAACCATAGGAGGATGTTAGTTTCTTGGTGATAGGTTGATTTCATGGCAGTGCAAGAAGCAAAGCATTGTGGCAAACTCTACAACTGAGGCTGAGTATGTAGCTGATGCAAGTTGCTGTGGTCAAGTCCTCAGGATTCAAAATTAGATGATTGATTATGGGTATAATTGTTTGGGCATTGTCATTTACATAGATAACAACAGTACTATATGCATTATAAAAAATCTAGTTGCTCATTCTAAAACTAAACACATTGAGATAAGACATCACTTTATAAGGGATTGTAATGAAAAGAAACTCATCCACATTGATAGGATTGATAGTGAGTTTAATGTTGCAGATCTATTAACAAAAGCTTTTGAATTGGGAAGGTTTCAGTACTTGGTCACAAGTATTGGGATGCTTCATCCATAAATGTCTTATCTCTCTATATTTTGTAAAGTTTTGTAAACTGGTAGTTAGTACTGATTGTTATTTCGTTAATAATGCTAGTGTAAAGTTAATACGAATTTTGTTTTCTTGGTTTTTAGCTAACTTTTCAGGAATAGCACAAGCAGTATGGATGTGGTTTGGTGACTGACTATTACAAAGACATGTGGTTCTTTCCCTTATGCTCATTCGGATGCAACCACATGATGGAACTTGCTGTAACTCTGGATTTTGTGATGCCAAAGCATTATGTGGCATCTTGTGGTATTAATGAACATGAATTGATGGTTTCAGTTAGTCAGGTTCATTCTGAACTAACCCACTCTTTGCCATTCTATCTGTTTACATATAGTGTGACTAGCCCAAGGGCTTCTGGCTTAGAGAACAGCGAGCAACCGTGAATCCAACACTTGTGTTGGAGGCAACACCTGCCACGAGCTGGAAACCCTATCAAGAAGGCCCTTTTAAAGGGACTATCCATCACAGGCAGTTCTTAGCACATAAACCATTGGTTTTCACCAAACCAGAGGCCATGTAAGGCCGACCTTGATTAAGTGCCCGTCATCATACTTAATCCCTTCAAATTGGGGTTTCAGTATTATAATTTCTAAAGTGTGAGATAATACTGATGGTTATAAGTTAGTACTGATAAGCTTATTTAGTACTGATGAACTAGTCGTTAGTACTTATTCCAAAAGTCAGTTTTGCAATGATTACTTTTGCAAATTGAGTTGTTACCGCGTGTTTCTTTATATAAGGGTTTCCTAATTGGTTTCTCTTTACTTATTACCATAAATATTTACAAGGCAGTTCAACCAAATTTCTCAAATTCTCTATATATTGCATAACTTTTCAATTGCTTTCACCACGATTCACTAAAGGATTTTTCGATCAAATCCCACTTTACTAACCCTCACTCTTATTGCTCATGGCTCCTCTTGATTTTGTCGATAAGCACAACATGGTGGCGTGCTTGGACTTACCAGAAGGCAATGAAGAGTTCACAGAGATAGTAGCCTTCCTAAATAGAAGCAGAATCAGGTTTGCTTTACTTTTAAACCCTACTATCTTATGTACCCCTGTCAGAAAGTTTTGGCAAACTTTTATTGTCTCAACAACTGATGAAGGGGTCCAACAGTTAATTGGAACAGTGGATGGCATCCAAATTGCTATTACTGAGGCTTCTCTAAGAGAAAATCTTCATCTTAGGGATGCTGAAGGTATTAGCACTTTGCCAGCCAGTGACATAATTAAACAAATTTCATTGATGGGGTATAGACATGACAACACTTTTAACTTTCATAAAAGTCAGTTTTCCCCACAATGGAGGTTTCTAATTCATACCCTCTTACATTCTTTGAGTCACAAAAGGACTGGCTGGGATGCTTTCCCCACAAACATAGCCACAGCCTTGATCTGCCTTGCAACAGGCAGGGTATTCAACTTTTCAAATTATATTTTTGAGGGTATGCTTAAAAATGCTGTTAGCAAAACCAAGTTTCTGATGTATCCCAGGTTTATTCAATTATTTTTGCATCTTCAGAAACAAAACTTGCAGCCTCACAAAAATGTTTATCCATCAAAGCTACTCACAGCCAAAGTGTTTTCTGATATGTTAAGGGCTGTGGTAGGTTATAGTGGGGTTGTAGTGCCTTTGTTTTCTTACATGCTTCTTGTAGAGGGTGAAGGACCATCAAGCACAAATGGCTCCCAACACACACCCATAGATGGTGATCAGTTCTCCTACTCAACAACACTCATTAACCAATAGGCATTCCAGAGAGGAGAGTGGGATAGCTCAGCCCCATTCTCCTCCTCACACTGAACCAGATGAGCCTATCTCAGATGATGCAGGAGATAGAATGGTTAGGGCTGCCACTAATCTACCAAGCTTAGAAGCTGCGAGGGACAGTGGTAACATACCTAATACCCAACCCATGTCAACACCTAGTGAGCAATCCTTAGAGAGTGGACCTAGGCAAAGGCTTAAAAGGGGGGGTGTATCTGCTCAGGATAGGCCTGGGAGTGCTTCTCAATTGCCCATTGAACTACCTCTCTCAGTAGGTAACACAGCTAGAAGTGGTGAGGGCAACTTGACACTTAAGGATATGACAGAATTGTACAGGTTTCTTTGTCAGAAGGTGAACAGGCTGGAAATTGCTTTGGAAGAGAACAAGAAAGCTGCTGCAAAAGTTCATACAAAGATGCTCCTGAAGATGAAAAATTTAGAGCATCAGGTTAAGCTTCTCTCCAAGCCTACTACGGCAACATCTCCAGTCACTGCATCTCACAAAAGAAAGGCCAAGTTCAGGGTATCTAGTACTTCTACAGAGGATTCTACCAAACAAGGGAGGAGTTTTGATATTCAAAGAAGACAAGAATTTATTCAATGGCAAGGTGGTGCAACATTTCAGAGTCCTTTTGCTGAAGAAGAGGAAGTTTAGGTCACTATAGATGCTGAAGAAGTACTTAGTACTCCTACAAGCACTATCAGTACAATCCCAGTTAGTACTGTTAGTGCTGTAGTTAGTACTCTTAGTACTATGGTTAGTACTCTTGGAGTTCCACAATCAATACTAAGCCCTATCATTCAAGTAGCTACTGATTTACAACAAATGACTACCATAGAGGCTACAACCATCACTACCACTCCACATGAAGACAGTGATGAAGAAGAAAGAGAGAAACATGCAGTATTGGGACTACAAAGGTTGAAGAAAACTGTCCCCATCTCTCCTACTTACAAGAAGCCTTCAGTTCTGTACTTAAGGAAGAAGTCCAAGTCAGTAGCATGCAAGCTTAAGGATAAGGGAGTGGTTATCAAAGAAGGAGGTGTCCCAGAATCACCAACCTCCTCAGTTCCAAAGATTGACCCTATAGATAAAGGCAAGGGTATTTTGGAAGAAGAGCCAAAGAAGAAGAAGCTCTCTAAAGCAGAAACTGATAGGCTAAATGAAGAAGCTGCAAGGGCACTTGCAGTACAATGGGATGAGGAAGAATTGCAGGAAGAAGCTGCAAAGAAGGAAAAGCAGAAGATGGCTAAGATTGTTGAAGACTGGTAGACATGGGATGATATGAGAGCCAAAGTAGAAGCTACCAAGGAGGTTTAACAGAAGCTGCAACAAGATCAAGGTACAAGTTCTAATGAAGCAGCTCAGTTATTCAGTGAAGTTTTGGCTAGAAGGCAGAGTCAGTTCAGGCAGCAAAGGGAGATTGAAAAGCATTCAAATCCTCCTACAAGAGTCAGCAGAAGATGTATCTCTGCAAGTACATCAAGAATTCAGGTGAAGACAGGAGAACACTAAAGAAACCGAATCAACTGTCATGGGAGACTCTCCAAAGACTTGCTAATACAGTTCAAAGAAGATTTCTCAACTTCAGGCCTATGCAATCAGATGATACACTTGAAAGGTCACAGCCTATAGGAAGCTACAAAAGACCATATGAAGAAGGTGCTTCCTCAACTGCTCCAAAAAGATTGAAAGCCTCTGATGAATATAAAGGTGGACTCACTGAAGAAGAGTTCAATAGGATGATGCTGATTGAAGCTCCTGAAGAAGCACTGTACTCAGAGCCTATCAACACTAGATATCGAATTATCAACTGAGATATCTATACTGAAGATGGAAAAAGGCATTGGAGGATTCACAGAGCTGGTGGAAGGAAAAGTACTTATCTGTACTTAGTGGATCTGTTTGCAGTTATTGACAGGGATGATCTGCTTAAGTTGTGGGAGCTACTCTATGAACTCCAGAATATCTTTGAACCTGATCCAACATGAGAGCAATAGAAGTTTCAACCTTGTGATGAAGCTCTCAGTTGGGCTTTGCTAGATTCTTGAGAAATGCACCTGGTCACTACTTGCAATGGAACAGATATATATATGTTGGTTGAAAGATCATATCCACTTGCACTTGGGACTCTTCTACAAATGTTGGATGCAGGGCTAAGGATGGGAAATGCTATTCAAATGGCCAAGGAGTTGATGCTTAAGATTTTTGATCAAGCTGGAAGACCTAGCAAAAGAAAGTGAACTTTGGAAGAATCCTCTAAGACTGAAGAAACTTGTGATTCAGAAACACAATCACAAGTTTAGGAGAGGATTATTGGGAAATTCACATTTGGAGTTAATACTTATAGTGTTGAAGTTAGTACTGATAGTGGTATTAGAAAAGTATTAACTAGTTAGTACTGATAGTTCAAAAGTTAATACTGATAGTTTTAAGTTTGTATTGTTCTATATTTAGAATGTCGTGTATGATCTGTAACAGAATATCTTCTATACCAATAGAAGATATGATACGTTTAATACATAGTTATCTTTTGTAAGGGATCTCCTTAGTGTATAAAAGGAGATCCTAGCTAGGTCAGTAATATACACATACTCTAGCCGTCTTAAGGAAAGCTTCAAGGTTGTAAACCCTAGAACTAGAGGAGTATTCGTATTATTCATTAATAATATTGAAGCTGTTGGTGTTACATTTGTGTTTACTTTAATCTTCTAAGTGCATTCAAGTAGATTCCGCATACTTGTGTGTATCTACAACAAAGTTTCTCATTGTTGTTTTGGAACCATCCAAGGTACCTACACGTTTACAAGCTACGTGTTCTAGATCCAAAGTTTGGGACTCTTCAATCCTCCCACGACTTGGCTTAAAGAGCCTACAACCAGAGACACTCAAACGTCTTCAGGGGGAAGAAGAGGAGTAAAGGTGTTTCTTCATCTATCCTTTGTAAATATTATTTCAAAATACAAATATATATATATATATATATATATATATATATATATATATATATATATAGGGAAGGGATCCAGTAAGAAGAAAAACTAAAATGAGAAGAATAAGAAGAATTTCTAGCCACACATTTCAAATAGGAGGGTGAATTTTAAGGAGATGCATCTAATTTGTAGATGCATCTAAATGAGTGGTTGTGGTTGTGGTTTCTTCTTATCATTCTTATTTTAATTTTTCTTCTTATTTGATCCTATATATATATATATATATATATATATATATATATATATATATATATATCTCAGAAAAACCCATAAAAATCAGAAAATATTGAAAATTTCCAAAAATATTGTATTTTTAGGTATGTCTTCTGGTTTCGAGAACATCTACAAACTTAGAAATGTCATTCAATAATGGCACGGGTCTTTAGATGAAGTTCGAACAGAAGTTGTAAATATTTTTTTCTCAAAAAAAATGAGATAGAGAAAAATGTTGGTTTATTGTCATATCAGACAGTAACCCGTTTTTAAAGAAAGGACAGAGCCACGCTAAATCAATTTTAAAATCTCATGATCTGTTCCTAAAACCAAAAGTTCATAAGGAACATTTTTCACCAAAAAGACAAATGCTTCCTCACAAATGTTTTTACCTCTAAAGACTCCAATGTTTCTCTAGGCGGAAGCCATTGCCACCGCTTGTTATACTCAAAACCGATCCCTAATACATACTTTTCATGGAAAAACTGCATATGAATTAGTACACAACAAAAAACTAGATCTCTCATTTCCTCGTGTGTTTGGAGCTTTGTGCTATCCAACCAATGATGGTCCAGATCTAGGAAAGTTGAAAGCTAAGGCATATATTGGATTTTTCGTTGGTTATGCACCTGATCGGAAGGGTTACTAAATCTACAATGAAAGAACTTGAGACATTATGGAAACTATTTATGTTACGTTCGATGAGTTGACTAAGCAAATGGCTCCTGGACACTCCAGTTCTGGACCCGCACCTCATATTTTGAAACTTGGACCCATAAGTTTGGGTCTTGTACAAAATCCCACTCCTGCAACTCCCTATGTACCTCCCATTGAAGAAGAGTTGAAGAAACTATTTTTTTAATACAAATAAGGTGTTGACAAAAGTAAATTTAAAGATAAAAAATATAAATAACGTTTAATGACGATATTTGTATTAACATATTTGATCCGATGTATGATGAATACTTTAGGCCTATGACTGATGATACTCCTGCACCACCAGCTTTAACTGCTCCTGATCCGTCTAGTCCATATGGTCCAACGGTCTCTATTTCCATATCACAAGATGCTCCATCTACTTACCATTCACGATCATCATCAAATCTTTAATCATCTTCAATAAATCAAGGAATTACAATGGATAATTCTTTTGAAGATAATCCCTTTGCCACTCCTGAAGATGCTCCATTTGAGAATATATTTTCCCCTGAACCCAATCATGAAGCATCTTCCCCAGGGATCCTAACTCTGCTACTTCCGTACCTTATCAACAACCACATGAACATCTCAGAAAATGGACACATGATCATCCATTAGATAACATCATTGGGAATCCTTCTCGTTCGGTATCTACTAGAAAGCAACTTGCCACTGATGCCTTATGGTGCTTCTTCAACTCTGTACTATCAAAGATCGAACCAAAAGATGTCAAATCAGCAATGTCTAAGGACAACTGGTTTAGTGCTATACAAGATGAAATCCCTGTGTTCAATCATCTTGATGTATGGGAATTAGTACCTCCTCCATTTAATGCTATGTTTATCACTCTCAAGTGGATCTTCAAGGAGAAACTTAATGAGCATGGTGACGTTCTGAAGAAAAAGGCGAGACTAGTTGCTAAAGGGTATCGACAAAAGGAGGGTATTGACTTTGAGGAATCATTTGCTCCAGTTGCACGAATTAAGGCTGTTAGGATTTAGAAAATTCGGTAGTTAAAGATTCGGTCACCTCAAGTATATGCATCTGTTAGAAATCTTGTAGTCGTAGTCATTGAGTGATAGTTAGTAGTCTGTTATGTAACACCGTGGAGGAAGGACGGGTCTTTACCCACTGTATGCCTAATCCATAGCCCGTAGAAGACGTCTCATGTAACTAACTATAAATACCCTTTGCCTAGCAAGGCAAAGGGTTGGAGCTTTCATAATACATTTTTCTTTGTCTCACTAAAGTTCCTAACTCTCTCCCACTTTCTCTCTCTAAGACTCATCTCATTCGACCCATATTATTGCATGTTTGTGTGTTTGTGAAAACCAATATGTGACAATTGGTATCAAGAGCCATGGTTTGATCATCTATCTTTCATGATTCTTGGATTTCTAGTGGTTTTCATAGGTTTTTGGGTTTGAATGAGTGTTGAGTATTTTTCATCATTTGGATCATTTTTAGTGTTAAGGTTTAAATTTTGATAATACTTTTGTGTTTAGAATCTTCATAAGTTTTTAGGTTTAGAATTGGAAGGCTTCAATCAACTTGGTTTTTGTGTTTTTGATTGAAAAACTTTACTTTTTGAAGTTTGCTAGGAAACGGTTTGTCCCTCGTAGTGCACTGCTTTGAAGCGGTTTGATCAATATTTTATGCGGTTTGTCTCTCGAATTGTGTTTCTGAGAAGCGGTTTGATCTAATTTTAAGCTTTTTGTCCAGTTTTGTGGAAGCGGTTTGTTATCTATGCGATTTGTGTGTTGAGACAAAGAGACAAGATAGGACAAAGTAGTGGAAATAGTGGACGTACTTGTGTTCCCCTGCGGTTTGTATGTTAAGCGGTTTGTCACTTTAAGCGATTTGTGTTTTAAGCGGTTTGTGTGTTAAGCGGTCTGTGAGTTAAGCGGTTTGTCACTTTAAGCGTTTTGACACTTAAGCGTTTTGATACTTAAGTGATTTGACAGTGAAGCGATTTGTGTTGAAAGTGATTTGACAGAAGCGATTTGTCAAGTGTGCGATTTGAATCAAGCGGTTTATTAGTTGTGCGATTTGTCTTTTGAGACTTGTCATTTCTTCGTGATACGTTTTACGGTTTTCTCCTGATTTAGTAAAATCCCGTGAAAGAATCTATTTCCCGGTAGAATCAAAGAGTAGTAAAATCTCGTAGAATTAAAGATCGTGTCAACAATCACTTCTTCTGTTGCTGATGACGTTCAAGCTGCAGGATCTGATACTCATCCTCCCATGCTTGATAGAACCTATTATGACTCTTGAGCTTAAAGAATCAGATTTTACTGTTTAGGAAAAGAGAATGGGGTTAACATCTTTAAGTCTATTGATGAAGGACAATTTCAAATTGGAACGACTAGGAACATTCTCGAAACTGGAACTGATGGAAATGTTACATTAGGGTTGGATAGACCAAGAATGTATGATGAGCTTGATGATAAGGAAAAGAAGAGGTATGATGCTAACATTAGAGCCTCAAACATCATACTTCAAGGCTTACCAAAGGACATTTACATGATGATCAATCACAACATTGAAGCCAAGGCTGTCTGGGATAATGTCAAGATGCTTCTCTCTGGTTCAGAACTAACTAAGGAAGATAGAGAATCTTAGTTGTATGCTGACTTTGAGAAATTTAAAATGAATCCAAGAGAAAGTGTTACTAAATATTATGTGAGATTCCATAAGCTTGTGAATGATATGAGGAATATCAAGATGACAATGCCAAATATCTAGCTCAATTCAAAGTTTGTGAACAACATGAATCCCGAATGGCACAAATTTGTCATTGCAGTCAAACTAAACAAAGAATTGCGGAACACCAATTACGAGCAATTGTATGCTTATTTTCTCCAACATGAGAAGCATGATGCATTTGAACGAATGATCATGGAAAAGTTCAATACCAATTCTGGAGATGCAAGTTCTTCAAATGATTCAACTGCATTCTACACAAATGTGGGAATAACTACCAAAGCATCACAAGTCATACATACTGGGGATGGTAATCATAAACTCATTCCGGATCCAGGATATAAGCCTTCAGACTCATTCATGGAACACCTTGTCAATCAACTGACTCTAATGGTTAAGCAAAATCTGAACCTTACTCCCCACACAAACAATCCTCTCAAAACTGCATCTAACCTACACAATCATGCTACGGTTAAAGATGGAAGGGTGGTAGTGCAAAACGTGCAAGGAAGGCAGAATGCTTATATACCACATAATGAGCAAGGAAATGTTGGGGTTGGAACTGGTTATGGGAATGCAGGAGCCGGTGCAGGTTATGTGGGAAATCAGAATCGAGGAAGGATTGCGGCTCAAGGTCAAGGGAAGCCAATCAAGTGCTACAATTGTGGAGGGGAAGGACAAATTTCTAGGAACTGCACCCAATCAAAACTTCCACAGAATGCTGAGTACTTCAGGGATAAGATGCTACTAGTGCAAGCTCAAGACAATGGAGCAGTGTTGGATGATGAAGAGTTGTTGCTTCTTGCTGAGGGAAACGCCAAAACTTAAGATGCAGATGTGGATGAACAACCAGTACATGGTGTAGCCCAGAGCAATCCCAATGTCTTTCAAGTGACAGATTGTGATGCATTTGACTCTGATGTTAACGATGAACCAACGGCACAAACCATCTTTATGGCTAACATCACACCAATGGTCTCTCCACCTCGACAAGCCAGTCCCTCCAAGGAATCCATCATATCAGAGGTATTAAAACTATACGATGTGGTTGATGTGCAAAAGATTCACAACGAAGTACAATCAACTGAAACAATTGAATCAGATATTGAAAATATGGGTAATAGCAATGTTGTCCCATATGATCAATATGTGAAGCAAGATGAAAGTGAAATTGTACCAAGTGATGCATCTTCTGCTGTCAATGATGACTATATTTTTGATGAATACACTGCATATGTCCCTGATGATTCCATAGCCACTGAACTAAATGCCTATAAGGAACAAGTTGCTATATACGAACAACGTTCTAAGTTTGAGTTGACTACCCGTGAGCAGGAAATGGATAACCAAATGCGTACACTTATCAGAAAAAGTAATTTTAGGGAAGAAATATTAAAACAAGAGTTAAATTCCTTACAAGAAAAACTTAATAAAACTGTTAAGCAAAAGAAAGAACTGCAAGAAAATGTAAAAGTGCTTAAACAGGAATAGAATGTTAAGGAAACAAAACTTTTAAATTATTTTCCATCCTAAAAACTTTGAAAAACAAACTTGAAAACAAGTTGTACGTACAAGGGAACACCATTCAGACTGCTCACTTGATCAATAAGCATAGAGTGTTAAGCGATGAGCATAGTACTATTCTTGCAGAGGAACCTAATCCTGAGGTTGTTAAGAAAGCAAAAGCTGCTCAAAAGGTGATCTATGATGGAAATGAAATCCTTAAGCCTAAACAAAAGCCTACTTATGTAGAAAGCACTAAAGAGGATAGGAAATTAGAAGATGCCTCTAGGTAGAAAATGGATAAGAAACTAAAAAATCCTTGGTGCATAGCGTATAATATCACATTCAAAGCACCTAATTATGCTAAGGAAAACTGGATTTCCTTCAATAAGTTTAGACCTCAGACTCATTTGACCCCTAAACAAGTGTTTTGGAAGAAAGATATGGATAAGCAAAAAGCTGATGATCTTGTTGAAAAGAATCCCCCTTGTATCAAATTGCCTCCAGCTACTATGTATCCTCCAAATACACCTATGCATTTAGTGCCTAGAACTCTTCCCACTCAAAGCAAAACCTTAGTCAGCCTGTAAGTAGTTTACCAACTATTTGTTGACTTTTAGAAAACATGTAAGAAGAGAATCACTCCAACGGGAATTACTGAAGGGGAAAAGGGTTTTGAGGAAACAAAAGAATCTTACCTGTGGAAAACTAGAAGGGGGGTTGAATAGTTTTACCAATTAAAACTTTGTTTTAAAATATTTAGATTGACTTATGTCAATCTATTTAGATGTGTATGTTGGACGTTGATAGATAGATATATAAAAGTGTAATGAAAGATAAAGAGTAAGAAGCACATAACCACGACACGAGTATTTATAGTGGTTCGGCTACAAGGACACCTTCCTTGCCCTACTCCACTCCCCGAGTCACCTACTCGAGAGTTGGTAATCACTACACGACAATAAATCCTTATGGCGGAGAAGACTTCACAACGTCGCCTACTCTATTTCCGGTACTAGGCTTACCACCGGGTTCTTTTACCAAGGTGAACCACACCTACCACAACGTCACCTACCCTTTATCCGGAACTAGGCTAAGTACCGAGTTCCATTACAATGGAGTAACTACTACCCAACACTACACAACACATAATCCCAAAGGAGAGCCACTCCTTATTACAATACCATCAAGGATATCAACATCCTTGGAAACAAACTATCACTATTTGTATAACGATGAACCTCATCGATTATACAACCTTGGCATCCTTCACTAATGCCACTTGATTTGACTCCTAGGCATCTTTCAGTACTGGTCTTGACACGAACACTTGGCATCTTTCACTAATGCCTTCGTCTTGACTCTTTCGGCATCCTTCACTAATGCCTTGGACACAACACTTCTATGGAGGAAGAAATAAATATCAACAAGAGAACCTCAGTAGTCTTGATGATTACGAAGCATGGC
Source organism: Chrysanthemum makinoi (assembly GCA_910596185.1). Taxonomy (NCBI): domain Eukaryota; kingdom Viridiplantae; phylum Streptophyta; class Magnoliopsida; order Asterales; family Asteraceae; genus Chrysanthemum; species Chrysanthemum makinoi. The sequence continues at coordinate 91,909,772 of OU343219.1, read as the reverse complement.
AACTCATGGACTTGAGCTTGCTCGACTTCAAGAAGTTGTGATCTCGCCTTTAAGAGGAACCTAGAGAATCACACAAAAAGAAAAGACAAACTACATAGAAAGATCCCATAGGATCAGTGGTTAGAGAGTTACAATACTTGGGGAAAGTATGTGTGGGAGTGGCAACCCAAAAGGAAGAAATGGCTCACTATTTATAGAGGAAAAACAACTACTGTTCCACGGATCCCACGGATCCCTCCCTTAAGGGATCCGTCTAGTGTAACCTCAGGGATCCATGGGACGCTCCTCTTTGCACATGGGTTTTTTGGTTATGGGTCATGGGTCATGGGTTATGGGTTGGTCCATGGGTATTTTCTTAGATACAATGTATCTAATAGATGCAATGCATCTAGTCAAATGGATATGGGTCAATACCATGGGTTATGGATATGCTCCATGGGTTGTAGTTTTTACCCATTATAATACATACTAGTTATGTATATATTTGCCCAATATGTAAAAACTTGTTGTTGTACATATGTATTATTAAATCATAAAATCACTTATACATGTTTTAGTGTTTTATGTGAAAACGTGAGTGTGTTAGAAAACTATTGGCTCAAACTATTTACGTATTTTATTTGTTTCGTTAAAATGATTTTACGTTTGTTATCGACAAAACACTAGAAGACCGTAAAATATAAATAAACGTTTTTATGGTTTATTTGTATTAACAATCTCCCCTTTTTTGTTGATGACAAAACATAAAATTATTTTAAGGAAAAACTAAAATTCGTAAAAGTTCGAATTGGAGTTTTTACTCTCTTCTCCCCCTTTTTGTTGAAACAAAAGGAGCGTTGAAAAGAAACTAACACAATGTTTTAAGAAAGACATGTAAAAGAAAAATATAGAGAGCAAGTTGCGGGAAGAGTTCTTGTCTTAACTCCCCCTTGACGAGTCCATCCCTTTGTGAGGGCGTCAAGTAAATAAAAACAAATAAGCTAATGCATTGCAACTAAGTTTGCAAATGGTTTAGTCTTAGTGACGATAATGCTCCCCCTTGATGATTACAACTTTGCAAAGGGACGTCATAAAATGAAATCCAAGTGAGGATTATTTTGCAAATGGTTTTGCAATGTATGGTTTGACACAAAGCTCCCCCTAGCTTAGGGTGTCAAATTCTTCATGTGTATTTTGAAAATCTACAAAATAAAGGTTAGAAAACAAGTATATAGTGCATAATTTCCTGTAAATAAGACTCAAGTTAGTAGAAAATTGGTCTTATGTTGCACGGATCCCACGGTTCCCTTCTTGGAAGGATCCGTCTAGGCAAATTCCAGGGATCCGTCTGTCTGATGACATATTTCAGCAATGGTGATGTACCAAGTAATGTTAATATCAAAGAAAGATATGTATTCAAGCAACAAACATATGCTCAAAGCAATATGGCAAATAAGCTATCATTCAATAAAATATAAGAGATAGTCAACAAATCTCTAAAACTAAGAGAATGATTTAGCCATGTAATACATATTCTTCTAATACTAATGAGTGACCTAAACTTAAGAAGCAACCATGTGCTTAAGGATGATCAACCATGAAATGGGATTCCTAAACGCTCTAAGTTAAGTTTGAGACTAGGACACCGTTTTAATCCTTAGGCTCACGGTTTTTTAGGTTTGTTAACCTCATCGAAACGTTCGAGGAGGTGATAAAACATGAAACGTTGCTCTTCACGTAGTTCATGTATCAACCTTTCAACATGTTGACAATGATAGCAATCCTTGTCATGGTTTTGCAATGATTGTGGTAAAGGTTGAGCGTTTTGAAGCGGACGTTCAAGTGAAGTGGGTTGGAGATCCTCAAATGGAGGAGGGTTTGGTGGAGGCACATTAAGTGGTGGCTCAACAAGGGTTGATGATGGAGGTAGGGAAGTATCAACTTCCATGTGGTTGCGAAAATGGACCATTAGAGGGAAATAGAGAAATGGACATCGGTGCAAGTGTTGATTCAACACCTTGGTTTTGTTGTACAATCTTCTCTAGTGAAGAGTCTGTCGGTAATGGTGAAGGATGAGATGTCCTAGGGGGTAAATCCTCTAAGTTGTAGGAATGTGGAGATGATTTTGAGGTGTTAAATGATATGGCTCTAGGCACCAATGATGTTGGTTGGGTTGAAAAGGGTGTGTTTGGTTTAGTAGGAATTGTAGAGTTTGGTGATGATATCTTTGTGGGAACAATCCTCTTGGGGATTGATTTGATTGGTTGAGTTAAGGAAATTCTAGCATTTGTGGATTTGACTGGAGATGATTCGGTTGAGGAAATTTTGTGTACAACACGAGCAAGTTTCTTGGGTGGTTCTTGGGTTGATGAGTTAGCACTAGGAGCTTTCCTCATGATGAAATGATTCAAAGAGGTTGGTAAAGGTTTATAAGTGCTGAAAATGAGGATGAAGGTGATGATCTTAGGGTCCTAACAATGTGGTTTATAAAGCAAGAGATTTGGCAAGTGCATTCAAGACTTAAGCCACTAAGATTCCTTAGAATGTGATGATTAGCATGCACAAGAGTCAACTTCAGATTTTTACTGATCTAGGAACTTAATTAAGATAAGATGGAGTGTTCAAGTTAGCAAGATGAGCTTGAAATGATTGTTTTAGCTAGAGTTAACATGAATCTGTCATACGGATACCATGGTTCCCTCTAATGAGGGATCCGTCTCTCAGTATCTAAGAAAACATAATAATGATGTTTGTAAGGTCTAATACCTATTCCTTCTTGAGTGTTTCAGTCTATCTAAGTGTCTTAAATGGAAGGGTACTTGAATAATCAAGGGCAATGAGTGATGTAGCTAATGATTGCCTTTTAAGAAAGGAAAATGAGACTTTATGATCACCAATGGGTGTTCAAGGATGACACTAGGAATTTTGATGGTGTCAAGTCATAATAAATGATTCTAGAGATCAGATGTAAGCTTGAGATGGAGTTTCAAAAATCCTCAAAAAATAAAAGAATTGAAAAACTAGTTTTTGACCCATTTTGAGATAAGGATGACTAGAAAAAATTTCCTAAAATTGATAAATATGTCCACTTAAGTGTTTTGAAATGTGAAACACAATGTGTGAGTATTGAAGCGGAAATATGGTGAGCTTTGATGAGTTGATAAATCAAAAGCACTTTGAAATAGATCCTAGGTAAGCTATGGGTGAGTGTGAAGCTTTCAAATGCTTGAGTGAGAATTAGTTGGTTCTAAGGTCTTATGTTTGGCTAGTGTGAAGTGATCTAGTTAGCTGTTTTGATGTATGGGAATCTGTATTGCTCATCTGTTGTCACGGATCCCACGGTTCCCTCAGAGGAGGGATTCGTCTAGGCTAATACTAGGGATCCGGCAACTGCAGATCAGAACCATCACAGAAGCAAATGCAGATTTTGTACCAAACAATATACATGAATAACCATTAAACTTAACAGCAACATAAACATGTTATCACATAAAGCATATCATAGATAATGGTAGTAATGGTAATATCCAAGATAACACAAACAAGCGTGCTAAAACATAATAATTCATACACAAATCAAATGTCTAAAAACAAGCACAATCTTATAGTCTCTTTCGTCAATCCTTTCTTTTCCTCTTTCCCGACTTCATGACGTGGTGAGCTAGGTTTTGAATCATACCCCTTAATTGTTTGAATTCCGCGGTCTCGTTTGGAAGAGTCGGAAGTTGTTGATAGTAGTCAAAGGGGTCCAATTCGATGTTAGCTTCGGGGTTGACATTTACTTCTTCTTCTTCTTCTTCTTATCCGTCCGAGGAGTCTGAGAGAGCTTTAGGTTTTCTTCCATTGACCATGAACCGTTTAGGGGGTTGTTTGGTAAGAGGTACCATAACGTGATCGGAAAGGAAATGATCATCTTTGATAGGAGATGGTTGCAATGCACTAACATACTTACAAAGTCGTGTTAGGAGCATACCATACGGAAGTACCATGTTGGCAACTTTGAATACCCCGGCCATTCTCTTTACCATGTAATAGGCGAGATTAAATGGCTTTTGGTGAATAAGGCAATAGATCATTTGTACGAGATATGCATTTGGATGATCCTTGTTACCAACTAAGCTAATGACGTTTTCCCTAAGAATTTCTTCCCATTTTCTAAAAATGGGGTGCATTTCGAAGAGTTCCATTTGAAAGGGATCACGGTGAATGAGCTTTTTGTTTCGGTTAAGACGGGATTGGCAAAAATGGTGTCTCGAATGGTTTCGGGTTCATCAAGAAGAGTATGGTATATTTATTTGGGATCAAGAGCAAAATATTGAGAGGATATTGCCCAATCTTGAGAGTACATACAATTTCCTTCACAAGGAATGCGAAGGATTTGATCGAATGTGTTGAGAGGTAGTGTGAAGCTTCGTTTATTGATGATGAAGGCGATTGAAATGCTATCATCGGTATTTCAAATGATCCTAATGCTTTGGTAGAATTCAAAGATGAGAACCGAAAAAATGTGTTCATCAATGTCAAGAAGACAATCAAAGTTGATTGCCGAGAAGACTTGACGAATGTCGGTATCTTCAAGGAAACATTCCTTGACCACACGACCTTCGTGGATAAGTCATTTTTCAAGTCTTTTAAAGACTTTGCGGTCGGTTTTTGACAATCCCTCTTTCCGATAGTAATGGGTGAGGTAATGGACGGTATCATGGTGGTCTTGTTGAGTGGCTTTAGGCATGGTTAGTCCTAGAAAGACAAATATTCCAATTAGGAAAAAAAGTTTGAGATGGGTTTATGGTTTTGATTTGTATTAACAATGTTGTGAACACAATGTAATCTTAGTTATGTGAAAGCCCCTTTTAATGATCAATTTTGGAAACCCTAATTAAATTAATTGATTAAAAATTGAGAAACCATAAACCCTAGGATCAGGATGATGAAAATTAAAACATGTTAGTGTAATTACTTACAATGGTGTTCTAGAGAAGAATACTTGAGGATATGGAGTCCTATGAAGATGAAACCAGATCTTGGGTCGTTTTTGTGTTTTGTAGGGAGAGGGAAAATGATCAGTGCTGGTTTTGAAAAGCGTATAGCTGGTTTCTGTCGCACGGTTCCCCCGGATCCCTTGTATAAGGGATCCGGCTAGTACAACTAGAGGGATCCGCTATGTGAGACAGAAAAAGAGTGTTTGGCAATATTTTTGTTAGAAGTTATAAAATAGCTTATGAAAAAAAAAATAGTTTTGGGGTAAAAAAAATAAAATGAATAATGTTTGGTCAACGGGATTTGATTAGTTATCGATAATCCATTTGTGACGATGGCGTTAGTTTGACGAGATCAAAAGGAATACTATTCCCGATGATGAGTAAGTCAGGAAAGTGGTGAAAGGAGACTTTTAGAAAGACTAGAAATTATAAGAAAAATGGTATTAACATATTCATGTAGATATAAGCTAGCTAATGAAGAGTAAACATACCTCTATGCTCTTGATTTTGGTTTGTGAAGACATAATACCAAAAATACTACATGAGCTCTTAAAGTGATTCGTTGTACTTAGAATAAGTAGGTTGTGATTACTTTTAGATTCTTTCTTGAAAGTTGACTTCATTATTCTTTGAATAGAAATGAAGATTTTGGAGAGATCCTAGCATGAAGATTTCTTGAAAAGAATATGTTAGAATAATCTATCAATATCCAACATGAAAGAGAAAAAAATGTTTTAAAAGATTTCCTTCTTTGTAGTTTTCAAACATACACGGATCGTATCAAGTTTTTAGAGTACAACATACTCTAAGAAACTTGGTAATGAAGCTATGATGCCAATTGTGAAAACTAGAAGGGGGGGTTGAATAGTTTTACCAATTAAAACTTCGTTTTAAAATATTTAGATCGACTTAAGTCAATCTATTTAGATGTGTATGCTGGACGTTGATAGATAGATATATAAAAGTGTAATGAAAGATAAAGAGTAAGAAGCACATAACCACGACACGAGTATTTATAGTGGTTCAGCTACAAGGACACCTTCCTTGCCCTACTCCTCCTCGAGTCACCTACTCGAGAGTTTGTAATCACTACAAGACACCAACTCCTTATGCCGGAGAAGCCTTCACAACGTCGCTTACTCTTTTTCAGGTACTAGGCTAACCACCGGCTTCTTTCACCATGGTGAACCACACCTACCACAACGTCACCTACCCTTTATCTGGTACTAGGCTAAGTACCAAGTTCCATTACAATTGAGGAACTACTACACAACACCTATCCCCAAAGGAGACCCACTCCTTATTACAATACCTTCAAGGATATCAACATCCTTGGAAACAAACTATCACTATTTGTATAACGATGCACCTCATCGATTATACGACCTTGGCATCCTTCACTAATGCCAATTGATTTGACTCCTAGGCATCTTTCACTAATGCCCTTGACACGAACACTTGGTACCTTTCACTAATGCCTTCGTCTTGACTCTTTCGGCATCCTTCACTAATGCCCTGGACACAACACTTTTATGGAGGAAGAAAGAAATATCAACAAGAGAACCTCAGTAGTCTTGATGATTACGAAGCATGGCAACTCATGGACTTGAGCTTGCTCGACTTCAAGAAGTTGTGATCTCGCCTTTAATAGGAATCTAGAGAATCACACAAAAACAAAAGACAAACTACATAGTACAATCCCTTAGGATCAGTGGTTAGAGAGTTACAATACTTGGGGAAAGTATGTGTGGGAGTGGCAACCAAAAAGGAAGAAATGGCTCACTATTTATAGAGGAAAAACAACTACTGTTCCACGGATCCCACGGATCCCTCCCTTAAGTGATCCATCTTGTGTAACCTCAGGGATCCGTGGGACGCTCCTCTTTGCCCAGGGTTATGGGTTGGTCCATGGGTATTTCCTTAGATACAATGTATCTAATAGATGCAATGCATCTAGTCATACGGATATGGGTCAATACCATGGGTTATGGATATGCTCCATGGGTTGTAGTTTTTACTCATTATAATACATACTAGTTATGTATATATTTGCCCAATATGTAAACACTAGTTGTTGTACATATGTATTATTAAATCATAAAATCACTTATACTTGTTTTAGAGTTTTATGTGAAAACGTAAGTGTGTTAGAAAACTATTGGCTCAAACTATGTACGTATTTTATTTGTTTCATTAAAATGATTTTACGTTTGTTATCGACAAAACATTAGAAGATCATAAAATATAAATAAACATTTTTACGGTTTATTTGTATTAACATTACCTAACTGAGGTCATGCCTTTCTTTAAACAACTAAAAGAACAATTTGAATCTCTTCAAAAGGCCATAGATACTGAGGTTAAAGATATGAAAAGAATGTTTAATGGAATGGAAAACGAGGTCAGAGATTATGAATGTGAGCTCAAAAGTAATGAGATTGAGAGGAAAAATCTTCGCATCCTAAATGATAATTTGATTTCTAGATGTATTGCTCAAGTTGTGTTTTACACTGTCACAAATTATTCTATTACTGGTTCTTAATTTCATGAATTATCTGTTGCTTTGAAAGTCTCCCACGATCGTGTCATTGAGCTTGAGACCACGAATTCAAAGTTGCATGATAAAATCGAAAGGGATGATCATAATAACATGGTCAGACAATTTTCTAAATTGGAAGTTGAATATCTTGCTTTGCAATTAAAATATCAACATCTCAAAGAAAATGTTAAAACCTCGAATGCCAAGAGATCCTCGGATGCTTCTGAGTTTGATGCAGTTTTTGAATTAAACAAATGAGATGAACAGATTCAAGCTCAATGTAACACGATCAAAAGGATGAAAGCCCAAATTTCTCAATTGAAGGGAGAAAAGAAGTAAGTGACTGGATCCCATATGCCTCCTCCTTTAGATTCTTAGAATTCTCAAAATTTTCATCTTCAAAACATCATTAATGTATTACAACATGAAAATGAGTGTTTTCTAGCAGAAAATGAAAAAGTTAAACTGCATTTCAAAGAGTTATATGAATCAATTAAGGTCACTCGTGACAAGAACAATGAAAAGATAACTTCTTTGAAAAATGAAATTGAGAATCTGAAGAGTCAGGTAAAAGGGAAAATGACAATCACCAGTGGTAAGAATATTGCACCAAAGGTGCCTGCTTGTACTAAATATGCTATGACTGCGAAGTATATTCCCCCTCATCTTAGAAACAATGAACTTGCATGTCAAACATATTTTCCGTACCATAAGGATAGTCTAGAATGTCTTCATGAGATTGTTGAAGAGGATAAGATAGAGATACCAAATGATAATGCGATTAGGGATGCATGCTTATATGCCAAATGATCTCAGAACTTTTAGAATGCTTAATAGCTATATGTCCTAAAACTGGTACTAGGAAAGATAGTGTCATTATGCCGTGTTCTATGCCGAAAGTCAAGCACGTGACCTTTGATGTGCCTCCTAGAATCTTAGATCCCAGCACTTCTAGACCAAGAATGCAAAAAGTAGTGAAACCAACTAATGTTCCCATCATTCCTTCTACAGGAGTAAACAGTGACACTAAGGTAAGTGGGTCAAAGCCTCTAGGAAATACAAAGCAAGATAGGACCTCGCAAGCCAAGAGTGATCAAGGGAAGAAAGTAGAAGACCACCTTAGGAACAAGAAGTTTGAGTTGAATAAGACTAATCGTGTTGATTCTAGTATTAGCTATAAGCGTACTGTAATCAATTCGAATTCTGTTACTATTTGCAAAACATGTAATGAATGTTTGGTTTCTGGTATTTATCATGAATGTTCTGTGAATGAATTGAAAAATGTTGTTAAATCCCTAGTCAAAACTGTAAGAATTGCTAAACAGGTTAAGGATGCAAGAAAACCAATTTGGAAAAGGTTAGTAGTTATTGGAAAATTATAGGGAGAAAGTTCAATAATGTGGGTTATCAATGGAAACCCAATGGCCGCACATTCAAAGTTAATGAATTTTGTCCTAATAGGAATAGTTATATGCCCAATAAGGAATGGAAACCTACTGGTAGGATCATCCCCTTAAGAAGTAGTCATACTACACATAGGCCAAGTGCTTCTACTAGTATTGCATCTACCTCTAATGATGTCATAACTTCTATTTCTGATGTGGGTGTTCCAATCTCATTTACTAACCAAGTGGAACCCATTCTCGCATGGGGATCCAAATTATCCAGTCATCCATACTTGTCTGTGTTCAACTGCAGGTCGTACAAATCGTTCTGTGGTATTTGGACTCAGGCTGTTCAAAGCATATGACTGGAGATCGCTCACGGCTCAAGAACTTTGTGAATAAATTGATCGCGACTATTAGATTTGGGAATGACCACTTTGGGGCAATTATGGGTTACGAAGATTATGTATTTGGTGACAGTGTAATATCCCGGGTATATTATGTTGAAGGACTCGGTCATAAGATATGATGAAGTCTTCTCCAATCTGCTTGTTGTCAAAGGCTTCTAAAACAAAGTCATGGTTATGGCATCGTCGTCTCAATCACTTGAACTTTTGAACCATAAATGATCTGTCTAGAAAGGACCTCGTAAGAGGCTTTCCCAGATTAAAGTATGAAAAAGATCATCTTTGTTCAGCATGCCAATTGGGAAAAAGCAAGAAATATGCCCATAAACCCAAACCTGCAAACTCAATTATGGAAATTCTTTATACTCTTCATATGGATTTGTGCGGACCCATGAGAGTGCAAACTATAAACGGGAAGAAATTTGTGCTAGTCGTGGTTGATGACTACTCTCGGTTTACTTGGATTAAGTTTTTGAGATCAGTGGATGAAACTCCATACGTCATCATCAAACTTATTAAACGGCTGCAGGTTCGGCTGAATAAAATAGTCAGAATTATCCGAACTGACAATGGAACTGAGTTTGTAAACAAAGAACTGAGTCAGTTTTACGAAAGCATTGGAATCAGCCATCAAAGAAGTGTTCCACGTACTCCTCAACAGAACAGTGTAGTTGAAAGACGAAATCAAACTCTTGTAGAAGCTGCAAGGATTATACTAATTTATTCAAAGGTTCCAATGTTTCTTAGGGCGGAAGCCATTGCAACTGAATGCTACACCAAAAACTGCTCTCTAATTCATACAACTCATGGAAAAACTCCTTACGAACTTGTCTACAACCGAAAACCGGATCTTTCTTTTCTACGTATGTTCAGTGCCTTATGCTATCCTACTAATGAAGGTCAAGATTTGGGTAAATTGAAACCTAAGGCGGACATTGGAGTTTTCGTTGGTTATGCACCAAACCGGAAGGGTTACCGAATCTACAATAATAGAACCTGAGACATCATGGAATCTATTCACGTCATGTTCGATGAGCTATCTGAGCATACGGCTCTAGGACAATCCAGTTCTAGACTCGCTTCTCAACCTTTATCAAGTAGTCCCATTAGTTCTTCTCTTGTACAGAATCACTCCCCTACAACTCCATATGTACCTCCATTAGAAGAACATTTGAAGAAATTGTTTGATCTGATGTTTGATGAATATTATGAACCTCAGACTAATGACAAATCTGGACCACCAACTGCAGCTACTTCTAATCCAACCAATATGAATGGTCCATCAGTTTCAATGACTTTATCTCAAGAAGCGCCAGTTTTCGATCATTCATCATCATCTTCGAATCCTCAATCTTTGGTTGTACATCATGGAAATGTTGCTGCTAATTATGATGGAGATAACCCCTTTGCTACCCCCGAAGATGCCCCATTTGAAAACATATTTGACCCTGAACCAACACCTGAACCATCTTCATTAGGGGATCCAAACTCTGCAACATCAATTCCTCATCATCAACCACATGAATATCTCAGAAAATGCACACATGATCATCCACTGGATAACATCATTGGGAACCCTTCTCGTACAGTATCCACTCGTAAATAACTTGCCACTGATGCCTTTTGGTGCTTCTTCAATTCTGTATTATCAAAGATTGAACCTAAAGACGTCAAAACAAAGAATGTCTGAGGATAGCTAGTTTAGTGCTATGCAAGAAGAAATCCATTAGTTTGATCATCTTGATGTATGGGAATTAGTACCTGCTCCAGATTGTGCTATGATTATTGCTCTTAAGTGGATCTTCAAAGTAAAGCTTGATGAGCACGGTGATGTTCTGAAGAATAAGGCAAGGTTAGTGGCTAAAGGATACCGACAAGAGGAGGGCATCAACTTTGAGGAATCATTTGCTCCGGTTGCACGAATTGAGGCTATCGAAATCTTCTTGGCTAATGTTGCTAACAAGAACATGGTGGTTTATCTGATGGATGTAAAGACTGCTTTTCTTAATGGAGATCTGAAAGAAGTAGTTTACATCAGTCAACCCGAAGGTTTCGTGAATCCAGAGCATCCTACCCATGTCTACCGCTTGAAGAAGGCCCTTTATCCAAGGGCATGGTATGATACACTGTCAAAGTTTCTCATGAAAAAAGGATTCAACAAAGGAGCAGTTGATCCTACATTTTTCACGAGAAAGTCATCCAAACACTTAATTCACGTTCAAATTTATGTTGATGATATTATTTTTGCCTCAACCAACCATAATGAATGTGATCGATTTTCAAAGGATATGGGCTCCAAATTTCAAATGTCTATGATGGGACAAATGTCATTTGTCTTGGGATTACAAATTTCACAAAGTCTCAGAGGCATTTTTATTAATCAATCTAAATATGCAAATGAAATTTTAAAGAAATTTGGATTTGATTCTTGTGACCCTGTTGACACTCCCATGGTGGAGCGCACAAAACTGGATGAGGACCACTCAGGGATCATGGTTGATGAAACAAAATATCGAAGTATGATTGGATCCCTGATATACCTCACAGCCAGTAGACCTGATATTCTGTTCATTGTATGCATGTGTTCTAGATACCAGGCAAAGCCTACCAAAAAGCACCTTGAACCGATTAAACGGGTCTTTCAGTATCTCTAAGGAACCTTTAACATGGGACTTTGGTATCCCAAAGACACTGATATGTCACTAACAGAGATATGCAGATGCAGACCATGCAGGGTGTCAAGATACACGTCAAAGTATGTTAGGAGGTGCTCAGTTTTTAGGAGAAAAGTTGGTAAGTTGGTCTTCAAAGAAACAAATGAGTACATCTATATCCTCTACAGAGGCTGAATACACAGTCATGTCATCTTGTTGTGCTCAAATCTTATGGATGAGATCCCAATTATCTGACTATGGCTTTGTATTCAACATGTTGGAATCACTCCTAAACATTAATTCAAGTGTTAGTGATTCATATGTAATAGTTAGTGATGAGTGTGTAAATACTCATCATTTTTGTACAATATAAACTGCAAAATCATCTGAAAACACTCAGAAACACATCAAAATGATCAAAATATCACAAACCAGAGTTTTATGTGTTTTAAATGCAAAAATATCAAAATCCGATGAAAAACATATCAAATTTGCAAAAATTGCAGTTTTAGTCCCCCAAGTTTCAAAAGTTGTCAAAAACAGTCCCTGAGCACAAAATTTCAAAAGAAAAATCACCAAAGGTCCTTTTAAAATCATAAGTTGTCAAATTTAGTCCTTTGGTGAAAAATGTCAAAAGTTTGAGAAAATTACAAAAATGGCCCTTCAAGTTTCAAATTTGGCAGAAATGGCCCCTGGAAAATTGCGAAATGACAGATTTGGTCCCTGTACTTTTGAAACTTGTCATTAATGGTCCCTTGAAGTAACTTTGTTGAATTGGCAGGTATAGTCCTTGATTTTCAGAATTTGGCACAACTAGTCCTTGTATTAATAAAGCCCTTAAACCATTTTGACCCTTACCACCTCGACCCTCGTCACTACCACTTTTGGACCCTCTCTTATTAATAACCCCAAGTCAAATTCAGTTTGACTTAACCCCTACCCGCCCTTTTATCGTCTTCAACCCCTAGCCAAAACTCCTCTACACTCAACCACACCATCACCTTATCTTCTACCCTGTCCCCCCTCCAAACACTACATCCAAGAGACTTTGATTACTTCCCTTACACACACTCAACCTCACTCACACGCTTAAAACAATTTTCCGCCAAAGTGATGAATGGCCAAGATGGCTTGAGGTGATCCAATGGCTACAAAAAATGGTGGGAACTGCTCATCCATGTGAGAGAAACAGATTGGAACTATAAAAAGGGAAGAATGAAGCTTGAAGAAGAGTAGCTAGTTTTATTTTTTCCTTTAATGTCGTTTTTCACTTAAATGTCTTAGTTTAGTTAAAAAAATGTTGTAATTTTAGTTGTTCTGTATCAAATCTAAGTTATATCATCTTTGTAATATGTTGTGAACTTTAATTCAAGTCTTTCATCTAAAATCCAAGTTTCCAGCTACTGTTGATAATCTCAGTTTCTAGTTCTTATCATTAAGCTCCTAGAAGCTTGTTTTTAAACTCAAATCAGTCTATTTAAGCTTATCTTAGCTTTTTGCAAGCTCAATAGCTATTTTCAAGCAAAATTGTCCAAAAGTCAACAAAAGTCAACTGTGATGCTCAATTTGAAATGGAAGCTAATTTGGGTGATGCAGAGGTGATAAATGGTTGAAATAGATTAGTTTAGATCAGTTTTGGGTTTGGATTTGGCCTGCATACACTGAACCTCCCGTGAGTTAGTTCTCTTTTTCAAAATTTCAAGTCATTTGCATATTATGGTTGTTTATGCATCTGTGGTCACAACTGATTTTCATGTGTTTACATAGCTGCAATTAGGTTATATGAACTCTGTTTGATCAATGGAATTAGTTAAATCAGTTGTAATCTCATTTTAATTTCATAACAGGTAGATATAAGGGTGTTTGGTTAAGCTGCATAATCTATTTTAGAGGTGTAGGTAGTGGTTGAAATCTGTCGGGTCATGCTTATATGGTCCAAATAAACTCATTTGAGTCTTTACTTTAGCCTGCTAATCACCAAAAGTCAAAAATCCATCTCATTGGTTCTTAGCAGCTACTGTTGAGATTTTTACAAGATCATAAGCTCATTTTGTATGTTAAATTCATAGGTCAAGCTTGTAGTAGCTTTATTTCATACATTAACTTCATATTCAATCCAAAATTCAAGCTCAAAGTTGGCAAAAGTCAACTTTTCGCTTTTATTAAGAAAGTCAAAATGGCAAAATGTCAATTTTGGCCAACTGAGAGTGATATTTCATTCACTCATTTCTGAGTCTTTACCTATGTAACTTGTGGTTTTGAAAAGTACTCTTGGTCTATTTTCTTATGTGTATTTTAGAGGATTTTTGTGATTTTTTCTACAAGCTCAATAGAGCTTGTCAAAACAGTCAAGTGCTCAGGCAGAGCACAGTGGCCCACAGGTTTGAGCAAGTTTTGCCTAGCTTGTACAGAGCTTATCATGGCTCCATTAGGTCTGATTTTTGGTTCATAAACTCTTAGCCAGGTTGTCTTGAGGTTCCAATAATTTCTTTCTAGTTTCTAGCTTATTCAGTTGCTTATTCATAAGCTCAAACATGCTACCTCTTCACTGTTTTTAAGCTAAAATCTCAAAACATCATTCTGTGTAATGAGCTTATCAGAGTGTTTAGCTTGTTGAATATTGTTGCATTTCAGTTCTTTTAGCTTATAGTAGCTTCTGTTTTGGGTTGGTGGCTTTTGGATTCCATTTGGCTTATTAAAGTGCTTATTTATAAGCACTAGCTTCATCAGTTTCAAATCCTTCCATACAACCCCTTGTTTTTCTATTTTTCCTAGATTCTATATATTATTTTAAGCATTTCCTGAATTTTTCAGATTTTTCCTAGCTTGTTTGGTATTTTTCTGCATTTTAAATAGTTTTTAAGCATTTTTAATTAGTATTTAATATAAAAAATTAGAAAAAGGTTCAAAAAAATAATTTTTCAATTTTCTTAAGTTTAGATAAATATAAAAAGCTAAAAACGTATTTTTCCATAATTTTCTTAGCTTAATTTGTATTTTCTAGCATTTTAATTAGTTTTAAATAGTTTTAAATTAATAATAAATATATAAAAAGTAAAAAATATATATTTTCAGTTTTAAAATTAGTTTTATGATATTTTAGATTTTTCTAAATCTTAATTTTATTTTTCTAGTCTTATTTCATATTTTCTTTTATTTTAGAGTATTTATTAGATAGTTAAAATAGTTTTTAATTAATAATAATTATATAATTAGTTATAAAAATAATTTTCTTTTTCTTAAAATTTTCTTTTATCATTAGGTTTGTAAAAATGTATTTTTCATATTTTTAGGACTTTTATTTCTTAGATTTCACTTTTTATTTTTGTACGTTTACGTATTTTTATTTTAAACGTAAGTTTTTAGTTTTAATTTTTAAACGTTTATCATTTTAAATATAGTGATAGCGTTTATTTAATAGATTTTATCTTTTTAATTTCCTTTAATTCGCATTTAAGCCGTTATAGTTTATGTCCTTTTCCTGTAGTTATAATAATCTCAATTCTCCTTTTCCGTTCAAATCTCCCGATCACTAAACGTTTGATAATCCATTGCACAGCTCGCTGGGACATAACGACCCGGGGAGACCCTATACTCCTCAGATCTTCATTGATTTCGTGCTTAAGCAGTTTTTAAGCTGGTTACGGTCCCCCATTCACAAGTGGCGGGCTTGTGTGATTTAGCTTGACTGTTTGGCACGCATCAAATTTTTGGCGCCGCTGCCGGGGAGCTGTGCTGATTATCTTCCGTCTAGCAGATTAGTGATTTGAATATTCACTCTTTGTTCATACCATCCATCCTTATATATTTATATTTTCTTATAAAAAATCCAAAAACCCAAAAATATTTTCCTTTTCAAAATTTATTTTCCCTTTTATGTTTTCTATTTATAAAACCCCAAAAATATTCTTCTCATTCCTCTTATTCGTTGATTCTATTTCTCTTACCTTCTTTTGCCGTTTAATTCTATTCTTCGTATCCTCTCAACCATTTGATTCTCCTCTTATCCCTCTATATGTTTAATTCTAATGGAGGACATGCGTACGATGTTCGAAATGCTCCAAGTACCCACCGAGGGTTACGAAGATGCTGTTGTTGTACCGGAGATTCTTTCAGAAAATTTCGAGATACAAACCGGTTTAATTCAACTAATTATGTCAAATCCATTCTATGGATTTGAGAGGGACGATCCCTATGCTCACATCCGATGGTTTGATAGATTAATTTCAACCATAAAATATAGGGATGTTCCTCATGACACAATTAAGTTGATGCTATTCTCATTTTCTCTCAAGGGGGCAGCTCAGAATTGGCTCGAAAAAGAACCCCCTCGATCGATCACCGCTTGGGAAGATCACGTTTCAAAATTTGTAAATCGTTTCTTTCCTTATTCTAAGACGGAAAATCTTAAGAACGAGATTACAAACTTCCAGCAGCGCTTTGATGAAAGTTTTGGTGAGGCATGGGAAAGATTCAAAGATCTCCTATGGAAATGCCCACATCATGGTTTCTCGGAATTACTCCAGATCGATATATTCTACAATGCTTTAATGCAAACCGATCAAGATTCACTTAATGCAGCCGCCGGTGGCAATATCTTGTATCGTACCCCAAGGGATATATTGACGATCATCGAGAACAAATCGAAAGTTCCGACTACGAGAAACAAACCGATTGATATGGCTGAGCTTACCAATGATATTCGATGCATGAAGCAAAATCGAGCCCGTTGTTACCGTTACCGAAAGATGTGATATTTGTGGTGGTCCCCATCCTTTTTACGATTGTCAAGCCACCGATGACGAGGTTTATAATGCTACATCAACCCAATATCACAAGACTTTCGTTTTTGATGATGATGAGGATTCCATTCAAATGAAAGAATATTATGCGAGTTTGTCGGCTACAACCAATCCTGTTTCTGAGCCTTTCATTTCCGACTCTTCCCCTTCACTCACACCGGTTGAGAGAAGTGACGTCGTTTTAGAAGAGTTCGATGATCATATTTCAACAAACATTGTTGAACCCGTTGACTCTCTCATAATGGGGACGAGCCTCTTAGCACTATTCCAGAAATGGAATCGTCTAGTGTTGAGAGCCTTGTCCCAATCCCAAGTGAGTCCGAGGTTATCTCCTGTAATATGTGTGATGAGCCTCTTAATGATGATTCTTCTCCTCCTCTTGACATTCCATATGATCATGTCGAGATGTTCTCCATTCTCGACAACGATTGTATTTCGTTTGACGATTCTTTATCCTATGGAGACATCGATTATGTCGAGGAGCTACCTTCTGAGCTAGTTAGCTTAGAAGATGTGAGAGATTCTGATGATCTTGAAATTAAGGATGAGGTACTTCGTGAACAATTGTTCAATATAAATCTCCTCGTTTCTAAGATCGAATCATTTTGTGCTAAACCAGCTTCATCTCCTATCCCCGTTGTGGATAGTGACTCTACATTGGACAAGCCCGAGCTTGAGGCTTTTTCCAATGATTCTCTTCATGAAGAGTTCTCCGGTGAACTCTCTCATGACATATCTCCTCCGGAATATGATCATTTCTATTTTGATCTTGAGGATGATATTGGCTCGGAGGAAGGTATACTCTATCATAAGAGTTTGCTTATTGATGATACTACCTTCACCCTTCCTCCCGATATGTCAACATTTGAGGATGAAGAATGGATCTTGATTGTTATCAACATCTTTCTCCCATTCCTCACATATGATGTGACTTCTTCTCTTCTTCACTCCTTCAGGAGTGAGGACACTATCTTTGATCCCGGCATTTTCATTTATCATCTGTGAGCCGGGTCTGTCTCTCTATATCTCATCGGTGTGGAACTTTCACGCGCTTCAATGTTTGTCCAAACATTTTGAATGAAAGTCCGATGGAGATTGTCTCTTCCACTTTGCTTCCCCATGAACAAATTAATTCGGGGTCGAGTCAAGCTAGCGACTCGGTAATCAAAAACAGTAGCACGCCATATGGGTTTTCACCCATAATTCTGACTTCTTTCTATTTTCTACCACCCTAGTGTGGGGGGGTTGCCCCACATGTATCAAAAAAAAAAAAAAAAAAAAAAAAAACTTTCTAAATAATGGCCGTAGTATTTCCCTTTTACGTTCTTTGTTTCGGCATAACCGCCGGTACTTTGAATATTGAGGGCAATATTCATTTCTAAGTGTGGGGGGGAATTCTCACGAATTTTATCATATAATTATATCAATTCCCCCGTTTTTGGCCAAAAATTTTTTTTTTTTTTGGAGTAAGTGTTTTACACTTACTCATTTGGTTATCAGTCCGCCTTGTCTAATAAACTAAAGGATTGGCTAATCCAGGAGCAAACGGCTCTTGGTAAAGATTTCTCAAATCCGTTTATATGGCTTGCAATTTGCCCAAAATTGTATGGTTCTCAACTCACCATATCCTAAAAAGTGAAGAGTTGGCTAGCCCGCAAGGTTATGGCTTGTGGTAAAGGCAGTGGAAAATCCATAATTGGTAATCAGCTCACCAAAGATAATATTGATAATTTATCTAAGAGTTGGCTAGTCCATAAGGGTACGGCTTCTGTAAAGACAAAATCAAATCCGTTGAAAGCTGGTGGTTTGCTCAAAATCACATGGTTATCGGTGTACCATGGTTCTTACTTGAACTGAAACATTTGGCTACTCCAGAAGTAATGGCTTTTGGTAAAGAGATGAAATCCATTATGTTTTTCAAATCATTGCTAGGGACTAGCAATATCTCAATGTGGGGGATTGATGAGTATGTAAATACTCATCATTTTTGTACAATATAAACTGCAAAATCATCTGAAAACACTCAGAAACACATCAAAATGATCAAAATATCACAAACCAGAGTTTTATGTGTTTTAAATGAAAAAATATCAAAATCGATGAAAACATATCAAATTTGCAAAATTGCATTTTAGTCCCCAAGTTTCAAAAGTTGTCAAAAACAGTCCCTGAGCACAAAATTTCAAAGAAAATCACCAAAGGTCCTTTTAAAATCATAAGTTGTCAAATTTAGTCCTTTGGTGAAAAATGTCAAAAGTTTGAGAAAATTACAAAAATGGCCCTTCAAGTTTCAAATTTGGCAGAAATGGCCCCTGGAAAATTGCGAAATGACAGATTTGGTCCCTGTACTTTTGAAACTTGTCATTAATGGTCCCTTGAAGTAACTTTGTTGAATTGGCAGGTATAGTCCTTGATTTTCAGAATTTGGCACAACTAGTCCTTGTATTAATAAAGCCCTTAAACCATTTTGACCCTTACCAATTCTGGACCCCTGTCACTACCACTTTTGGACCCTCTCTTATTAATAACCCCAAGTCAAATTCAGTTTGACTTAACCCCTACCCGCCCTTTTACTGTCTTCAACCCCTAGCCTGCAAACTCCTGCTACACTCAACCACACCATCACCTTATCTTCTACCCTGTCCCCCCTCCAAACACTACATCCAAGAGACTTTGATTACTTCCCTTACACACACTCAACCTCACTCACACGCTTAAAAACAATTTTCCCGCCAAAAGTGATGAATGGCCAAGATGGCTTGAGGTGATCCAATGGCTACAAAAATGGTGGGAACTGCTCATCCATGTGAGAGAAACAGATTGGAACTATAAAAAGGGAAGAATGAAGCTTGAAGAAGTAGTAGCTAGTTTTTATTTTTCCTTTAATGTCGTTTTTCACTTAAATGTCTTAGTTTAGTTAAAAAAATGTTGTAATTTTAGTTGTTCTGTATCAAATCTAAGTTATATCATCTTTGTAATATGTTGTGAACATTAATTCAAGTCTTTCATCTAAAATCCAAGTTTCCAGCTACTGTTGATAATCTCAGTTTCTAGTTCTTATCATTAAGCTCCTAGAAGCTTGTTTTTAAACTCAAATCAGTCTATTTAAGCTTATCTTAGCTTTTTGCAAGCTCAATAGCTATTTTCAAGCAAAATTGTCCAAAAGTCAACAAAAGTCAACTGTGATGCTCAATTTGAAATGGAAGCTAATTTGGGTGATGCAGAGGTGATAAATGGTTCAAATAGATTAGTTTAGATCAGTTTTGGGTTTGGATTTGGCCTGCATACAGCTGAACCTCCTGTGAGTTAGTTTCTCTTTTTCAAAATTTCAAGTCATTTGCATATTATGGTTGTTTATGCATCTGTGGTCACAACTGATTTTCATGTGTTTACATAGCTGCAATTAGGTTATATGAACTCTGTTTGATCAATGGAATTAGTTAAATCAGTTGTAATCTCATTTTAATTTCATAACAGGTAGATATAAGGGTGTTTGGTTAAGCTGCATAATCTATTTTAGAGGTGTAGGTAGTGGTTGAAATCTGTCGGGTCATGCTTATATGGTCCAAATAAACTCATTTGAGTCTTTACTTTAGCCTGCTAATCACCAAAAGTCAAAAATCCATCTCATTGGTTCTTAGCAGCTACTGTTGAGATTTTTACAAGATCATAAGCTCATTTTGTGTGTTAAATTCATAGGTCAAGCTTGTAGTAGCTTTATTTCATACATTAACTTCATATTCAATCCAAAATTCAAGCTCAAAGTTGGCAAAAGTCAACTTTTCAGTTTTATTAAGAAAGTCAAAATGGCAAAATGTCAATTTTGGCCAACTGAGAGTGATTTTTCATTCACTCATTTCTGAGTCTTTACCTATGTAACTTGTGGTTTTGAAAAGTACTCTTGGTCTATTTTCTTATGTGTATTTTAGAGGATTTTTGTGATTTTTTCTACAAGCTCAATAGAGCTTGTCAAAACAGGTCCAAGTGCCCTGTGCAGAGCACAGTGGCCTGCACAGGGTTTGAGCAAGTTTTGCCTAGCTTGTACAGAGCTTATCATGGCTCCATTAGGTCTGATTTTTGGTTCATAAACTCTTAGCCAGGTTGTCTTGAGGTTCCAATAATTTCTTTCTAGTTTCTAGCTTATTCAGTTGCTTATTCATAAGCTCAAACATGCTACCTCTTCACTGTTTTTAAGCTAAAATCTCAAAACATCATTCTGTGTAATGAGCTTATCAGAGTGTTTAGCTTGTTGAATATTGTTGCATTTCAGTTCTTTTAGCTTATAGTAGCTTCTGTTTTGGGTTGGTGGCTTTTGGATTCCATTTGGCTTATTAAAGTGCTTATTTATAAGCACTAGCTTCATCAGTTTCAAATCCTTCCATACAACCCTTTGTTTTTCTATTTTTCCTAGATTCTATATATTATTTTAAGCATTTCCTGAATTTTTCAGATTTTTCCTAGCTTGTTTGGTATTTTTCTGCATTTTAAATAGTTTTTAAGCATTTTTAATTAGTATTTAATATAAAAATTAGAAAAGGTTCAAAAAATAATTTTTCAATTTTCTTAGGTTTAGATAAATATAAAAAGCTAAAAAAGTATTTTCCATAATTTTCTTAGCTTAATTTGTATTTTCTAGCATTTTAATTAGTTTTAAATAGTTTTAAATTAATAATAAATATATAAAAAGTGTAAAAAATATATTTTCAGTTTTAAAATTAGTTTTATGATATTTTAGATTTTTCTAAATCTTAATTTTATTTTCTAGTCTTATTTCATATTTTCTTTTATTTTAGAGTATTTATTAGATAGTTAAAATAGTTTTTAATTAATAATAATTATATAATTAGTTATAAAAATAATTTTCTTTTTCTATAAATTTTCTTTTATCATTAGGTTTGTAAAAATGTATTTTTCATATTTTTAGGACTTTTATTTCTTAGATTTCACTTTTTATTTTGTACGTTTACGTATTTTTATTTTAAACGTAAGTTTTTAGTTTTAATTTTTAAACGTTCATCATTTTAAATATAGTGATAGCGTTTATTTAATAGATTTTATCTTTTTAATTTCCTTTAATTCGCATTTAAGCCGTTATAGTTTATGTCCTTTTCCTGTAGTTATAATAATCTCAATTCTCCTTTTCCGTTCAAATCTCCCAATCACTAAACGTTTGATAATCCATTGCACAGCTCGCTGGGACATAACGACCCGGGGAGACCCTATACTCCTCAGATCTTCATTGATTTCGTGCTTAAGCAGTTTTTAAGCTGGTTACGGTCCCCCATTCACAAGTGGCGGGCTTGTGTGATTTAGCTTGACTGTTTGGCACGCATCAGTTAGCTTAATATGGCTTTTATGTTAGTAATCATGCCAAGGCTTATGTAGAAAGCCCATGAGCCTTGGCCCAAGTCCAATAAGTAATGGAAGGGACTAGGAGTGTTGCCTTAGCCCCCTCTCCTATAAATAGTCTTGTAATACCCTCACTTGAGGGTTGGTTGTTCAATTTCATTCTCTTTCACTTCATACGCATAACCATTCCTTATTCATACGCATAAGTGTTTGTTTGTCATTGTTCAACCGATCTATTCTCTTCTCTATTTCTTCTATTGATGCTTGTGTTACTAATATGGGAACCTAACAGTGATATCAATCGCCAAATAGTTGAGATAAAAGAAGTTGTTTTTTGAAGCTTTTGGTTTTACGCGTAAGTCACGGTTCTAAAACTTGTTCACGTTTAAAAACTCATTTTTTACACTTTTCAATCCAAGATTCTAGTACTTTCAACGTTTTTAAGTGTTAAAATTTCAGTTTTAAGCAAAAAATTTTGAACTTTACGTGTTTTTCCTTAGTTTTAAACTTGGTTTTATATGCGTGTTCATCGTTACGCATAAGGTATTTTGAAGTTTTGGATCATCTAGTTTCACACTTTTGTGTTATTTTGGTGATATTGAAGCTATTTCATCACAAAAAATCTGGTTTAGAAACATCTTTGGGCAAAAATCATTTTTGGTAAAGTTCTACGCATAACGAAACCCTAAATTTACGCATAAGAGATCCTTGGTTTGATCTTCAGTTTCGTGGATTAGTCTGTGTTTTTCTTGCTTGGATAAGCCTGAAAACACTTCGACTTTGGATATCTTTTGCACTGTGATAGTGTAAAAGATCTTTTGGGTAAAACCCTAATCTTACGCGTAAGCTCATCCCTTACACGTAGAACTCTTTCAGCATAAGATTTTCTTACGCCTAAGCCCTGTCTTACGCTTAAGCTAATCCTACACCTAAGTTTTCTACACCTAACTTTCTGTTTACGCATAACTTTAGTGTTTTCTCATTTCTTACGCGTAAGCTAATCTTACGCGTAACTATTGCTGTTACACGTATGTTTGGTGTTTTTACGCATAAGTGATACTTTGCTTTTCTGTGATTTCTACGCCTAAGGATACTTCATCAACAACGGTTTCATTCGACTACAAAGATCCATTTAACAACACAAGTTTTCAACATGTCACAACCACCATACTCTAGCTATTTTCCTTACACTTATAATCAACAACAACAACAACTAAGTCCACAACATCAACAATTTATTCATCAACAACAAATTTATCAACAACAATTTAATCAATAACATACTCCACAACTTGGAGCATTTCCACAACCACAAATGGTTCAACCACCACCTAGTCTTCAAGTACAACCCTATACAAACTTATGCAATCAACATCCATCCAGGAGTACTACGAAGGAACCAACATGGTTTGGCAAGATGTGTGAAGCCTTAAGTAGCCAACAATCAATTCATGAAGCTGGCTCACTTGATAGACCTCCAATGCTCACTCTCGAAAATTATGATTAATGGGTGATAAGGTTCTTTAGGTTTTGCGATCTAAAGAAGCCACATGGAAAGTTCTTAAAGAAGGTCATTATGGAAGGTCCATTTCCGATGCCTACTATTGTCACACCCGTAGATCCTAATTCCAATCCACCAAGAGATGCTGTCACCAACATTGCAACCGTCTCAGACCTCACAGGTGATCAACTTCTACATTTTGAAGCCGATGAACTAGCAATGCAATACATCCTTTTGGGATTACCCAATCCGATCCTTCGAAGTGTTGATGCTCAAAAGACCGCTAAAGCAATGTGGGAACATATTCATCTTCTTATGAAAGGCACAACACTCAATCAGGAAGACATGGAATCCAAAATCTACTTGGCTTATGAACACTTCATGATTGAACCTGGAGAGACACTAGAGTCATATCATCATCGCTTTTCATACATCATCAATGATTTGGACAAACACAATATCATCATGCCACGAATTGCTGTCAACACTAAGTTCCTAAGTAGTCTTTGTCCGGAATGGGAGAAGTATGTTATTTTTCTCCGTTAAGGTAAAAATCTTCATCATGCTACATACGGATTGTTTTACGACTATTTGAAGCCTCACCAAAAAGAAGTTGACAAAGAAAGGGCTATCCGTGGACTCCCGGCTCCACAGTCACTTCCGGACAATCAACAACTTGCTTTGTGGGCTCAAACTAGTGTTCCTCCTCAACCAGCTGCAACCATCACACCATATGATCCGTCACAGCAACAACCTCAACAAACTCAATTGGTTCCATACAACAACAACAATGCTTAAGCACTTTACAGTGAAGCTGATGAGGACTCCGATGCTTTTGATGAATTGCAACAAGGATTTGCTATGATTGCTAAAGCCTTCGGCCGGTATACAAACAGATTCAACAATCGCATTCGTTCCTCATCAAACACAAGGAATCAGGCTGTTGTGAACAATGGACGCGTTGAAGTTCAGAATCAAGGTTATGGTCGTCAGATGGGAGGCGGTCAAGGGTTTAATGCTATGGGCAAGGAATAACGGTGCTCCACAACAACAGAGAGCTCAAGTGGTTGAACAGGGGAATGCTCCGAATGGGGTTAATGGT
This sequence comes from Chrysanthemum makinoi, assembly GCA_910596185.1. Taxonomy (NCBI): domain Eukaryota; kingdom Viridiplantae; phylum Streptophyta; class Magnoliopsida; order Asterales; family Asteraceae; genus Chrysanthemum; species Chrysanthemum makinoi. The sequence continues at coordinate 91,885,072 of OU343219.1, read as the reverse complement.
CTTCGTTGTTATAACTGTAATGAGAAGGGTCATCTGGCTAATGCATGTCCTAAGCCGAGGACAAGAGGCAGTGCTTATCACAAAGAGGCCTTGCTCTTGGCTCTCAAGGATGAAGCTGGTGGCACTCTTACAAACAAGGAACGAGCTTTATGGCGGATGTAGATTCGATGATGATATGGAGGACTTGCAGGCTAATGCAGCAGTGATGTTCATGGCACACATGCAAGCTCTACACATGAGTGACACAGGCCCAGTGTATGACACTGATGGCTTGTCTCAGGTACCGGAACAAAATATACTCATTACTGATCTGATATCTCCGCCAATTTCTCCATCCGACAAGGATCAAAATGTTCAACATGAGCCATCCACATCTCATTCCGATGATTATCAAATAGATCGCGTAGTTATATTTGATGATCAAGATGACCGTATGGTTAATATTGTTAATCAAGTTGACTCCGTGGTTATATTTGAGGATCTAAATAATGATCATGTTGAGACTAACGTTGAACAAGATGAGCTATTGTCTAATAGAGAAATTGAGCTCTTGACCTTAATTAAAGACCAAGAATCTCGTTTGGAAATTTGCACGAAATTAAAAGAGAAAAATGCACTGTTAATTAGAGATAATGAACGCTTAATTCGACAAATCAACTTTTTCAAAACTCAAGAAAACCGTGAAAAAGGTTTTGAAACCGCTTTTGCCAAATCACATCAAAACGAAAAATCTTTGGAACGACAGATTCGTGATCTAACCGCTTCGAAGAATGCTTTGTTGTCTCAAATAGAACAAATGAAACATGAACATAAACAACAAATTAACGCTCTTACTTTAGAAACTCAAAAAGCCAAGGCTGAGTTGTTAACTTGTCAAAAACAATTCTCTGAATACAAAAAGCATTCCACGAAACGGATAGATAACTATATTGAAGAAATTGTCGACTTACAAAACAAAATCAAAGAGTTTCGAAATGTTGTTTATAGACATGGTGAATCAATCACAACTATTCAAAAGTTTACTTTCAAACCAAATCCAAATGGATATGGACCGAATCTTGCTGATTACAAACCTAAGTTTTCACATAGAGCATTCAAACCAAATCCTGAAGTTTACAGTGCAGAACATAGAATTGATGATTCAATTATGACTGTTGTTGAATATAATCGCATGGAGGAATTAGATGCCGATGACGAGAGTCGGTCAAAAATGGAAAATGTCGTTTATAACAAACCATTTAACTATTCAAAAGCCGTAACTTTTGTCACACAACAAGATACTTCTAACCAACTTTTGGTTATCACACCGTTTCGAAGTTAGTCCCCAACACAATGGTGCACAAATTAATGGTCCTTTACCTTCACTTAGTGAAGTAAAACTAAAGTCGAAAGTTGTCGCGTTATCAAATATTTTGACACTTTCTTATCTGACCTCAAAATTTTGGAGCGTGAGATTGAATTTCATTCTGAAATAAAAGTTCAACATTTTCAATCGCCAATGGCGAGAACAAAGAGATATTCTTTAGAAAAGAATTTTACCCCATGTCAAAATTTTGAAAACTTGTGCACTATATTGGGAAAGGGATTTTCACAAGGAACTTGGTCTCATGAAAACAGTTTTCGAGAAAATAGAAACATCTATTTCAAATACTAAAGCGTAAAAGAAATTGAGAAAAGATGTTGATCGACTCTTGGAAGATGTTATCTGTGCTGATATCAATAATCTTATGCTATTACAATCTGTTGCATATACATCTGATTATATATCTGCTGATACTGTTGATTCTGTTCAAATTGTTGAGAATACTGATAATGTGCTTCAAATCGAGTCTTTAAAAGCTGAAAATGAAAGATTATTAAACGAACTTTCTAATGCAAAACCTCGTCTTAATTGGTGTCAAAAAGATATTCACGATCAACAACTTGCTTTTCAAAACAAAATCGCCAAGTTGCATGGAAATAATCTTAATCCAAAACTTGAGCAACTGGATGATCAAAACGTGTCTTTTAAGTGTCAAATCTCAAAATATGAACATGAACTTGCAAAAGTTAAACAAACTTGATCATTATCTTGATCATTATTTTATTTACTCAAACAGACTCGTGATGAAGCATCAAACGAACTTGATCATTATCTTGCACACACTAAAGAAATCATGAATTTTGCTGGAAATATTCGTTCTGAAAATCAAGATTTGGTGCACACTATCATTAAGTTAAGGGAAATGTTAGGAAAGTATGAACAAGTTCATCCTAGCATCATTAAGAGAATTGCACCTGTAACACTTAGCAAACGTGAACCCAGTTGCCTCTTGACAAAACACAAGTTACTAATGTGCTTCCTCTCTTGAAACATGAATAGTTGCCTCTTTTCCCAACGTCCGCATTCACGACCTAGAAGCAATACAAGGAAGAATAGGAAGTTGCGACCTAAGAAAAGAACAATAAAGAATGCTGAAGTAGAAGAATACCCTAGGACCTTGAATAAGACTCTAGTTGCACCCACTTTAGATATTGCGTCTGAAAAAAGTAATGGAAAAAGTGTTGTAACGAATGCTAAACCTTTAACTACTTTTGATATTGATCGATGCTTCTTGTGTTATTTGTCGTAAAAGTATGCTTTCTGATTGTCATGACAAATGTGTTGCTAGAGCTATCTTGTCTCGTTTAAGGAATCCTAAGAATCGGAATACCTCTAGGCCCACTAATGCTTCTAAATCTGTGCTTGGTAAACCGCCCTCCTTAGATTCTAAGAAACGCATTGATATCCCTGTAGTTCCAGTATCACCGCCAAGGAATGTAGTACCACCTAGTGCATTCACTAAGACTAAAGCTAAGACTAGTTGGAGATGGCAAAAATGGATACATAATACACTAGGATTTAAATGGATGCCTAAAATCATTGATGTGTGTATTTCTTCTATAACTGTTGAGGAACCCTCTAACTCATCGGGTTTCACGTCTTCTTCTATTCCATCTGTGTCATTTGTGTGTAATGCAGGTGATACAGATCATCCTTTGGATTGTTGATAGCGGATGTTCCCGACACATGACAGGCAACCTTAAACTGTTATCAAACTTAATTGCAAAGTTCATTGGCTTTGTCGGTCAGGAATGATCACTTCGCAGCTATCATGGGCTACGGAGATTATATCAATGGCAATATTGAAATTAGCAGGGTTTATTATGTGGAAGGCCTCGGTCACAATCTCCTTTCAATCGGTCAATTCTGTGATGGAGACTTGGAAGTTGCATTTAGGGAGAAAACTTGTTTCATTAAGTGATCTACAAGGAAAGCGATCTTATGTCGCTCTCGCAATTCTAGTCTGTACACAATCTCAATGCAAGACATGGTTGCTTCATCTCCTATCTGTCTACTTTCAAAGGCTACATCAACAAAATCTTGGCTATGGCACCGTCGTCTCTCACATCTAAACTTTCAAACCATCACCAACCTTGCTCGACACAAACTTGTAGAAGGTCTCCCGAGATTCCGGTATTCTAAAGATCTCCTATGTTCAGCTTGTGAACAAGGAAAAAGCACCCGTGCTCATTTTCCCTCAAAGGTGGAACACGGCTCTCAGCATGTGCTTCATCTTCTTCACATGGATTTGTGTGGCCCGATCGGCGTGTAGGCGATTAATGGCAAGCGCTACATCTTGGTAATTGTTGATGACTACTCAAGATGGACTTGGGTTTATTTTCTTGAAGTAAAGATCAAGCTCCACAGATGATCATCACCTTTCTCACGAAAATTCAAATTCACTCGAAACACCGTCGGACAAATTGAACGAGAAAAGGCTGAATTTGTGAATCAAACTCTTAGGGAATATTATGAGAAAGTGGCAATCGAGCATCAAACATCCATATACGTACCCGAGAACAAAGCGGAGTTGTTGAAAGACGAAACCGTGCGTTAGTGGAAGCTGCGACGATGTTAATCAATGCTAAACTTCAGATTACTTATGGGCTGAAGGCTGCTCTCACTCAATGATTACAAAAGCACAACAAAACACCGTTTGAGCTTATCCACCACAGAAAACCGAATCTCAAACACTTTCATGTATTTGGATCTCTTTGCTACCCAAATAATGATCGTGATGACTTTGGAAAGCTCAAATCCAAAGCTGACATTGGAGTCTTTATTGGATCTTGTGATAATTCTAAAGGTTACCGGATCTGGAATCGTCATACAAAGCAGGTTATGGAAACGATTCATGTTAATTTTGATGAGCTTCTTGATATGGCTTACGAGCATAACGACTTGGAACCGGTCACAACCGTTTAAACTTCCCTCAAACCCCATCATCAGTGAATCAAGCCCCCACTTACTCGTCAACAAATGGAAAAGCTATTTGCTCCTGTTTAGTGATGACATTGATGAAGCGTGCTCGGTGTATCAATGTTTCGCTGCTCAAACGATCATAATCCATACATGATACACTGCCACAACAACTACGGTTGAAGAAGCACCACCAGTTGACTCTACGACAACAGTTGAACAAAGCTTCCAACGGCGAACCGGTGATGATGTTCTTAATGAAGTACCCCCACTGCAGATTTTGATCCAAATCGTTCTTTAACCCGTTTGCTAATGGCTGCTGCACTGATGTTGCGAGAATCATCTACAAGCCATTTGAATCCTCAAAATCTGCACAATGTATACCAACATCAACCCTCCACACATCGTTGGACAAAAGACCATCCTCTTGAGAACATTATTGGTAACCCGAATCAACCAGTCGTAACTAGACAACGTCTTCACACAGATGGTGAACACTGCATTTATGCACTCACTTTGTCTGCCTGTCGAGCCTAAAAACATTAAAGGCGCAATGAAAAAGGACAAGCTGGATTGAATCCATGCAGAAGAACTCAACCAATTCAAGCGTCTTGAAGTATGGGAATTGGTTGAAAGACCAACAGGGTCTTCGTCATTGGTCTAAAATGGATTTGGAAAAACAAATTGGATCTTTGAAGGAACGTAATTAGAAACAAGTCACGTCTGGTGGCTAAGGGTTATAGACGGGAAGAGGGTATTGACTTTGAAGAATCATTTTCTCCGGTTGCTCGTCTTGAGGCATTCGGATTTTTCGGCATTTGCGGCTCACATGAACATCATGGTCTTTCAGATGGATGTCAAAACTGCTTTTCTCAATGGACAAGCTGAAAAGCGGTCTATGTTAGCCGGCCGGAAGGATTCGTTGATCCATAGTTCCCTAATCATGTCTACAAACTGAAGAAAGCTCTCTACGGTCTCAAACAAGCCCCTCGGCGTGGTACGATAAGTTATCATCCTTCCTTATTGCCAATAATTTTACCAAAGGTTCGGTCGACCCTACACTCTTTATACAATATCACGGGGCTCACATCTTAATCGTTCAAATCTATGTGGATGACATCATTTTTGGGTCAACACATTTAAAATACTCAAATGCTTTTGCAAAACTTATGACAAAACATTTTGAAATGTCAATGATGGGTGAACTCACATTCTTCCTTGGAATGCAAGTTCATCAATCACCCTGTGGTATTTTCTTGAGTCAGTCCAAATATGCCCTTGAATTGTTAAACAAATTTGGAATGCAAAACTGTGACACCTATGCCACACCAATGGCTCATACCAAGAAGCTAGAGGCTGATTTACATGGGAAATTGGTGGACCCTACCAAATACCGTAGTATCATTGGGTCTCTCATGTATCTAACAGCTAGCAGTCCTGATATTGTTTTTAGTCTATCTTTGCTCCGTTATCAGTCGAGACCAACTGAAACCCACCTCTTCGAGGCTAAAAGAATCCTCCGATACATCAAGGGAACCATTAATTTGGGAATCGGTATCCAGAAGGATTCGGTTTTGAACTAATAGCTTTTCGGGCGATCACGCGGGATGCTTAGATTCACGTAAAAGTACTTCAGGAGCATTACAATTTCTTGGTGATAAAATGGTGTCATGGCAATCGAAGAAGCAGGATTGTACATCGTTGTCCTCAACCGAAGGAGAATATGTAGCCATGTCGGTGTGTTGTGCTCAAGTCATTTGGATGAGAACACAACTCAAGGACTATGGTTACGTATTAGACAGAATCCCGATGTCTGCGACAATCAGTGCTATTGCGATCTCATGCAACTCAGTTCAACATTGAAATCAAAGCACATCGATCTTGATATCATTTCATCAAGGACCACGTGGAGCAGTGCTGTTGAATTATACTTTGTGGAGCTGAATACCAATTGGCGGATCTTCTCACAAAAGCCTTAGCTCTGCTAGGTTTAATGAGTTGGTCCACCGGATTGGTATGCGGTGTTTGACTCAAGAGGAACTGGATGAACTCTTAAAACATTCTTAAAACCAGTCAAACACCAAAACCTCTTTTGTAAAAAATTTTCAAAAACAAAATACGAAATTATAAAATCTGATAAAACAACAAAAATACTCTTCTATCTATATTTCTTTTAACATTGCAAGTACAATTCTTCCGTCAACACTCAATTCTTTCAAAATTCAGTTTTTCTTTCGATCAAGTGTTGAGGGGGAGAAAGCTAATATTTTTCAGTTTAATAAAACCTTGTACTTGCATGTTACCTTATCCCAGTTGTTTCTTTAATAATGGTGGTCACTTTTCTGGTTTATTGACACTCCTCGGACAAAAATTTATAAAATTTCATTATTTCTTAATTCGAGGGGGAGTGTCGTCAAAATTCTTTCCAAAATATCATTTGTTTGGTAACCAAAATGGAAGTTAAAGGCCTTTATTGTAAATGGTAAAGGTGGAGGGACTAAAACTATCAAAAGCTTAAAGTTATTTTTCATAAAACTACCCACCTAACATTTACTCTTAACATTTATTATTCTACCAACCATAATCTACGCATAAAAATCAACCTTCAAATCCGGTTACTTGATCATCAATTTGTAAGTGTTCTTGTGTTCTTAACATGATTACAAACAAGGGTTTTAAATCGTTTCAAAAACCAACGGTTAGATTGTTAGATATGAGTGATTTTGTGTTCTACGCATAAGCGTATGAACACATAATCAATGGTGGGTGTTTGTGGTGATAAAGATAGTGTCAAAACGTTTGTCTAACATCACTAAAACCATTTTTATCATCAAACATCACCCAGATACACGAATTGAGTGATTTTGAAAACTAGGGTTCATGCGTATATTTGGGGGTTTTCAAATGAGAACGTTTTTGGTTAAAAAGATAGTTGAGTCATGTTGTTCTTATGGTGAATTGATGATATCTAGGCTCAGAACCAACCCAGAAACACTAATTGATCTTTAATTAGAAACTAGGGTTTAAGTTCATACGCATTTGGGTATTTTTGATTCACTCAAATTCTGATGTTAAAACTTGGATATAACTACTCATAAGGCTTCTTAGACCTCCCAGAATCATTTTGGTGCAATTTCTATGGCTAGATTACTTACTCGTACAAATTGAACTTTAGGGTTTAGGTTTACGCATAAGTGTTCTTCCGCGTAACTGTCATATGTGTATTCATGATATGATCTGATGGTGAGTGAATGTAGATGTTAATGATTGTGTTCTGACGAATTTATTTCAGGTCCTCCACGCGTTTGAAAATTCGAATCAAGGTTTCTAGCAATCACATATGGATCACCTTACGCGTAGAATGTTATGCGAGAGCAATCTTACGCGTAACTATTAGCGTAAGGTTCTACATAAGGGACTACTGGCGTATCCGTGAAGGATATGCGTGATGACCTCTACGCATAAGGTTGACTCTTACGAGTAAGCCTTACGCGTAAGGTTTATATACGCCCTGCGTAAGCTCTCGCATAAGGTCCCCTTTTCCTACGCATAATATTTCTTAAGCGTAAGTCAAGAACCTACGCATAAGCTTGCGTTTCTGGCGTATACCATTCTGTTTACGCATAAGCTTGCCATTTCTACGCCTAAGCCTTGTTTAACCTTAGTTATGAATTGTTACGCGTGCAAACTTGTAAATAAATAAATCATAACGCTACGAAACCAATAATGTCACTATAAGCTTAAATGTTTAACAAGTTGTGAATAATAAGTGAAAATATGGACTTTAAAACTTAAAGTTAATCAACTCACGAAACTTATCACGCCGTCATTGGACTATTGGACAAACAAGTGACATTGGATTCGTAACAATCATCGACATATCACATTCAATAATTAGACAATATAACCATCTGTTGACTAACATAATGTCTTTCGATATGTTGGTTCTTTTGGCTAAATATCTTTCAGATCACGACATGGGCGCTCAAATGCAGAATGTGGATGCACCAAATGTTCTCACCGTTACTGATATCTTCCCTAATGGCTATCCGATGAAGATTGGAAAGAACAATCTTCGTGTTGATTTTGATACTCTCACACGCCGAGTCTTCTTTCTTGATAGCGTGGACATTCGAAGAACCATTCTTATCAAAATATGCTCACCAACTCGCCACGATTTGAGGAGATCTACATTCACAATTACGGCACACAATGAAGCGGATCAAAGGGCAAAATCGTGCTGTGACTCAATCACAAGCAAATCACCATCACACCAGCCAGACTTGCGGGCTATTCTCCTCATTCGGTCATCGAGCCAACCGAATACAATGCCGCACCAACGAAGAGCGTTCGCAATTCATGATCAACATCGGTTATGACGAAGCAACAGGGGTAATCACCAAGCACTCTTACGTTGATCTGAAGAATATCCCTCACCCTGAGAACCTCTTCATCATCATCACAAAATCTGTTTCGGGCGGGATAGTGGTTATGAGCATCCCAAGCTCATGGAACTACAGATTTTTGGGCTTTGGTCAACATGAAACATATCGAAGTTGAAGCTCTGATATGGGATGACATGATGTCTTTCCTCAAAACGCGAGGCACCAAGATCCCATACATCGATACACAAAGCTGCGATCCGAGAGCTCTTGGGTTAAATCCCGATATTCCTTTGAGACTCGACGACCCAAACAATCACTCCATGTTGTATGAACCTACTCTAACAGTCAGATTTAAGGAATCAACAACAAAGAAACAAGGTGTTGTGCTGCCGGATCACCTTCTCTATGATGCAATCAAACATCTTTACTCATACAAAAAGTATCTGGTGGCAGTTGATGAAGGTAAAGTTGCTTTTCTCGATGACAAGTCTTCTGGTACACCTATTAGGAAAACCGAGAAGAGGCGGTCAGAAGTGTTGCAAGCAGCGAGAGTCAACGAAAGTTCCCTAAGAGGAAACCTCCACTCAAAAGGAAAGTTCCATCTAAGGAAGCTGTTCCCATTCCCATTCCCAAGTCGAACAAAGAAAGCTAGTGGATGAAAGCTTTGAGGAAACCGAATCAGAAGAAGAGGTTATCTACTCTGAAAGCGCAACCATTGACACTCCAACAGTAGCTAAACCTCCCAGTCCAAAAGCTCTCCAAGGCAAAGGGAAGACTCAGATTACTTGAGCAAGAAGAAAGCTCGGATGAAGAGCCACTGGACACCGACTACGAGAGCGTTCAAAATCATTAGACTCCAACACAAGGCAAAAGAGTTTGAATAGGAACAAATGCGTGGCCCCGGAGGGTCTTGTGGTGGTATCGGTCTACATCAATTCGATGCGGTTAATCAACCCGATAAGGGGAATTGGTGCCACCACTCTTGAGCAACAACAAAGAGCACGGAGGAACCGAAGCAGAGAAGTCGAGAAGGAAAAAGCTAATGAGGAAGCTCGGATTCAGAAGAAAAGGCTAAAAGCTGGAAAAGATGACGAAGTGAACTATGATGATTTTCTTCTCAACGGTCCAATTCCTTCCAGGAGAAAACTTCGAACCTCCTAAGGACCCTGAATCCCCTCATGTCTCTTCATCATCGGATTCATCCTCTCTCTCTTCACAACCACCATCCAGAAGAACATCCAAATCTGTGAAGAAGGCAACGGACTATTGGATTTCTCGAGCAAAGACAAGGATCGTTAAAGTTGTCAAGCAGGTCAGGAAGAAAGACGTGCTTTACAAAAAGCTGAATTTTCTCGTGACCGGGTTCAAGATATCTTCATGACGAGAATGACAAGATGTCACCTGAAAGGAGTACATCCGAAGTTCATGCAACGGGATCTTCAAGGAAATGAAGCGAGATGATCAAAGGTTACACTCACAAGTTCCTTCTTGACATCGTTCCTCGTATGACAAAAGAAATGTACACGAGACAACTCTATCCGAATCTATTGCATTTGGCCAAGCAAACTATGAGATCAACACCTATGCAAGTGAATATCAATCCCGTTGATCCTATAATATTCTTAGATGCTGAATTGGTTTCGGGCTAGTAGCTCAAATGTCTAAATGATCTGTAACATTTACTTCTCACGAAGGTAAATTGTTTTAAGCATTGCTGGAATACCAACTCAAATCACATATAAAGAAGAGCTCAAAGGCCTAAACGTCCAAGAGACGATGAAGATAAGGATAAGGATAAAAATGACGAGCCTAAACGTCCAAAGAAGTTTGGAGAACCATCATCTATGCCATCACCACCCCGAAGGACTTCACCACCAAGAGGATCTCCTCCTCGGTCTTCTGCTGACAAACCTCAGGACTCTGAGTTACCACCCCAGACAGAGAAAACCGGTGATCACTTTAAGTATACTGGTGGTGACGATGAGGAAGACCCTGAGCCCCAACAACAACCCACCTCTCATGCTTCAACAAAGAAACCATCATCCTCATCAAAGCCAAAGAAGAAGAAAAAGGCTCCTAAGGCTGTTGTCGTCTCATGGCTAGATGAAGATGACACCGAGTTTGAATGGTTTTCTAAACTTGTTGATTCCACTCCCGCTCTAACTGATGATCCAGATATGGTAGAAGGTCGTACGTTGGAGCATGCTAAGCTATTGCAAGAAAAGTTCCGTGTGAAGAAGATGACGAAATCAGAGTTGAAATGAATCAAGAATGAAGCATTTCAACTACTCAAGGACAGCTCGGAAAGTGCTATTGAAGTTGAATATCACCTTGATAATATAGCACGAGCCATGTCTAACAACATTGATTGGCTCAACCCTGAAGCAAACATCGACTTCACCAAAAGAGACAACCCTCCGTACTACACCGACTGGTCTAAACCTCTACCAACAATTGGCCAACCAGATCAACCTAGGATTCCATTTCGCTATTTCTTCAACAAAGATTTGGAATTTCTTCTACACGGTAGCAATGGTACCAAGAAATACGCTACATCACTTACACTTCCATTCCCGACAGCCATATACTCTAACTGCATAGCCATCGAAGAAAAGGCTACCCACATGTTTTCCAACAGCGTGGAATAGTATGACATTGATGCAATGTACGGGATTCATCATTGGCCAGAACGCCGACGAATCTACTATAAGAGCTGCCAGGTTCGAAAGTCTCAACATGAAGTGTTCAGTGATAAAGGGATCGTGGCTGTTAAGCATGTCACCCTTTCGTCTAAATGGGATTACACCTTTCTCAAGACTATCGTGGTCAAAAGACAAGATGAAAGGGACTATGAATTCTGTGAAGCGTCAGAACTTGTCTCTCAACGACATTGAAGATCTGTATCTTGCCAAAGTCTAGGGAAGAATGAGACATTTCTCGACTGAAATTCAACGTGAATACATCAAATCCTTGCTCATCTTCATCAGAAGCATAGTGATCCGAGGAACGTGTAGAAGATTTACAACTTGCTTTGTTGAATCCTATCGGACCGTGTCAACTTCACGGCACCTCAGCTAGAAATACCTGACATCAACCAGCTCTCACAATACACTCTCATCAGCAAACCATTCAGAGTAGTTTACCGCAGCGAACTACATCGCAACTACTTGATGGCGTGTAGAGATCTTCACAAGTTTGGGGATCACACATTGAAGATGGTGAAGGACGGTTTGGCTTATAGGTTGAAGGAGATACATGAAGGAATTGGTTCTCGAAAGCGATGGAATTCTAAGGATAGACGGGATGTGAAGAGGATCATCATCCTAATTGATGAAAGGTTGTACAGAAGGGACCAGTTCAGAACTCTGGAGAGCTTTGTAGTTGGTCGTCCCAGGATTACGCTCACAGGCTATCAACGCCCTGTTCGCATTCCTGGAAAGATTGATGGACTTCCTAGTACCCCTTAATCTGTTTCTATTTCATATTAATTCGGATGTGTGATTATTTAATGACAATGGCTTGTGCACAAATAACAATGTACAACAAGTTCTTGTAATGAAAGGACCCTGTGGTACGCTTCAGTGCCACAATCCTTATAAAAGGAGCGAAAGCTTCTTACTTTTGAGTAAAACCTATCAAACCTTTCAATTTTAAAAGGTTTTTCTCAAAAGAACAAGTACTTCCCCTTATGATTTTCAAAACCTCAACCGTTTATATCACTTGTTGAGGGGGAGTACTTGACTTATACAATTTTGTTCACAAATTGTTCTTTGTGTAATCTTCCCACAAAACTCAAAATGGTCATATTTATTCGCATCATTTCTTCAAAAATAACATTTATATGCCACTTTTGAGGGGGAGAAAATTATGTGATAAGAAATATGTTGTGTTTTGTTATTGAATCCTCGTGTGAAAAGACTTCAACCCATGAATTGACGGGAACTGAACAGTCATACAGTGAAAAGATTTGTCTTCCAAGACTTATCCAAGTAAATTGTACCTATTCGAGAAACTCTTGATAGACATGAACTTTGACGGGTTTGACAACCTTTCGGGGTTGTCCACATCTTCAAGGTAGTTATTAGAGCTAGTTGTCACCTAAAAGCTGACAATGTATCTCTTTAACTATGCAACGTAATCGTGTCTCGCAAGGGATTGTCTATCTTGAGTCGATCAATTCAAAAAGTGCACGCTCTTTCCTCACTGTGCAGATTTCTGTCAAAACTCTTAAGCACATGTTGAGGGGGAGTATTTTTGAAAATCTAAAACTCTTGAAGTGTTCAAACATATTTTTCATTCACAAACACTTCAAGAGATTTTCATGAAAATGATTTTATGGCAATGGAGTTATAAGGTGATTAAGGTTAGGAATAACCGTCCTATGATCCGCCAGAGCCGGAGGGATCTACCCAAGGACACTACCAATAGTTAGAATTAGAAGTCCTTAGGTATGATTATAAAAAGGAGAAAATGAGAATCGGAGTAAGAAGGAGTTGAAGAATTAAAAAGAAAAGCAAAGAAAAGGGTGAAATGAAATAGCCCTCCAGATTATTCAACTTAGAGGCGGACACGGTTCAATTCATATGCTCTTGGTTGTCACTAGATGACACCGGTATTGAAGATAAAAGTCATCATGGACCCAGTGACGCATGCACTAAACCTTCTTAGCCACTCAAGTTTCTCTCAACAGAAGCTTGTTTCATTCTCACTGGGAACCCTACGTAAACTATCGGCTTTCTCTTAGAGATTGCTGGTATTGAAGAAGGAGACCCTCTCCCTAGTCTCCGCTCAGGAAAACCAAAATGCACTATTGAGTCTAGAGCCACGAGATTCATCAAAAGATCTCATAGGTACACTTGACATTTCATCACTTGTTGTTCAACAATAAGAACAACAGTGATACGTTATCGAGTCCTACACAGATCCTAGCAATCTGTCAAGAACATTTATGAGAGGTTCACAATTGTGATCCTCAGTGATTGAATGGAAACTCTGCCGGGTCAACATTAAAATACCGACGGCAGTCACCGGTAACTCCCGTGGATTACGCTTAGTGTGTCTCAAACGGTCTACTATCGTGAGGTGATGCTTCGGTGTACCTCAGCGACTCATCTGAACTGTAGGTGTACTTCAGTACATCGCGTTATCTCACTTGTGGGACTCCGGTTCAGGAACGGCCTTTGTGAGAATTAGAGTTGTGTTTTCACACTATCTTGTTAACACTCTCGAAGTTCAAACTTGTAAGTGTCGGAATCCGCTTATTACTAACCTTTCTTATGTTTTCTTCTTATGGAAGTTCTGGAGCGGACTGATCGTGTAGATTCTTCACATGCTCATACCAACAATATCACTAATGGAAGTTCTATCAAAAGGCAACACAAAAGTCCGAAAGATTCTTCATCAAGTCAAAGAATCTACAAAGTTAAAGACTAAGAGAACTTCATCGATCTGTAATCCAACGTTAAAGAGCGTGTGAGCATGTTAAAGAATGACGTGGAGACACTGGAGCAACAAAGCAGACCTGATGCAGACAACAACAACATACTATCACTACCATCACAAAGAACAAAGATCAAAGAACAAAGATGACGTCAAAGCAGAATACTTCGAAAGAAACAATTTCTCTATACTGGGGAGATTGTTTGAATTAAGACACCTCTTCTCACAAGAAATAAGAATGTCATAAGACGTCAAAGCTACTATTACATCAGCACCTACATCGTTTATCACTCTTTCATTCATCACCAACACTTAGGGGGAGATTGTTGGAATCACTCCTAAACATTAATTCAAGTGTTAGTGATTCATATGTAATAGTTAGCTTAATATGGCTTTTATGTTAGTAATCATGCCAAGGCTTATGTAGAAAGCCCATGAGCCTTGGCCCAAGTCCAATAAGGAAAGGAAGGGACTAGGAGTGTTGCCCTAGCTCCCTCTCCTATAAATAGTCTTGTAATACCCTCACTTGAGGGTTGGTTGTTCAATTTCATTCTCTTTCACTTCATACGCATAACCATTCCTTATTCATACGCATAAGTGTTTGTTTGTCATTGTTCAACCGATCTATTCTCTTCTTTATTTCTTCTATTGATGCTTGTGTTACTAATATGGGAACCTAACACAACAAAGTTCCTCTGTATTGTGATAATAAAAGTGCCATTGCTCTTTGCTACAACAATGTTCAACATTCAAGAGCAAAGCACATTGACATTCGACATCACTTCATCAGGGAACACGTGGAGAAAGGTGTGGTTGAACTATACTTCGTAAGGACTAAATATCAGTTGGGGACATCTTCACTAAAGCTCTTCCTAGAGAACATGTTGAATTTATCCTTCCACAACTTGGCTTGAAGAGCCTACAACCTGAGACACTCAAATGTCTTCAGGAGGAAGACGAGGAGTAAAGGTGCTTCCTCATCTAATCTTTGTACATATTTTATCAAAAAGAAAAACAAAAAATTATAAAACCAACAAAAAGAAAACAGAAAAATATAAAATTTCAAAACCCATAAAAAATCAGAAAATGTTGAAAAAGTCCAAAAATATTGTTTTTATATCATGTTATCAGGTTTCGATAACATCTACGGACTTTGGTCTGTCATTCAAAAATGGCACGGGTCTTTAGATGAAGTTCGAACTGAAACAATAAACATTTTATTTTCATTATAAAATATGAGATGGAGAAAAATGTAAGTTTATTCTCATTTCAGGCAGTAACTCGGTTTTAAAAGAAAGAAGAGAGACATGCTTAATCTATTTTTGAAACCTCATGCTCTGATCCTAAAAACAAAAGTTCATAAGGAAAATTTGTCGTCGAAAAGACAAATGTTTCCTCACAAATATTTTTTCTTCTAAATATTCTTTTGAAAAATATTTGTCATCTAATGAAAACTAAATTGCTTTGAAAATAACTCGGACTTAATTTTGAAAATCATCTGGACTTATCATTTGTCAAAATCTCTATCACTCAATCAACAACTTTTGTCATTTATTGAGGGAGAGAATGATTTCAATCAAAACAAAAAAGTTATTTTTCAAACAATTGGCACGTAAACGAGCAAGGTCTATTTTTGGAAAATCAAAAGGAACAATTTATTTGTACAATTGGATCCAGACCAAGGCTAATGTTGTGTTTTCATAAGATACCTAAGCATCCTTGATCATTGGAGTTTAAGGTCTTAAAATATGATCCTTATCAGTTAAATGATTTAAAAGCAAGACACATTTTCTACTCAAAAAGCTTTCAAAAATAATTTAAATCAATTGAGATCACAAATCTTCAAGGGTTCGAAAATTGTGATCGGGGGAGAATTTGTGATTTAAATAGGTTTTAAACTGATAATTCAATAAGTGGTTTTAGAAATATAATATCAAGCACTCCTCCCTACATATGCCAAACGATTTCAAATTTTCTATGCACATGTTTAGGGGGAGTATTTATCTTAAACCAAAAGGGATTGAAACGTGATTGATTTGTCTCAAAGTGTAGGTTCCCTCTAATATGTGCAAAACTCTTTCGAATCTCGATGCACATATTGAGGGGGAGCAATCAAAAGAAAACCACATCCTTCCCAAAAATGTTTTATCCAAAGTATTTAAAATACTATATTTGATCGGGAAGTGTTGATGATTATTTTAGAAAATGTTGATCAAGAATTAGATCTTTTCAATCTCAATATAAGATTTCAAAGTCCTCTTGCCTCCATGTGCTAAATTGATTTCTAATACTTGAAGCACATGTTGAGGGGAGAATTTCTAAAATATCAAAAATAATTAAGGTACAAAATACTTTGATTTTATATCATAAGCACCTTGATTAATTTTCAAATAATTTTCAATTAGTTTCTAGGCGGAATGAACAACACCAAAAGACCGACCAATTTATTTTATGCATGGAGATATAAGGATGGTTAGGTTAGGTAATCGTTCCCACGATCCCGCCATAGCTGAAGAGATCTACCCAGGGACAATCCACTAGACAGTGTAGAAGTCCTCAGGTATGATGAAAAAAAAGGAGAAAATTGAGAATAAGGGAAGAGTGCCGACTTAGATTGAGCTAGAACTGGTATAAACCCAACAAGGTTCTAGTTATGAAGTCTCGGTAAGCACTGAAGGGGTTGAAGAATGAAAAAGAATTGAATGTGAAAAGGGTGAAAAGAAATAGCCCTCCATTAATTCAACCTTAGGGCAGAAACCAGGTTCAATTCATATGCTACTGGCTGTTACTAAGGTAACACTGGTATTGAAGACAAGACGTCATGGAACCAGTGACGCACTACACTAAACTTCCCAAGCTACTCAAATTCCTCTTAAAAGGACTTGTTTCATTCTCACGGGGAACCTATATAATCTATCGATTGTCTCTTAGAGATTGTAGATATTGAAGAAGGAGACCCTCTCCCTAGTCTCCGGCATAGGAAACCAAAAGTGCACTATTGAGTCTAGAGCCAAGAGATCATCTATAAATCTCATTAGGACACAATTAATGAAGACTCACAGTTTCACACATTGTGGAATGTGAGAATATATATTGAGAGTCCTACGCATTATCCTTTTAGTATTTCCAGAACATCCGAGTGATATGTAAAAATACTCACGATGAAGATGGAAATCCTTCTAGTGCCAACATCAAACAAGCTCTTGGTGGGTGACATGTGAGATCTTCTCGAAAGATCAAACTTGTGTCAACTAGATAGAAACAATGGGGCAATTCATTCTTGATTCAACCTTGGTCCATGTAACATATTGGATTTCACATACACATCAAAACACAAACACAAGTAGGCGTATAAGATGAGTTTTAGAGAGAGAAAGTTAGAGGTTTGGGAACTTTAGTGAGAGAAAGAAAAATCTTATTATGAGCTCCAACTCTCTACCTTGGGAGGTAGAGAGTATTTATAGTCTTACAATAAAACGCCACCTGACGAGCTGTGGATCAGGCATACAGTGGGTAAAGACCCGTCCGTCCTCCATGGTGTTACTTAACTAAATACTACTTAACATTAACTAACTACGACTACGAGCTTTCTAACGAATACATATACTTGAGGTGACCGACACTTTAATACCTGGATTTACTAAATCCTAACAATCTCCCCCTAAGGGAGGTCACCTCAAACACACATTAAAATTACATAGAATACAAACAGATATTACATTGAGATTGTTCTTGGATTCTTGTTCATGTTCTTTGTTCTGTAGCTCGTAGTCTTTGATTCTTCATTTTTGCATGTTTGGATAATCTGAGTGGAGGTCTTTAACTGATCCACGTGATACTGAGTTTTGAGCCAGCTTTGAGATCATCAGCCACAATAAATCTCTGACTCATCCATTGTGGTGTTGATATTATGTGATGTTGTGACATTTGGACCGACATGCTCACATTCTGGATCATGATATCATCTTATCAGAGTAGCGAAGCTTTCGTTGATTCATGATATTGGCAACAGCGTAGCAGAAGCATGGAGTGATAATATCAGAGTTATTGATGCACTTATCATGATTTCTTTGGAAGTGAATGTGTTGTGTGAGCATGCGGCTATGGATTGACCGCTTCATTTTGATCAGCTGCAAACGTCGGGTGTTTCTGCATAAAACAGTTAGCAATAAAGAGCACAAAAGTGTCTTTGATCACTTTTGTTGAATTGAGGTACACGGCCCACGGTTCCCCGAAGAATTTCCTTGACAGGGTTTCGCAGCTGCTCTAGCTGTTCTCAAACCGGAACGTCTCAAAGAAGACAACACGGAGTGAGTGAACCAGCGAATTGAGATTCACTGATTGATAAAAAGATATTTGAAAAAACAATCGTGTATCACTCAATAGAAATTGTTTTTGCAATACAACGAAGGTTTTAATGAAGATCATTTATCAATCATAAACACCTTTTATTTTGAAATATTTGTACACAGTCGATGTGCTAAAGAAAAGAGTTTTAAGCACAACGACCGGTTTTTCAAAGGTATCCGTCAATCCATAACATGAACCAGGATTGATTCAAAAGATTGAATCACCCCATTGTTTCTGTTCAGTTGTCACATGGTTGATCTATTGGATAGATCTCACAAGCCACCCACCAGGATCTTGTTTGATGTTGGCTCCAGAAGGCTTTCCATCTTCATTGAGTATGATGGCATACTACTCAGATGTTCTGGCAATACCACAAGGATAATGCGTAGGACTCATAAGATATAATCTCTCTTTCCACATTGTGTGAAACAGAGAGTCTTCATTGAAAGTGTCCTAAAGAGATTTATAGATGATCTCGAGGCTCTAGACTCAATTGTGCATAATTTGGTTCCTATGTCGGAGACTAGGGAGAGGGTCTCCTTCTTCAATATCAACAATCTCTAAGAGAAAGTCGATAGATTATGTCGGTTCCCCGTGAGAATGAATAAAGTCCTTTTAAGAGAAACTTGAGTGGCTTGGGAAGTTGTAGTGCAATGCGTCACTGGGTCCATGACGTCTTGTCTTCAATACCGATGTTACCTTAGTAACTACCAGTAGCATATGAATTGAACTCGGTTTCTGCCCCAAGGTTGAATAAATGGAGGGCTATTTCTTTTCACCCTTTTTCACATTCAATTCTTTTTTATTCTTCAACCCCTTCAGTGCTTACCGAGACTTCATAACTAGAACCTTGTTGGGTTTATTCCAGTACTAGCTCTGTCTCAGTCCGCACTCTTCCCATATCTCATTTTTCTCCTTTTTTTCCATCATACCTAAGGACTCTACACTATCTAGTGGATTGTCCCTGGGTAGATCCCTCCGGTTCTGGCGGGATCATTGGACCTCAACCTAACCTTATCATCCTTATATCACCATGCATAAAGTAAAGTTGGTCGGTCTTTTGATATAGTTCTTCCGCCTTGAAACCAATTGAAAACCATTTGAAAATCAATCAAGATACTTGTGATATAAAATCGAAGTATTTTGTATCTTAATTGTTTTGATATTTTAGAAATGCTCCCCCTCAACATATGCATAAAATACAGAAATTGTTTAGCACATGGAGGCAAGAGATCTTAGAAATCGTTAGATTAAGAATGAAAGGTCCAATCTTTTGATTAACATTTTCTAAAATGATGATCATCACTTCCTAATCAATTTGAGTAGATAAAACATTTTGAGGAAGGATGATGTTTTCAAAAGTTTGCTACCCCTCAATATGTGCCTCGAAGTTTGAAACAGTTTTGCACATATTAGAGGGAACCTGCACTTAGAGACAATTCAATCACGTTTCAATAATTTAAGGTTTAAAGTAGATGCTCCCCCTCAACATGTGCATGGAAAATTTGAAATCGTTTGTCACATGCGAGGAGGAAAACTTGCTAAATACTTATGAACCCATTTATCGAATTATCAGTTTAAATCCAACTTAAATCACAAATTCTCCCCCGATCACAATTTTGAAAACATTTGAGATTTGAGATCTCTTGTTGATTTAAATTGATTTTGAAAGCTTTTGAGGAGAACTGTGACTTTCTTATGATAACATTTAATGATAAGGATCAAGTTGAAACATAAGACTCCAAAGATTAAACATGCTTGAGTATCTTTTTAGAAAACATTTTAATAGTCAAGGTCTTGTACCAATTGTATAAACTTATTGTAAAACATTTAGAGTAGACCTTGCTCATTTACGTGCCAATTGATTGAAAAATACACTTTGATTTAATTGAAAAATCATTCTCCCCCTCAATCAATGACGAAAGTTGTTGATTGAAGGAATGAGATTTTGACATCTGAAAGCTCTGATGATTTTCAAAAATAGAGTCTGGAGTGTTTTCAAAACAATTGAGTTTTCATTAGATGACGAATATTTTTCAGAAGAATCATTAGAAGGAAAAATATTTGAAAGGAAACATTTGTCTTGTTAATGACAAACATTTGTTTTTAGAATCAGAGCATGAGATTTGAAAACCAAGATAAAGTATGGCTCTGTTCTTTCATTGAAGAGCGGGTTACTGCCTAAAATGACAATAAACCATTGTTTCACTTTCTCCCAAAAATATTTTTGATTTTTTGATTTTTTTGATTTTTTTTTTAAATTCGAACAATATCTAAAGTCCCGTGTCATTCTTTGAATGACTACACAAAGACCGTAGATATTTTCGAATTGAGAAAAACATGACAAAATGACAGTATTTTTTTCTTTTTGAAAATTTTCAAGATTTTTCAAATTTTTATAGATTTTTGAAAGTTTTCTATTTTTCTATTTGCTTTTGAAGGTTTTGTAATTTTGTATTTTGTTTTTCGAATAGATATTTACAAGAAGATGATAGAGTCATTAACCTTTACTCCTCGTCTTCCTCCTGAAGACGTTTGAGTGTTTCTGGTTGAAGGCTTTTCAAGCCAAGTCGTGGAAGAATAAACTCAAAACGTTCTCTTGGAAGAGCTTTGGTGAAGATGTCTACTAACTGGTATTCTGACTTCACAAAATAAAGCTCCACCACACCGTTTTCCACTTGTTCCCTGATGAAATGATGTCTAATGTCGATATGATTTGCTCTTGAGTGTTGAACGTTGTTGCATGAGAGGGCAATAGCACTTTTATTATCACAGTACATAGGAATTTTGTTGAATTCAAAGCCATAGTCAGATAATTGGGATCTCATCCATAGGATTTGAGCACAACAGGATGACATGGCTATGTATTCATCCTCTGTAGATGAAATAGAAGTACTCATTTGCTTCTTTGAAGACCAACTCACAAGCTTATCACCCAAAAACTGAGCACCTCCTGATGTACTTCGACGTGTATCTTGACATCCAGCATGATCAGCATCTGCATAGGATGTTAGTGACATACCGGTGTCCTTCGGGTACCATAGTCCCATATTGATGGTTCCTTGTAGATACCGAAAGACCCGTTTAACCGCTTCAAGGTGCTTTTTAGTAGGCTTAGCCTGATATCTAGCACACATGCACACATCGAACAAGATGTCTGGTCTACTAGCCGTGAGGTACATCAGGGATCCAATCATACTACGATATTTCGTTTGATCTACCATGATCCCTGAGTGGTCCTCATCCAGCTTGGTACGTTCAATCATGGGAGTGTCAACGGTGTCACAAGAAACAAATCCAAATTTCTTTAAAATCTCATTTGCATATTTAGATTGATTTATAAAGATGCCTCCGGGAATTTGTGAAATTTGTAATCCCAAGAAAATGACATTTGTCCCATCATTGACATTTGAAATTTGGAACCCATTTCATTTAAAAAATGATCACATTCATTGGGGTCAGTCGAGGCAAAGATAATATCATCAACATAAATTTGAACGTGAATTAAATGTTTGCCTGACTTTCTGGTGAACAATGTCGGATCAGCTGCTCCCTTGCTGAATCCAGTAGATATAAGAAACTTTGATAGTGTATCATACCATGCTCTAGGAGCTTGCTTCAAACCGTAAAGGGCCTTTTTCAAGCGATAGACATGAGTAGGATGATCTGGATTCACAAAACCCTCTGGCTGGCTGACGTAAACCACCTCTTTCAAATCACCATTAAGAAAGGCGGTTTTCACATCCATCTGATATACAACCATGTTTTTACTAGCCGCATTAGCCAAGAAGATTCTGATAGCTTCGATACGAGCAACAGGAGCAAAAGATTCCTCAAAGTCAATACCTTCTTCTTGACGATATCCTTTAGCCACTAACCTAGCCTTATTTTTCAACTCATCAAGCTTCACTTTGAAGATCCACTTTAGAGCAATGATCATAGCATAGTCTGGAGCAGGTACTAATTCCCATACATCTAATCGATCAAACTCATGAATTTCTTCTTGCATGGCATTGAACCAGTTGTCTTCATTCATAGCAGTTTTAACATCTTTAGGTTCGATCTTAGAGAGTACGGAGTTGAAGAAGCACCATAAGGCCGTTAGCAAGTTGTTTACGAGTGGATACCTGGGACGAGAAGGGTTTCCAATGATGTTGTCCAATGGGTGATCAAGTGTCCATTTTCTAAGGTGTTCATGTGGTTGTTGTTGTGGAACTGAAGTACCAGAGTCGACGTCTCCTGATGAAGATGGTTCAGATGATGATTCGGGAGCAAATATACTTTCAAAAGGGGCATCTTCGGGAGTAGCAAAGGGATTAACTTCATCATGAGTGCCAGAAACAATTCCATGATGTACATTCGATGATTGATGATTAGTTGATGAGACAGAGTGATCAGCAGCAGGCGCTTCTTGACTTAATGATATTGAGACTGAAGGGTTGACTTCATTGACAGGGCTAGAAGCAGCCTTTGTTGTAGGATTTGACAGATCATTGGCATTTGGCTCATAATGTTCATCAAACATTGGATCAAACAATTTCTTAAAATCATCTTCAGATGGAGGTACATATGGAGTTCCTTGAGAGGAGTTTGGTACAAGGGATGAACCAATGGGACTATTTTGAAGTGCGGGTCCAGAACTGGATTGTTCAGGAGCCATTTGACTGGTCAGCTCATCGAACATAACGTGAATTGTTTCCATGATATTTAGAGTTCTCTTATTGTAGATTTGGTAACCCTTCTTGTTTGGTGCATAACCAACAAAAATTCCAATATCTGCCTTTGCTCTTAATTTACCTAAGTCTTGACCGTCATTCATTGGATAGCACAAAGCACCAAACACACGAAGGTAGGAGAGATCAGGTTTTCGTTTATGAACAAGTTCATATGGAGTTTTTCCATGAGAGGTATGAATAAGGGAACGATTTTGGGTGTAGCAAGCAGTGGCAATGGCTTCAGCCCATAGAAACATTGGAACCTTTGAATAAATTAGCATTGTTCTTGCAACTTCCACAAGAGTTCGATTTCGTCTTTCAACTACACCGTTCTGTTGAGGAGTTCGTGGAACACTTCTTTGATGACTGATTCCAACACTTTCATAAAACTGAATTAAATATTTGTTAACAAACTCGTGCCATTGTCTTCGAACAATTTTGACTGTATTGTTGAGTCGAACTCTCAAGCTTTGATTAGTTTGATGATGACATCCGGAGTTTCATCCTTTGTCCTCAAAAACTTTACCCAAGTAAATCGAGAGTAGTCATCAACAACTACTAGAATGTATTTCTTCCTATTTATGGTTTGCACTCTCATTGGTCCGCATAGATCCATATGAAGGGTATGAAGAACTTCTATTACCGAGTTTGTGGGTTTTGGTTTGTGGGCATATTTCGTGCTTTTACCCAATTGGCAAGCTGAATAAAGATGATCTTTTTCATATTTCAATCTGGGTAAGCCTCTGACAAGATCCTTTCTCGGAAAGGTTATTAATGGTGCCGAAGTTCAAATGATTGAGACGACGATGCCATAACCATGACTTTGTTTTTGAAGCCTTTGACAGCAAGCAGATTGGAGAAGACTTCATCATGTCTTCGATAGAGATGGTGTATAGGTTAGAACCACGAGTACCTCGTAATAATTCTACACCATCAAGTTCTCTAACGAAGCAAGTATGTTTTCTAAAGGCCACTTCTAGATTGGAATCACAGAATTGACCAACAGAGAACAGATTATGACCAAGACCTTCCACATAATATACCTTGGAGATTACACTTTTGCAAACTACATAATCACCATAACCCATAATAGCACCAAAATGATCATTCCCGAATCTAACAGTTCCAATGAATTTACTCACGAAGTTCATGAGCCGCGACCGGTCTCCAGTCATATGCTTGGAACAGCCTGAGTCCAGGTACCACAGAACGATTTGAACGATCTGCAGTTGAACACAGACAAGAATGGATAACTGGATAATTGGGATCCCCATGCAAGAATGGGTTCCACTTGGTTAGTGACAGTGATTGGAACACCCACATCAGAAGTAGAAACAATGGAATCATTAGGTATAGATGCAGTGCTTGTGTCCATATTTGACCAATTCAAAGTATGTTCACTTCTTAAGAGAATAGTTCTACCAGTAGACATCCATTTTCTAGAGGGCATTGTCTTATCAAATTGAGGGCAGAACTGATTAACCTTATGGCCAAAAGGTATCCATTGATAACCTATCTTACTAAATGTTCTTCCTGTGGGTTTCCACTGTTTTCTAACTTTCTTTCGTTTTTTGCCTTCTAGCCTTCTTAGCATGATTTTTAGCATTAACAATTTTAACTGGGCATTTGACAACATTAGACAAAACATTCACATCACATTCATGATTAGCAACAGAATTCAAGCATACATCATTACATGGTTTGCAGATAGTATCGAATTCAATTAATTACAGATTTCTATGGCTAATACTAGAATCAACACGATTCGTTTTATTCAACACAAACTTAAAGTTCCTAGGTTGGTCTTCTACTCTCTTCCAATGCACATTCTTAGCTTGCGAGGTCCTATCATTCCTTGTATTACCTTGAGACTTTGACCGCTTCGCTTTAATGTCACGATAACTCCCTGTAGAGGGAATTATGAGAACATTAGTTGGTTGATCTACTTTTGCATTCCCTGAACTAGATGTGCAGGATCTCGAGCTACTTGAAGGCACATTAGTGTTCACTTTCTTAAAACTGGGCATAGAATGATTTGAATGCATGACACTAGGCATAGAACAAGGCATCACAGCTTTTCCTTTCGCACCTAAGGATTTAGGACATGTTGCAATTAAATATTCTAGTAGCTCTTGAGATCGTTTGGCCTGAATGCAAGCAAACTTAATTTCACTATCAAGCGGTTTGTTAATGAAATCCTCTTCCACGATCTCATGGAGACATTCTAGGCTATCCTTAAGGTGAGCACAATAGTTATGAAACATAGGTTCATTATTCCTAAGATGAGGAGGAATGTATTTAACGGTCACAGTATATTTGCAGTCTTAGGATGACTTTGATGCAACATTCTCATTAAAAACAAGTGGCAGTTTCCCATTTTCCTGACTCCTCAGATTCTCAATTTCTTTTTGTAAAGACATTATTTCTTTTTGTTTAACTTTTTCATTTTCTTCTAGAAAACTCTCGTTTTCCTTTTGTAAGGCATTAACTAAGTTTTGAAGATGAAAAGTTTGAGAATACTAAGAATCTAAAGGAGGAGGCATTTGGGATCCAGTCACATTGTTCTTTTCACCCTTTAATTGAGATATATGGGCTTTCAACTTTTTGATCGTGTTACAATGAGCTCGAATCTGTTCATCACGTTTGCTAATTTTAAAAACTGCATCAAATTCAGGAACATCCAATGATGTCTTGATATTTGAGGTTTTAACATTTTCTTTCAGATGTTGATATTTTAATTGCAAAGCAAGATGCTCAACTTCCAATTTAGAAAACTGTTTTACCAAGTTATCATGATCATCCTGTTCAACTTTATCATGCAGTTTAGAGTTAGTTTTTTCAAGCTCAATGACACGATCATGGGAGACTTTCAGAGCAACAGATAATTCATGAAATTGAGAAGCATTAATGGAACAATTCGTAGCAGTGTAAAACACATCTTGAGTAATACATTCAGAAATAAGAGTCTCATTCAATGTATGCAAGTTCTTCCTCTCAATCTCATTATATTTTAATGCTCGCTCATAGTCACTAACCTCAACTATCATTGCCTCAAATTCCTTTTCCATTTCTATAATATCTGTAGTCATCCCCTTCTTGAGACTTTCAAATTGATCTTTTAGTTGTTTAAAGAAAGGCATGACCTCAGTTAAATAGCATTCCTTAATTTGCTCAAAACCCCTTTCCCCTTCAGTTATACCAGTGGGTGTGATCCTTTTCTTACAAGTTTTCTCAAAGTCAATAAATAATTGAAAGATAACATATTGACTGATTAAGGTCTTGCTTTTAGTGGCAATAGTTCTAGGAACTAAATGCATTGGTGTATTTGGAGGATACACAGTCGCTGCAGGCATTTTCCTAAGGGGAGGGTTTGTTTCAACAAGATTTTCAGCTTTTTTCTTATCTACGTCCTTTTTTCAGAAAACATGTTTAGGTGTTAACAAAGTTTGAGGCTTAAATTTGTGTAAGGAAATCCAATTTTCCTTTTTGTAATCATGGGGTTTGATCGTTATGTTATTCTTTTTACATTCAGGATCATCTAGCTTCTTATTCATTTTCTCCCTAGATGCATCATCTAATGTTCTATCTTCCTGAGTGCACTCAACGCAACTAGGTTTCTGTCTAGGTTTAAGAATCTCATTACCATCATAGATTACATTATGGGCAGCTCTAGCCTTTTTAACAACCTCAGGATTAGGTTCCACAACAAGGGGAGTGTTATGTTTATCGCTTAAGACTCTATGCTTAGTGATCAAGTGAGCAGTCTGAATGGTGTTCCCTTGTACGTACAACTTATTTTCAAGCTTGTTTTTCAAAGTTTTTAGATTGGAAAAGTCAATCAAAAGTTTTGATTCTTTAGCATTGAATTCTTGCTTAAGCATTTTCACATTTTCTTGAAGTTCTTGTTTTTGCTTAGCAGTTTTAGAAAGCTTTTCTTGTAAGGATTTTAACTCTTGTTTTAATACTTCTTCTCTAAAATTACTTTTTCTGATAATTGTACGCATTTGGTCATCCATTTCCTGCTCACGAGTGGTCAACTCAAATTTAGCACGTTGTTCATAAATAGCAACTCGTTCTTTATAGGCATTAAGTTCAGAGATAACAGAATCATCAGGGGCACATGCAGTGTATTCATCAAAATCATAGTCATCATTGATCATGAAGATGCATTACTTGGTACACCCTCACTTTCACATTGCTTCACATATTGATCATATGGGACAATATTGCTATTATCCACATCATCAATATCTGATTCATACGTCTCAAGAGATTGTACTTCATTATGCATTTTTCGCTCATCAACATCATCATATAGTTTTAATACCTCTGAAATGATTTTGTCTTTGGATGGACCAGCTTGTTGTGATGAAGAGACTTTAGGAGGGACCATTGGATAAATGCTAGCCATGAAAATTGTTTGTGCAAGAGGTTCATCATCAACGTCGAGTCGTATGCATCACAGTCAGCGACTTGAAAGGCATTCCGATGATTGTGACCTATCTCCTGAATTGGCTGCTCATCCACATCTGCATCATACGTCTTGGCATTGCCCTCAGCAAGAAACAACAACTCCTCTTCATCCAAAGCTGCACCATTATCCTGAGCTTGCATAAGCAACATCTTATCCCTGAAGTACTCTGCATTCTGAGGGCGTTTTGGAGATGTGCATTTCCTAGCAATGTGTCCCTCACCACCACAGTTGTAGCATTTGATTGGCTTTGCTTGTCCTTGATTTCCAATCCTTCCTCGATTCTGATTTCCCACATATCCTCTACCAACTCCACCTCTTCCTTGTTCATACTGCCTTTCTTGAACTGGTTGCACCATAACCTTCCCATCTCTGACTAGAGCATGATTGTGAAGATTGGATGCGTTCGATCTCATTGTTAGTGTGAAGATGTTGGTATGTGGAGAGAGTCAAGTTTTGTTTAACCGTAAGGGCCAGTTGAGTAATGAAGTGTCCCACGGCTGCATCAGCTTGTTTGAACCTCGGATCGGGAATGAGTTTGTGATTGCCATCGCCCATGGGTATAACTTGTGAAGCTTTAGTGGTAATCCCAACATTGGTGTAAAAGGCAGTGGAGTCATTTGATGAACTTTTTTCTACTGGATTTGTTATGAACTGGTCTAGAATCCTTTTCTCAAACATAGCATGTCTCTCATTCTGGAGAAGGAATGTATACAGTTGCTCATAGTTGGTGTTCTTCAATCCTTTGGTTAGCTTCACAGAGGTGACAAACTTGTGCCATTCGGGATTCATGTTGTTCACAAACTTTGAGTTCAACTGAATGTTTGGCATGGTCATTTTGATATTCCTCATATCATTAACAAGCTTGTGGAATCTCACGTAATACTCATAGACACTCTCATCTGGTTTCATCTTGAAGTGCTCAAATTCATCATAGAGTTGTGATTCTCTGTCTTCCATAGTTAATTCAGAACCAGAAAGAAGCATCTTGACATTATCCCACACTGCCTTGGCTTCGGTGTTGTGATTGATCAGCTTGTAGATATCTTTTGGAAGACCTTGAAGTATAATGTTAGAAGCCCTGATATCAGCATCGAATCTCTTTTTCTCCTTATCATTGAGCTCATCATACATCTTTGGTCTGTCTATTCCATAGATCATAGTTCCATCTGCAGCTGTATCAATTAAGTCTCTTGTGGTCTCAATCTGATAAGGTCCTTCATCAATTGATTTGAGAATGTTGCCCCTATTTTCCTTTCCAAGACAGTACAATCTGATTCGTTGAGCCCAAGAGTCGTAGTCAGTTCTGTCAAGCATGGGTGGACGAGTATCTGAACCAGCTGCTTGAACATCCTCAGCAACAGTGGAGATGATTGTAGGTACGTTGGTAAACATGTTTAAATATTACACGGGATTTTATAACTCAATGATTAAACCGGGAAATAGATTCTTTCACGGGATTTTACTAAATCAAGAGAAAACCGTATTACACACAAGAGTCAACCAAGTCGCTAAGAATCCTTGAACCAAGTCGCTAAGCACCAAGTTGCTAAGTAATTAGAAGACAAGTCGCTAAGTTCCAAATCGCTACGAATTTTGACAGCAAGTCGCTATGCACCAAATCGCTAAGACGCCAAGTCGCTAAATAGCAACTCGCTAAGGTCCAAATCGCTAACACCAAGTCGCTAAGAAACTTAAGAACAAGTCGCTATCAAAATTGAAAGCAAGTCGCTACCTTACCAAGTCGCTACCCGTAGTGGAGAATCCACTAAGTGTACTTTTTGTCGGCTTGTCTCAAAAGACAAGTCACTAGGACCAAGTCGCTACCAAAACTCACTACAACTCGCTACCTTTTACTAAAGCAAGTCGCTACCAAGAAAAACTTTAAAAACACACTTTTCAATCCAAAACAAGCTCAACCACAATGATTCAAGCCTACCAAATCAAAACCCAATCACATACAATGATTCTAAACACAAAAGTACACCCAAAATTCAAACTTTAACACAAGAGATAAACCAAATGATGCAAAAACCACTAAACTTTATCAAACTCAAAAACCATCTAAAAACCACTAGATATCCAAGGATATATAAGAGATGATCTAACCTTGGCTCTTGATACCATTTGTAACATATTGGATTTCACATACACATCAAAACACAAACACAAGTAGGCGTATAAGATGAGTTTTAGAGAGAGAAAGTTAGAGGTTTGGGAACTTTAGTGAGAGAAAGAAAAATCTTATTATGAGTTCCAACTCTCTACCTTGGGAGGTAGAGAGTATTTATAGTCTTACAATAAAACGCCACCTGACGGGCTGTGGATTAGGCATACAGTGGGTAAAGACCTGTCCGTCCTCCACGGTGTTACTTAACTAAATACTACTTAACATTAACTAACTACGACTACGAGCTTTCTAACGAATACATATACTTGAGGTAACCGACACTTTAATACCTGGATTTACTAAATCCTAACAGTCCAGGAAAACCGGTTGTTGTGTTCAACAACTCTCTTCTCTAGCACATCGACTGTGTATTAAGTTTTCAAAATTAAAATGGTATTTATGATTGATAACTGATTCTTCATAAAACCTTCGTTGTATTGCAAAAACACTTTCCATTAAGCAATATACGATTGTTTTTCAAATCATTTTTCATCAATCAGTGAATCTCAATTCGCTGATTCACTCACTCCGTGTTGTCTTCTTTGAGACGTTTCGGTTTAAGAATGGCTTGATTAGCTGTGAAACCCTGTCAAGGAGGTTCTTCGAAATTCTACCTGATCATAGGCAGTACTTGTACTGATCAACGGGGAACCGTGGTTCTTGTAACCCCATTCAACGAAAGTGATCAAAGACACTTTCGTGCGCTTTATTGCTAACTGTTGTCTGCACATCACACTCACATCTAAAGAAATCATGATAAGTGCATATCTTCATGACTTGGCTTTGATATTTTTAAACCATGCTTCTGCTACGCAGCTGCAAATATCATGAATCAACAAAGCTTCCGCTACTCTGATGAGAAGGTATCATGATCCAAAATATGAACATGTCGGTGCAAAAGTCAGAACTTCACATAATGGCGATACAACAAAGGATGAGTCAGAGATTTGTTGTAGCTGATGATCTCAAAGCTGGCTCAAAGAAACTCACCATCACGTGGATAAGTTAAAGACCTCCACTTAATGATCACAACATGCAGAACATGAAGAATCAATGACTACGAGCTATAGAGCAAACAAGTTATCAAGAATCCAAGAACATCAAAATTTAATATCTGTTTGTAATTAAGGTGACCTCCCTTAGGGGAAGATTGTTAGGATTTAGAAAATCCGGTAGTTAAAGATTCGGTTACCTCAAGTTTATGTATCTGTTAGAAAGCTCGTAGTCGTAGTTATTGAGTGATAGTTAGTAGTCTGTTATGTAACACCGTGGAGGACGGACGGGTCTTTACCCACTGTATGCCTGATCCACAGCCCGTAGAAGGCGTCTCATGTAACTAACTATAAATACCCTTTGCCTAGCAAGGCAAAGGTTTGGAGCTTTCATAATACATTTTTCTTTGTCTTACTAAAGTTCCCAACTCTCTCCCACTTTCTCTCTCTAAGATTCATCTCATTCCCATATTATTGCATGTTTGTGTGTTTGTGAAAACCAATATATGACAGAGGCTATTAGAATCTTCCTTGCTAATGCTGCCAGCAAGAATATGGTAGTCTACCAAATGAATGTAAAGACTGCGTTTCTTAATGGTGATCTCAAAGAAGTAGTCTACGTCAGTCAACCGGATGGCTTTGTGGATCATGAGCGTCCTAACTATGTCTACCGTTTGAAAAAGGCTCTCCATGGCTTGAAGCAGGCTCCAAGGGCATGGTACGACACTTTGTCAAAGTTTCTTCTGGCTAAAGGATTCTACAAAGGCGCTGTTGATCCCACATTGTTCACTCAAAAGTCAGGCAAACACTTAATTCATGTTCAAATATATGTTGATGATATTATTTTTGCCTCGATCGACCCAAATGAATGTGACCATTTTTCAAAAGAGATGGGCTCTAAATTTCAAATGTCAATGATGGAACAAATGTCATTTTTCTTAGGATTATAAATTTCTCAAAATCCTAGAGACATTTTTATTAATTAATCTAAATATGCTAATGAAATATTAAAGAAATTTGGATTTTATTCTTGTGACCCTATTGACACTCCCATGGTGGAACGAACAAAACTGGATGAGGACCTCTTGGGGATCTCGGTTGATCAAAGTAAAAATCATAGTATGATTGGATCCTTCATGTATCTCACTGCCAGTAGACCTGAAATTATGTTCGTTGATTGCATGTGTGCTCGCTACCAGGCTAAGCCTACTAAAAAGCACCTTGAAGCGGTTAAACTGGTCTTTCGGTATCTCCAAGGAACCATTAACATGGGACTTTGGTATTCGAAGGACATCGCCATGTCACTAACAGCCTATACAGATGCTGACCATGTAGGGTGTCAAGATACTTGTCGAAGCAAGTCAGGAGGTGCTCAGTTTTTGGGTGATAAGTTAGTGAGTTGGTCTTCAAAGAAGCAAATGAGTACTTCTATATCCTCTACAGAGGCTGAATACATTGCCATGTCATCATGTTGTGCTCAAATCTTATGGATGAGATCCTAACTATCTGAATATGGCTTTGTATTCAACAAAATTCCTCTATACTGTGACAACAAAAGTGTCATCGCTCTCTGCTGTAACAATGTCCAACACTCAAGATCAAATCACATTGACATTCAAAATCATTTCGGCAGGGAACAAGTAGAGAAAGGTGTGGTTGAGCTCTACTTCATAAGGACTGAGTATCAGTTAGCAGACATCTTCACGAAAGCTCTTCCAAGAGATCGATTTAAGTTTATCCTACCGCGACTCAGCATGAAGAGTCTGCAGCCGGAAATGCTTAAACGTCTTCAGGTAGAGGATGAGGAGTAAAGGATTTTCTTCACCAATTCTTTTTAAATATTTTTCAAAAAGAAAGTAGAAAAATATAAAATCAACAAAAACCCATAAAAATCATAAAATTTGAAAATTCCAAAAATATCGTTTTTCTGAAGGCATGTCTTCTGGTATCGATAACATCTACGGTCTTAGAAATGTCATTCAATAATGGCATGGGACTTTAGATAAAGTTCGAGCAGGAGGTGTAAATACTTTTTCAAAACATGTCTCAAAACAATGGTTTACAATTACTTCAGATTGTAACCCGCGCTTAATTTCATGGCTTACTGTCATTTCAGGTAGTAACCCAGCCTTAAAATAATGGTTTACAATTACTTCAGATTGTAACCCGCTCTTAATTTCATGGCTTACTGTCATTTCAGGCAGTAACCCGGTCTT
This sequence comes from Chrysanthemum makinoi, assembly GCA_910596185.1. Classification (NCBI taxonomy): domain Eukaryota; kingdom Viridiplantae; phylum Streptophyta; class Magnoliopsida; order Asterales; family Asteraceae; genus Chrysanthemum; species Chrysanthemum makinoi. The sequence goes on along the minus strand of OU343219.1, from coordinate 91,852,052 downwards.
AAAATCATGGTTTACAATTACTTCAGATTGTAACCCGCGCTTAATTTCATGGCTTACTGTCATTTCAGGCAGTAACCCGATCTTAAAATCATGGCTTGCTGTTATTTCAGACTGTAACCCGCTTTTAAAGAACGGAAAGTGCTGCGCTAAATTTATTTCTTTAAATTTCGAGCACTTATCCTAAAAACAATAAATAACGAGAATTTGTCGAAAAAAGACCAATGTTCCTTTACAAATGTTTTTCATTCTAAAGATTTTTCTGAAAAAAAATTTGTTTTCACATGGTACTAACATTGTTTGAAAACAACTCGGAATTAATTTTTTTGAAAATCAGCTGGACTCCATTTTGTCAAAATCTTTGTTACTCAATCAACGACTGTGGTCAAAATCTTTTGTCAAAATGATATTTTCAAACAATTGATACCAATATGAGCATTTTATAAACAATTGGTACAAGAGCATTTTACTCTGTCTAGGTTGTATTTTTTAAAAGTGGTGAATAAATGTTTTTGATGTTATGTGACAATGCATGATTTTTTATAAATACTCATAGATCTTTCAAAATGAAATTTATATCTTATTTAAAGATCTTTCAAACATCATTGCAAACATACATCAACTTTGACTTGACTGATTTCCTAAATCCAAAGATATTCGTGCTTTAGTCATCCAGACTTGGATGTGTTTTAAAACAAAGTCACATCTCTCCTCAAAATGTTTTTCTAAATAATTTAAATCAATTGGGATCACAAATCTCAAAGGGTTTGAAATTTTTGATCGGGGGAGAGAATGTGATTTAAATAAGAAATCTGATAAAAGGTTATAGTGTTGACTCAAAAGTGCAGGTTCTCTCTAATATGTGGTAAACTCTGTCAAATATCGATGCACATATTGAGGGGGAGCAATTAAAAGAAAGCCACATCTTTTGGCAAAATATTTTTTTAAGTATTTAAATACTAGATTTAATCGGGGGAGAGATGGTAATCACTTTAGAAAACAAAATCAAGACGAAACCGTGAGATAAGATTAATTGGATCCTTCCTCCTTGTGCCAAACAATTTCTAATACACAGTGCAGATGTTGAGGGGGAGCATTTCTAAATGATCAAAAACAATTAAGGTACAAAATGCTTTGATTCTATATCACAAGTACCTTGATTGATTTTTCAAATGGTTTTTCATTTGGTTTCAAGGCGGAAAGAACTGTACCATAAGACCGACCATTTTACTTTATGTATTTGAGTTATAAAGATGGTAAGGTTAGGTATTAGTTCCCATGATCCATCCAGAACTGGAGGGATCTACCAAGGGACAATCCACTAGATAGTGTAGAAGTCCTTAGGTATATTGAAAAAGAAAAGAAAAGTGAGAATAAGGGAAGAGTGCCAACTGAGATAGAGCTAGAACTGGAATAAACCCAACAAGATTCTAGTAATAAAGTCTCAGTAAGCACTGAAGGGGTTGAAGAATGAAAAAGAAATTAAAAGTGAAAAGGGTGAAAAGAAATAGCCCTCCAATAATTCAACCTTAGGGCAAAAACCGGGTTCAATACATATGCTACTGGTGGTTACTAAGGTAACACCGATATTGAAGACAAGACGTCATGGACCCAGTAACGCACTGTACTAAAATTCCCAGCTACTCAAGTTCTCTTAAAACGACTTGTTTCATTCTCACAGGGAACCTACATAACCAATCGACTTTCTCTTAGAGATAGTTGATATTGAATAAGGAGACCTTCTCCCTAGTCTCCGCTCAGGAAACCAAAGTGCACAATTGAGTCTAGAGCCAAGAGATCATCAATAGATCTCATTATGACACACAATTCATGAAGGCTTGCTGTTTCACACAATGTGGAGAGTAAAATATATATATTGAGAGTCCTACGCATTATCCTTGTGGTATTACCAGAACATCTATTGAAACTAAAGACCTTGATAGATCTTTGATCACTCGTTGATCGTTAGTTATGCTTATGTAATCACAAACACACTAAAAGATAATCTCTATAACTTGTATTCAAGCGGAAATTAAACACAAGAACAAATACGAATAACTAAGAACTCTTTGATCCTCTATGCATCTTTTAATAACACTAAAACTTTGTTTTTTAACTCGTACATAACTCATACTATTGTGTTCCTTTTATAGACAAGGAACCCTAACCCGTTTCCCAAGAAACGTATAAACATAAAACTAAATAAGATATACATTATAACTTCCTAATAAAGCTCATGCATATCCTAACTAACTATAGAATACGCGGAATATCTATCTCCGCAGAAACAAACTACACGTTTATATTACTTCAGCAGAAACTCTTCTTCAGCAGAATCCATGTACTTCAGCAGTATTTTCAGCAGAAATCCTACTTTACATAATTCCCAACAATCCTCCCCTAAACTAGAATTTGACTAGGTTAAGTTCCAGTTTCTTGATAGATCTTTAACACAGCAAAACATAAGAGGATTGTGCACGAACATCATCAGCAAAGAACCACAATAATCACATCTCTATGATGATATAAATTTGAAACTTCAGATCTTTGCAGCAACAAATGACAAAATGTACATCAAAACATATTAGTTGCATACTATTCTCATCACATCCAGGTGTGTTAACTCCTGTGAGAGGTGAATCATTAAAAATAATGGATTTGATGTCTCTTTACCAATAGCCATCACTACTGGAGTAGCCATATGTTTGAGTTCGAAAACTATGGTACACTGATAACCATCTGATTTATTAGCAAATCAGCAACCATAAACGGATTTGAGATGTCTTTACCTGTAGTCGTTTGCTCAGGACTAGTCAATTCTTAGGTAGAAAGAATCCCCTTGGTGAATTGATTACCAAATATGGTATTCCACTGCCTTTACCACAAGCCATATACATGTGGGCTAGCCAATTCTTGGATTCCAAAAAGGAATAAACCATGGTGAATTGATGACCATACAACCCTCAGCAATGAAGCATGGGTGAGTTGCAAACCCTATGATTTTGAGCAAACCATTACAGCTATCAACAGATTGGATGTGTCTTTACCAAAGCTATACCCTTTGGACTAGCCAACTCTTTGACATACACAAGGTACATCTGGTGAGGTGATAACCATCAACAAAGATATACAACAAACCTGCAAGCAAAGTTAAACAAACAAAGAATATACATAGTTTTTTGTTTTTTTTTAACTAATAATGAAACAAACAAATAAAGAAAACAAATAATACAAATAATACACAATAATACACAATAACCAAGATACCAGACTCAAGAAGATGCTAGATGATGCTGAAGTTGAGTCTTTAGCAATCCAATCAATTGTTCAGCATGTAGCATATCATTCCCTACTGGATCAGGAGGAACCTCCAGCTTCTTTTTAAGCATGTTTCTCATCAAGTTCACAGACAAAGGATAAATCTTATCAGATAACATACACACAGTCATCCCATTATGTGTCTCCACCACATGCACACAGGGAAGAGGATAAAACCTCCAAGTCTCAACCTTCCACTTATGTGAATCTTTCCAAATTGAATATCCCTTACTATTTGGAGATTGAGAATCAAACATAACTTGAAGATCACCCAACAAGTTTAAACCAGAACCCTGTAGTGAATGATTATCATAATGCTTTGTGACAAGGCCATTGAGTATAATCAAATCTTGCCTATCCACCATATGGAGTATATCCTTCAAGATGTTAAACTTCATAGAAGTATTATCTAACATAAAAATGGTGTTAAGCTCTCCATCAGTCAAAGTCCAAGTAGTCAACACACCATGAGACCCTTCACGAAAAGCATCAGCAGATCCTTCTTTAATAAAAGTTGAATCAGCAGCCTTTAGATCCAAAGAATGATCCCTGAGTGACTTATGAATCCTAGATGTATATGTCCTATCTGATCTCACAGATCTCCTTAGAGAAATGTGTCTCCTTTTAGACATCCTTTTCTTCCTCCTACCTGGTATATAAATGTCCATAGATACAGAATATGGTACCTTCTCAGATTCATCAGAGACATCTTTAGCAGGAATGGAAGAAGTAGAAGTAGACGTAATTGGAATAGCACCACGCAATGCATACATTCTCTCAACCACTTCTCTGGCCCTCTTAGCTTTAGCAGCTGCTAGTTCAGCGTTCTTACCCAACTCTGCTCCTACTTTATCAACAGGTGCAACACTAGGAATAGAAGCATTCATATCCTCTGAATCCAAAGATTTAGTAGCCACACTAGGTACTGCTTCAAAAGAAACAACATCTGGTTCAGTAGATTGAACCCTTTCAGTGGAATGTATAGCTGCAGTAGATGCTTCAGAAGTAACAACAGGAGAATTCATCTTAGTTGTAACATCATCAAATGAATCCATAATCTCAACCTGCTTGGGTCTCTTTGCCATTGGAGCATCTGCACTATCAGCAATCCTCTTCAAGTTAGAAGGTGGTGTAATTTGCTTCATAATCTGAGTGTACATATTGAACAAGACATCATCAGATAAGGTCCAAACTTGCTTCTTTGTTAAACTAGATTGATAAACACTAGAACTCTGATTATACACCACAGTCCTCATATATTTTTTCTTCTGAGCTGTAGTTTGTGGTCTTTCCCTTTTTGCTTTAGCTTTCTAAGCATTAATGGCTTTTCTTTGTGCAGTTGCAGCTTGCTTCCTTTGTTGACCAAAAGCCACCATCTTTGCAGCAAAATTCTCACTATCAAAGTCTACTCCTAAAATACTTTGTGCAAGTGTAGGATTGGATGCAGCTTGATGAGTGTAAGTATCCCATTGCTCATCAGTGAATTGAGTAGATAGTTCATCAATTTCTCTTTGTCTCTCAGGAGGCAAATTAGTAGCAAACTGAGATTCAAGCTTTTGAGCCAATGCATGACTCTTCTTAATATATGCACACTCAGCTAGCAATCTTTCTTGTTCTTGCCTTTCCTGTTCACTGACTATATCAGACCCAAGCTCCTCATCAATCATTGCTCCTTTCCCTTTGTCAGCAGGCTCATGAGCAGAATCAACACTCAAAATAGGAACGTCAGAAGAAACACCCATGTAAGCATCAGCAGTAATATGTTGAGGAGTGTCTTCAGAAGTAACATTAGCATGAGGATCCAAATTAAAATTCCTTCTAGCAACAAACACTTCATCAGGAGCTGCTGAAGGTGGAGAAGTGAATTGTTCTGGTACAGATGAAGTTTGACCAAGCTCAGAAGCAACATCCATCATTAGAGCATCAACATTCTCATCAGTAGTTGCCACATTGTCCACACTTGGCAATTTTGATGATTCAGTAGATTCCTTGCTCAAATATTTTCTTGTTCTCCTTCTAGAAAACAGAATAGGTTCCTTGTGCTTAGATGATCCAGCAGCAATAGGAGTAGAAGCATGGGTCTGTTGAGCAACATTGGCCAATATTTTAAGTGAATCCAAATCAGCATCCTCTTTCTCCTCATCAGAAGAAACCACAAGCTTCCTTTTGCTATTATCCTCAAGTTTGTCCTCTAAAGTCTGAACCTTTTTCTTTAACTCCACAATCTCATCACCAAGTGTAGACTTAGTCTCAACAAGCTCCCTTTTTAGATCTGCAACTTCTTTCACAATCCTGTTGAGCAAAGCATATACAGATGTGAGAGTAATAGGGTGCTCAGCTCCTCCAGTAGATTGCTCAGTAGTTATGGGAGCATCATTGGACCTTTCAGTAGAAACATGTTCATGCTCAAAGATAGGATAGCGATCATAAAAAGTCTCTCTAACAGTACTAGGTGTGGCCTGTCTATTAACCTCATGCCCAAACTCATCAAGAGTACCATGAGTAGGTGGTGGACTAGGACTAGGTATGGGCAAAGGTGTGGGTGGATATTGGTCAGGAGTAACATGTGCTGCTTCAGCAGTAGTGGAAGGGCCCTCATCCATGGCAACTGATGGATTACCATCAGCAGCAACATTATTAGAGGGTGGAGTACCAACAACATTACCCTCATCAGCAGCCTCATTGCCTTGAGGCAACATAGCTGCTAGCAAAGGATGATGTTCCCCCTCAAAATTAGTTTTCATTGAAGCAAACAGTTTAGCAGTTAAAGCTCCTATGGGACAAAAATCTTGGACTTGGGTTGTAATGTCTAAAATCATTTGCAAAAACCTAGGGTACATTAAAAACTTATGCTTTTTCCTCTGAACATTTTCAACCATGTTATCAAAAATATATTTAGAAAAATTATAAGTTAACCCCTGTGACAGACATACAATCCCACAGCCCAATTGAGTAGAAAATTGATCCCATCCCCCTGACTTATTACTAATACATTGAAGTAAAGTATGTACCAAAAACCTCCACATGGGGCAAAGCTTGTTTTTCTGCCACAAATCTGTTCTAGTACTTTGATAACCCACAGCTCTTAGCCCAGCAAGTATCTCCACAGAATTAGAGTGATAAACCCCATCAACATCGTCCAAATGAAGCTTTCTCCTTATCAAATCCTCCGTCACAACATACTATGTTCCATCTATCATAGCTGCAATCTCTGTGTCACTTTGTTTCGTAGCAGATGCCCAAAACTGTGTAACCAATGATTCATATATCACATTCGGAGAGTGAGTTAAAGCATAATGAATCTTGGATTGCTTCAAGAACTCCACCATTGGTTCATATAATTCATGACCCTTAGCTTTTCCCAGAAAAGCCACTATGTTATGATCCTTTTTAAATTGAAGCGCCATGTGAGAAATCGTGATAAGGAGTTATGATTCACGTAACAAGAAGTGTGTTTAAATCAAATGAAGTATGAATCTGTTATTTTGGGCGAAAATATGCGAAGAAGGTATTAGTAGAAGTTACCCAATTGATGGTCAACTATATCGGAACTAATGTTGACCATATCTTAAATGGAAAATAACTCCAACCAATTTCAAACTTAACACTTCAGCAGAAACAATAGTCAAACTGCTGAAGAAGGTCAATCAGCAGAAACATCCCAAGAGGCTAAGGGTGTGTTTGGCAAAAGTAGTTGTGAGCTGTAGTAGTGAGTAGTGGATGTGAGCTGTGAGCAGTAGCTGTGCAGCTCACTGCTCATCGCTCACAGCTTCTTAAAGAAGCATTGAAAAATTGAGCATTCCTAAAAAGTAGTAAAGCTCACCTCTCTTTGCCAAACGACTAATAAAAATCAAAATGCTCATTGCGCACCGCTTATCGCTCCAAAAAGCTTCACACCGCTCCGTGCCAAACATACCCTAAGTATCCTTCAGTAAATATCTTTTTACTGTGACACCAACTCGCATTAATAACGCCTTGAATCCGCCTATATGATAATCCCAATGCACACTTACCACAAATCATTTACCCCCAATTATCTTCACAAACCCTAAGTTCTCCAAAAATACCACAATCATCAACAAAACCATGTCTACCAAACCAGAAGTCTTTGATCCAACCTCCTCTCCATCATCATCATCCAGTGATGATTTTCGCCTATTTTTGCGATCTTCTTATCAAAATAAACCTCGACCTTTGAAGTCCCCCTTTCTCCCTTCTTCTGAAGATGATAGTGTAGTGGATCCAAGTGAGTCTTCTAGTGATTCTAATGACTCCTCAGATCGTCTAGAGCCAAGTGCTGTGGTGATAGCACTTCCTGCTTTATCTCATATCGGTAAGGGAAAGGGCAAAAGGAAGATGGAGTGATTGCTTTATGGTGGAACGAGTAGATGGAACAACTGAAGATTTTCATATCACAAATTCATCTACCATATCCACCAGCTTCATCTTCGTTTTCATCAATCCATCCTTCCCATTTTTGTCTTCAGCTTCTTCGTCGTACTGGTTATGCATATCCAGCGTTTGGAATAGATGATAGGAGCTAGTATAGCTTTAGTAGATCTTGTATAGAAATGGTCTTGTATTTTCCTTTGAAGTTGATTGTAAGTTGTAAGCTGTAAACTATTTCTTGAATGAATGAACAATTTAACTTCAGTACTTCTCTTCAGTAGAAATAGTTAGATTACTTCAGTACTTCTCTTCAGTAGAAACAAGCATTGAGCTTACATGACCATATTCTATTAACCAACTTTGTGAACATCAACTAATATAGCATTTTGTAAAACAGACACAGAGTAGCAAACACACCAAACCAAACCAAGACAAACAAAACTCAAAGTACATTAGCAGGTTAGTGTTAGCAAATAAAAAGATAATCAAATATATACAAAGTTTACATAATATACAACTAAAATCCTCCCCTGAGGCATATGCCTCCCCTGAGGCATATGCCTCCCCTCAAACTTTGCAGTTAAGGGTTAAGCATCCCAATATGGACAACTAGGTGTTGAAACATAGGTCCATCAAAAGCTTTAGTCAACAAATCTGCCACATTATCATCAGTGTGAATCTTAACCACTTTTATCAAATGTTTTTCATATGCATCTCTTATAAAGTGGTGCCTGATTTCAATATGCTTAGTTCCACTGTGGAAAACTGGATTTTTAACTATACATATGGTACTTTGATTATCAATAAAAATTGTTGTGTTCACGAAGTTAAACCCATAATCCAACAATTGATTTTGTATCCATAGTACCTGACCACAACAATTTGCAGCAGAACATACTCGCTTCAAGTAGATGAGGTAGCAACAATAGTTTGTTTCTTGCACTGCCAAGAAATCAATCTTTTTTCAAGGAATTGGCAAACTCCAGTTGTGGATCTCCTATCCAGATTTGCACCAGCATAATCACTATCACTGTAAGCCTCCAGCTTAAAAGGAGACTCTTTTGGATACCAAAGACATAAATTAGGTTGGCCTTTAAGGTACTTAAAGATCTTCTGGACTGCATTCAGATGGGAAGCAAGTGGAGTAACTTGATGTCTTGAGCAAACACTCACAGCAAATGTAATGTCAGGCCTAGAAGCTGTTAGATACATCAATGAACCAATCATAGATCTGTATAAGTGAACATTCACAGCTGGATCTGGTTCAATGTTGTTCTTTGGTTTTGGAGCTACATAAGGTGTAGTGGCGCTTCGACACTCTCCATTCCAAACTTCTTCAAAATGTCCCTCACGTATTTATCCTGACTGATAAAAATACCATCAGGTTTTTGCTGAACTTGGAGACCAAAAAGAAAGTAAGCTCCCCCATAGCACTCATCTGAAACTCTCCCTTCATCAGCTCCTCAAACTCCCTGCACCAAGCTTCTTTAGTGGAGCCAAATATAATGTCATCCACATAAACCTGCATAAGTATGATGTCTGTGGAATTCTTCTTTAGGAAAAGTGTTTTTTCAATGGCACCTCTTCTATAACTATGCTTCAGCAGAAATGCTAAAAGCCTAGCATACCATGCTCTTGGTGCCTGATGTAGTCCATAGAGAGCTTTAACTACCTTATAAACATGATGTGGATGATCTGGGTCTTCAAATCCTTTGGGTTGAGTGACATAAACCTCCTCTTCTATTTCACCATACAGAAAAGCACCTTTGACATCCATTTGATATACCATAAATCCCATGTAAGATGCATAGGCCAAAAGTATTCGAATGGCCTCAACTCTAGCAGCAGGTGCAGACACTTCATCATAATCAATTCCTTCCTCTTGCCTGAACCCCTGAGCCACTAATCTTGCTTAATTACAACACCCCTTGCATCTCTTTTATTCTTCGAAATCCATTTTGTCCCAATAGCATATTTCCCATCAGGTAGTGGTACCAAGATCCAAACCTGATGATTTTTGAATTGTTGCATCTCCTCTTGCATTGCTTCAAGCCAACTTGAATCTTCAAGAGCTTGAGTAACACTGGTTGGTTCCACTTGAGAAAGAAAACAAGCAAACAGACAATGCTTAAAGTCTGTGTGATTGTCCCTTTGCTGGGTTGAGACATAAGAGAGAAAAGCAATTTGACCATATTTAGAACTTGTCACAGTCCTTCTAGTTCTAACTGGTGCTTGAGGATCACCAATAACATTGGATTGAGGATGAGCAATGTTGATCCTTTTAGTAGCATTGGGGTTAACTTCAATAGATGTGTCAAGATTAGTCACAGTTGGCTCAAAATCACTGTCATAGGAAGGTGAGGTGAAGATGCCAACTTTTGGTTGATGATTTCCAATATCTGAAGGTCTTGAAAAGCGTGTATAAGGTTCTCCAAAGTCTGTGGACACTTTAGTAGAAATGGGAGACCCTTCAGGAGAAACAGGAGAACCTTCAGGAGAATCATGATTTCCACTGACTGTTTCTCTAGCAGTCTCTCCATCAAGCCTCTTAGCATCTAGGTTAGCTGCATACTCTTGCTTCTGAAGCCTAGCAAGATCCTCTGCATAGTGTGACTCATCTTCACTCTTATCAGAAGTAACTTTAGAAGTATCACCTGCAAAATGGTTAGGGAGAAGGAAGGTACAATAATAGGTTGTTCATCATCCTCAAACTCACTATCTGAATCAGCATCCATGGTACCAGCATTGTCAGTGGGAGACTCTGGTGTACCTGCATTTTGATTTGCCACATGTCTAGAATAACCCAAGTAATCTGTTAAGTAATCCACATGTCTACAACTTTACTAATTCGAGTTTTCAAAAATACTAGGTCTAAGGTACCTGTTCGAAGGCTCGAACATGGTACCTGCTTGCTAAAAACTCCACGTAAAATCACAATGTCAGCTTTTTATATCTTTTCTAGAGCTTCGAGTTCATGACCAAAAGAGCTAGATTTCGGATATGTAATACTTCTAACATTTTTTTGGGATCTAGTGCAAAGAGTTTTAGGAATCGGTGTCCATGGGAACTGCTTTGAAAACGTAAATTTAGATAAACGTTTCAATATGTTTAAATATTCCATTCGTTATTCAGGTACCAAAAGTGTATATAAGTCTTTAAACTTTATCAAATCCGGTTTAAAAACTCGATAAGCTATAAATAGCTTATTGGCTTATTTACGTATCAAAACTCCAATGTTTTACGTTCAAATCGTCACATAAGCAAGATAACACATTTATAAATCTTACTAGTTCATAATAGTCAAGTTTTGTAAGGGTTTTATGTCGTTTTTAATGTTAACATTTGCATGCAAAAACATGTATAAGTATGTATATCTAAACTATATGAAGTTTTAACGTGTGAAACAAAAAGGAAACAAGTTTTGAGTGGCTTACAAAGGTTGAGAGTGGTACGAGTAAGTGAAAGGTACTAGGGACCAAAATTTGATTAGCTTCTCCACAAATGAACCCGATAGTTTCCAAACTAGAGACCCGATCACTTTGGCTTCCCAGAATCTTATTTTTGCATTTCAAAACCCTTTTGCTTGCCTTTGGCTTGTCCTGCTTTGTGTGGTAAGTTAAATGTGTGTGTTCTTACTCAAGTTTGGTTCGGTTATAAGAAAGAAGAAAGAGATATTTGTCAAGGTTTGACATTTCTCATTAATGAGAAATGTCCCTCAAAAACTTTACTTGTGACTTTAGTGATTGCTTATCAAACGAATATAAGCAAGCAAGGATAATGGCATGGGGTATTGTCCTTCTTGTCTCCATGAACCATAGATTCAAGTGGTATTGCATGAAGAACCATAGACACATGTGACTTTCTGTTGAGTGTAATTTGGAAAGAAATAGTCAAATTTGTCATACAAATAATACAATGCAAGAGCATTACATATGGGTTGAGTTATTAGAACGGTGCCTACTTTTTTATTAAGACCCCCCCTAGTTTTTTTGTTTTTTTTTATTTTATTTTATTTTATTTTATTTTTATAATTTTGTTTATATCAAAAAGCTATAAACCCTAAAATGAACTGTAAATATAAAGTTTAATAAGCCAAACGCTCAAAACTCTTAAATACGGAACGAAACTCGACAAAAACTACCTGAAAAAACGTGGGGACAAAGGAATATTCCTATGGATGTGACTCATAGGAGGGTTCCAATAGTAGGACCCTTACATATATATATATATATATATATATATATATATATATATATATATATATATATATATATATATATATGAGTTTAAAACTATGTTTTCCATCAAATGTATAAACGTAAAATGTATATGCTAAATCGAATGTCGGGTTTTTGTATGTCGACCAAATGAAACGCGACGTCTTAACGAATCGAGAGAGATTAAACGAGGTTTGCAACTCGACTTGTTATGTTTAAGTGGTGCTCGAATGGTTTTGGTCCAAGTGAAAACGTTTTTCACAAACCATGAAAATATAAAATCGTATCTTATGATTAAATGTCAAATGTGGCACGTCTTGGCTGTCCAAAGAAATGCTTGACACCACAATTGTGCTAGAGTTGCTAAATGATGCAGGTTTTACTGACCAGGTTTTACATTTATAGTAACTCGTCTACCTATGGCCTACCTAATGCACTAACGGGCAGTGTACCCAGTCGCATGTGGTGAGGGAATGGTAAGACCGAGGTCATCCTAAGAACGGTTGATTCCTAACTGTATAATTAATTAAATTAGTCAAATAAATAAGTTTTAATGAAAGGATTGATAGTATTTAAGGTGTCACGTGATCAATTGGGTTGGTTCTCTGGTTAACAAGCTAATGGGAATGATAGTTATGCAATTCTAAAACCGAGTACTTCCACAAGTGGTAACAATCGATAGACTCCTTTGGTCAATTCGCCTACCCTATGGTTCTTAGAATCCTCACCAAGATGAAAAGGTCACCCGGGATCATTCGGCAATCTAATAGCAGTCATTAAGAGCCGGGGTTTACTATCGCAATACATGGGTTCTAAATGTCACTAGATTCTTGTTTCAAGTGGGGTCAAAGTTGAGAGGACAGCATTTGGTCAATTCGCCCTAACCTATCAGCAAAGATGCCACCATTAGAGAAGTCAGGTGTCCCTTCATAAGTCCAGTTGTTCCTGGTCCCCTAAGCCGAGTCATTAAGTTCCGCTACATGCTAGATTTATAATAGTGAGTGTCCGGGCGTTAGCAACTTAAACACTCACCCCCTAATTCTTAAGTTCATCCAAATGGTAGGTGATCAGTTGGTCAAATCACACAAGTAGAAAGGGTCGTCAGTTGGTCATATCTTACCCTTCCCGTCTCAGTCCGCTCACATAGGGTCAGTTGGTCATATCTCTTAGGCAATTAGCCTCTACCACCATTCAAAACTACCGAAACAAATGTGGCTACCAATAAACTATGCATGCATACACTAGACACAATTAATAACGCAAAATCATTAATAATAAAAAGAATATAAACTAGGCCAGGACCTAATTTCCATATCTCTATAAACCCTAGTGGAATGACAAATATAGTTACCATATAAAACAATAAATAAACAAAGACATAACATCAAATAATTAATTGACTAATAATAAATTAATAATCAATTAAATAGAACACAATAATAATTAATTTGCCAACAATTATAGTGAAAATCAAGATTATAATAAATAATAATGAAACCAAAATAATATTATGAGTCAGAAAATAATTACATATCGTGTCAAGGATAAAGCTATCGATCCTCTAGTTGAGTATCGGGGCAAAACCCCGAAGGGTTTGCCCCTAAAAAACCACGAATAGTTCCTGCCTTTTTCTTTTCTTTTGGTTGCTTCGTACGGCAGCACACAAAACCAAATGATTGGTTTTTTTTCTCCCCAATTGATGCCATAGATGTACGCATATGCATGTATATATATAGTAAATGATTTTAGGGCATCATGTAACTTGGGCCCGGGCTTTTAATATTTACGGCGTAACTAAATTAATAAGTTACGCCGTAACTCTTTGTTGCTTGGTCCATTTCTTTTTTGTACTTCATATAAAATAACCGCATTTAATTAATTACGGCGTAATTAATTTATAATTACGCCGTAGCTTTCAAAACTTTGTGCCCAAGTAATTAATTACGGCGTAACTAATCCATAGAGTTACGCCGTAAGCCTTTGCCAACTCATACATATCCGATCCGAAATAATCTCTACGGCGTATCTAATGCCATGTTACGTCGTAACCTTTACAAAATAATTACGAGATGGTTACGCCGTATCCTTCAAAGCTCATATTTACGCCGTAACATTATTAATGAGTTACGGCGTAATCTTCACAAATAATTCATAGGCCTTTGTAAATCAATCTTTAGAACATATATTTGGCCTTTTATCATGTCTTTTCTGCTCCAACGCCTCATTTATCCTGAAATGCGAATATGAACGAATTAAGTACCATATTAATACAAATGAGGCCATAAACACGGGAATTTGATATATAAAAGATCATGCTAATTTGATGTTATCAAATATCCCCCCACTTGAATCCTACTTGTCCTCAAGTAGACCCTTTAAATAATTCTTAAAAAGATCTCTCCCAAGATTAATTGAAAGATATGAGTCTAAAAATCACCTAAGCTAGAAAATTCCAAACCGAGCACCTCACTAAAAGGGAATTGAAATCACACTCTCTCTCATAATTCACGTGTTTAATATTTTTGGGTGATCACTCAACTGCTCAGTCATGGCGAGTGTTCTATCATAGGCTTGGCAAAGATACTAATCTCCACCACTAGAGTCTATAGATGCAGCTATTCTAAAAGGCAATGGGTTGACACAACATAAAGGCTTATGGGGTTATTTTGTCATTACTAACGAGCTACGGCGAAGGGGACAAAACCAATGATACATGACCAAATCCATGGCCAAGACACCACTGATTGCTCGCTTCTTCACCTAAACTTGATTCATGACTAAGGGTATGATAAGACATGGGAAACATTTAATGGGTGTAAATAAAAGACACGAAACAAATAGATTCCTAAGTCCACAGTCGCCCCACCACTAGTCGCATTCAATCCCATAGCAAAAATCAAGGGTCAAGAGTCAAGGGGTCTTCAATACACGAGTCAATGCATATAAAATGTAAAGTAGTGCCTCATAATCTCCATAAACTTAGGCAAATAAGATGCATTAACTCGGCCTTCATCATTAATGAAAAAAAAGTATGTGCTATAAAATATTTTAAAATTTGGGTACTTTTAGCACATAATTTTACCAAAATCAACCATTTCTATCTCCCATCCCCCCACTTGAAATGTACAATGTCCCCATTGTACGAATATTGATTAAAATTTGAAAGGCGAGATAGAAATGTTCGGGTTTCTAATTTTATTCGTAAGACAAAACGGATTTGTAAAAATTTGCGGCTAATTGAACAAGGAGAGAATACTTAACACAATACGACACATAAGCTGATTATAGTATGATCAGCTATAAACAAACAAATAAACACTTGCTTGCATTTTTTTTTTTTATGAAAGACAAGGTATACATGAATAAAATAAAAAACAATACGAACATATAAAGCATCCCCCCACTTGAGATCAACCATCATCTAATCCCGATTTTCTTCCACAACTCTTTATTCAAAACCCGCGACTTTCACTAGTAGAACCAAAATTGAATAACAGCGCCCGGACCATGGACATAAGAAACTACAGGGTAGGCTAGGCGATCGGTGTAACGAAACAATATATATTGGGTGAACATAATGAAAAGAATGGCTCTGAAGGGTGTATCTAGGGGTATCTTGCACTAATAGTGAGTGCAACAAAAAAGGTTTAACAGGGGGATTGACTAATCGACGTGAAAAGTCAATACACACAATACATATATGGGCTATTTGGGTTTAATCCTAAAATTGCTTTATATCCTAGCTGCACCGATCACACCAAGTTACCTCAGTGTAATGCTCATGATAATGGTCTCGAAAAGATATGCAAGGCCAAGTTCTAAAGTCTACTACAGCCACCGGCACACTCATTTTTATGAAATTATGTATAAGGGGAAAACGGAAAGGCTTATCCTTACACAATGGAAATATAGGGTAGGTGTGCTCAGTCTAGATTAATCCAGTTAGGTAATGAAAAACATGTCAAAATTTTATTAATGGAATACTTTTCAGCAAAAACTAGAAAAATAAGGGCAAATAAAATCAAGCGGGTGTCTATGTCTAATCCCTTCCCCCCCCCACTTGGGTCATACTTAAGCATATAAATGAAAGATAAGAAGGGTTAGAGATGGAATGAAAAAACTCCCCTGGATTCGCTCGGTATGATAAATAATGCATGTTCAAAAACATGCTCCAAATGTGCCTCATCGAGCAACATCCATCTTCACATCAACAACACTCAACTAGGATGGATAAAAAGTGTTTTCTTGCAGCCAATCATAGCTCCATAATTCTTCACCATGTATTACTGCAAGAAAAATTAATACCAAAGACCATTGTAGAAAGTATCCATTTGCATTAAGTCGGTAAAACCATGATGCGGACACTTGCGGAGCAACTCTTTGTAACGATCCCATGCCTCACCGAATGATTCATCAAATCTTTGAGAGAATTTCATTATCTCATTCTTAAGACTTGTAGTTCGGGATGGAGGATAGAATTCGTTAACAAACTTAGTGACTAGATCCTCCCATGTCTCAATGGAACAAGGGGGTTGTTTCTCAAGCCAATTCCGGGCTTGTCCCTCTAGAGAGAATGGGAACAGAAGAAGCTTAATTGCTTCATGTGGGACATTCTTGTATTTGATGGTAGATGCAATCTTGTTGAACCATCGAATATGTGCATGAGGATCATCCCGCTCAAAACCATAGAATTGGCTTTGGGTTACAACATTAAGCAACCCGGTTTTGAGCTTGAAGGTATCAGCCACAATGGCTAGGACAATAATGGCATCTCCGTAACCCTCGATGGGTGCTTGGAGAAGCTCATTCATCGGTTTGTCTTCTGCCATTACGACAGGGGATGGTGGTACTAGACGTTCCTCGCCACGGCCAAGGAGCAGAACGCCCTCTACGCCTACGCGGAATATTTGCAAGCTCCAAAGTGGACTTGTAAAGCTGGAAGAACGAGTGCGCATGCACTAAGTATAAAAATCAGTTTTCAAAAAGAAATGCGAGGCAAAACGACAAGTGAACTTAACCAATAATCACAAATGAAATGGCTTCTTTGAAAAGGTACACCAGATCACAAGGACACAAAGGCAAGTTTTGATCTTTAAGATTGGGAACTAATTAATGTTCACACCCCCTTGGTAGGTGTTCGCCTTGGTTTGCGGTGGTTGATTTTTATGTATTTAAGTACCACTGAAAAGACGTAGGTATGGATTTGTGCTAAGGGTTTAAAAACTTTTGGACAATATTTTTGGTATCGTCTCGTTTAACCAAATCGTACCTCTTTAAGAATCACCTTAAAGAAAATACAAGATAGAAAACGTTACGATTGTTTTGTTGTTTTATATATTTTTTTTTTGTTGTTAACACTTTAGGAAAAGTGTTAATGAACTTTTTGATATCTTTTACAAAAAACTGTTTACAAAAGGTGGTATATGTGCAAGTGTGGATCTGGAAATGTTTAAAACACGCTAAAGCCTCCCCGGCAGCGGCGACAAAATTTGGTCGGTGGAAAACCGTCAAGTTTATTACACAAGTAAACCACTTGTGAATGGTCAACCGTAATAAAATTCAAACAGTCTAAAACCAATGCAATTTCCCTTGGAATATAGTGGATTCCCGGGTCGTTAAGTCCCACGGAGGATTAATGGTGTTTTTGTGATTTTTCTTTTTGAAAACTATTATACTACTGAAAATAAGTAACTTTAATAAAGACAAAAATTTTACAATTTAAAAATAAGCTATTTGAAAGCTTATTAGCTCAACAGTGGACTTATGAACTTATTTTGATGTTATTAAGCTCAAACAAGCTTCACAGTTGGAACAAAAGATGAAATAAGATTCAAACAAGCTTAAGCTACTTAAATGAAGCTAAAAAGAACAAATATCAACACTGATAAGCTATAATGATCAAATAAGCACTTATCCTAAACTAGAAAACCAAACAGGCCTGCAGCCATATTAACAAGCAATTTAAGCTTATGTAATAAGCTAAAAAGCTCAAAACAAAGACTGAGGTAGCAAGATGGACTGGTGGGCTTTCCAAAAAGTCCAAGCTCACACCCTATGGCTCACTAATAAGCTTATGACAAGCTTGTGAAAAAGCATGTAAACACTGACTACTTTAGTTAAGACAGAAATGGGACAAAGTAAAAGCTTGTTGCAGCCCTACCAAATAAGCTGCAAAATGGAAAATAAGCACTGGACCTATGAAATGGATAGATTGGCTTTCCAAAAAGCCAAGGTTCATAAGCTGAGGTTCACTAATAAGCTCTTGATGAGCTTGTGAAAAAGGGTCACTCAACTGTGCACAGGGCACTATTTCAGATAAGGACTCAAAAGAAGCTAAAAAAAATAAGCTGTTAAATAAGCTAACTAGAAAATATAAAAAATACTGTGATTAAGATGAGCAACTAAAGTTTATAATCCTAAAAGATTAAAACATGAAACTCAAAGTTAAACCCTATAGAAATTAATCTATTTTATTCAAAAACTGCTAAAATGAAAATTTTGACTTTTTATATTACCCTTCAATCTCCTAGTCCATACAATAGGTGTAACAGTGGTTTGGGTTTGACTAGAAGTAGGTTGAGTTGCACTAACAGTGGTTGCAAAGATACTGTCAGTGGTTTGAGGTGTACTAGTAGTGGGTTCAGATGTACTAGAAGTGGGTTCAGTGACTAAAGGTTGAGATTCAAGACCTTCATCAAACTCAGGATCAGCAGGCAAAGTAAGCATATGGGGAAATAAAGGAACATCTTTAATTTGTACATTCTGTGGCTGATTCCTCATATGTGCAAAAACCTTAGGAAGCATATGATGTACTTCATACTCCCTAGAATGCTCAACAGGTTCTGCTATTTGACTTTCCACAATCAGTTGAACAAACCTAGGATATAAATAGTATTTACCCTTCTTCCTAATGTTTTGTACTAGCCCCTCATATATCATCCTAGACCAATTAAATTTCCTTCCATCAGAAAAACAAATAATTGTAGTAGCAATTTTTGAAGGAAAGTCATTAAACCAAGTGGTCTTACTACTCAGACACATCAACAAGGTGTGAATCAAAAACTTCCATTGCTTTGAAAACAAACTCTTAAAAAATTGTACCTTATCACCCCTGTGTGTATATCCTAACCTTTCCAAACCAGCAACTATCTCAGCATCTGAAAGATTGACAATACCACATGCATCATCAAACTTTAAAACTTCCCTAATGATCACCTCAGTAACAGGAATAGCATTCTCATCCACAACAGTGCTAAACACTTCTACTCCATCAACCTCTTCAAGCTTAACATTCCTCCAGAACTGATGTATGTAGGCTTTAAGGATGGTTGGTGTGACAGTTAAGGCATAGTGAATAGGACTATGAATAAGGAAATCAATCATTTGATGAAAACCTTCAGATCGATCGTTTTTGGTAAGATTAGCAACAATGTTATGTGTGTTGGAATACTTTTCCGCCATTGTGATTAATGATGGGTATGATGTGGGTTTTGTGAATAAGGCAAAGTAAAGTGATTAGGGTTAATGTTGAGCGCCAATTTGAAGTGATGTGAAGATCAAATAAATGATCCATCCATGATTTGGGGAGATAAATATACTTTTGCCAAAGTTACCAAACAGCCCCTGTAGTATCCAAAATCAAGCAACAGTCTATCAGAGGTTTCAGAACTGCCATCCGCGGTTTGAAACACACCATCAGTGGATAAATTTTATCACTTCAACCAAATGTCCAAGAGATACAGCAAGAAAATCTGTGTCAAAATAAGAGAGATCTCACAAAAATATGAAAGATTACACAATTTTTTTTTTAACAAACACTAGCAGCTAACATAACACCAGCTCCAATGTACACTAATCCTTCATACATGCAAGACAAAAACACAAACCAAACACAAAGAAGAAAGGTATGGTTATCAGTGGTTAGAAAAGCCAGCAGTGGTTCCAAATGACCTATCCGTGGTTAGCAAAGATACGTCAATATGGTCAACTTCCAGGATTAACATTAGTCCAAAGCCCAATGAACTCATTAACTCCTCAACCACATTTAACCTACCCCTCATTTACTTACATAACCCATAACTCTGCTTATAAAAAGAACCCTAATCTCATATAACGCACACACCAATTAAAATCAAAACCCTAATTTCTCCAAAATCCACAATCAACCTCAATCACCATGTGGAACCCCAGTTGGAATAAATCAGAAGTTATTGATCTAACATCCTCCTCCTCCTCATCATCATCATCATCAAGTGAAGAGTCTGACCCATGGCGTCTTTACATCCCTCCACCAGAACCACGACCAAGAAAATCCCCTTTTCTCCCATCATCTGAAGATGATAGTGTGGTGAATCCAAGTGAGTCTTCTGATGACTCTGATGACTCTTCTAAGAAGAGGACTTCAAACCCCCAACCTTCATCATCCCAACCCCAACCAAGACCACGAGCAAGAAATCCACCACTCCCAAAGGACAGAGAGGTGGTTCTTGGTCTTTCTGCACCATGTTGTGGTGCTTCTTCACATATCGTAAAGGGGAAGGGTAAAAGGAAGATGGAGTGATTGCTTTTTGGTGAAACCAGTAGATGAAGCACAAAGGACAATGTCAGATCACAAATTCATCTACTGTATTCATCTTCATCATCTTCGGTTTCCTTAATCCATCCTTCCCATTTTGATCCTTAGCTCGTCATGCATATCCAACAGCTGAAATAGATGATAGGAGCTAGGATAGTAGTAGAAAATCATGTATAGAACTAGTCTTTTAATTTGCACTTGAAGTTTCATTGTAAGTCAGTAAGTGTAAATGTTCTTGAATGAATGAACAATTTAACTTCATTACTTCTTTTGCTTCTATAATGAACTTTCTTTTATCTGCAAAATGGTTAGTGGAAACACAAAGCAATAAACAGTGGTTTGAACAAAACTATCAGTGGTTAGAAACAAAAATAGCAATACTAAGATTACATAATAACTGTCCAATACTTATAACAAGCACAAAACAATTTGAGAGTTAGAGATTAATCATTCCAATACGAACAACAAGGTACTGAAACCTCCCCACATCAAAAGCTTTGGTGAGAAGATCAGCAACAAGGAAATCAGTATGGATTTTTACCATTTGAATCAGCCTTTTCTCATTACAATCTCTAATAAAATGATGCCTTATCTCAATATGTTTAGTTCTAGAATGTAAAACAGGATTTTTAATGATGCAAATTGTACTGTTATTATCAATGTAAATCTTAGTATGCATAAAATTGTACCCAAAATCCAGCAATTGATTCTGAATCCAAAGAACTTGACCACAGCAACTAGCAGCAGCCACATATTCAACTTCAGTTATAGAATTTGCCACAATAGTTTGCTTTTACACTGCCATGAAATAAGTCTGCTTCCCAAAAACTGACATCCTCCAGTAGTAGACTTCTTATCCAAACTAGCACCAGCATAGTCACTATCTGTGTAGGCCACCAAATCAAAAGGAGAATCCTTAGAGTACCAAAGGCCCAGCTTAGGATGACCTTTAAGATATCTAAATATTCTCTTAACAGCATTCATGTGTGATGTATTGGGTGTGACTTGAAATCTGGCACACACACATACCGAGAACATAATATCTGGCCTAGATGCAGTGAGATACATCAAAGATCCAATCATGGACCTGTACAACTTTTGATCAACATTGGGACTTCCATCATTAGGTAGCAGTGGTTTCTGAGTCTCAATAGGTGTACTAGCACTCTTCACATCCTGAAACCCAAACTTCTTCAAAACATCTGCTACATACTTGTCTTGACTAATGAAGATACCATCAGTACTTTGTTGAACCTGTAGCCCCAAAAAGAAAGTGGGTTCTCCCATAGAACTCATCTGAAACTTATCATGCATAAGCTTCTCAAAATCTTTGCATAGCTCCTTATTGGTTGAGCCAAAGATGATGTCATCTACATAAACCTGAACCAGTAAAATATCATCCTTGTGCTTCCTTATGAATAAAGTTTTATCAATTAGCCCTCTTTTAAAACCATTGTCCATTAAATAAGTAGACAGGCATTCATACCATGCCCTTGGAGCTTGATGCAATCCATACATAGCCTTCCTAACCCTGTACACCTTATCAGGATGATCAGGATCTTCAAAACCAGGAGGCTGACAAACATAAACCTCCTCATCAATTGTGCCATACAAAAAGGCACTTTTAACATCCATCTGATACACAACAAAATTTTTGAATGAAGCATAAGCTAGAAACAATCTAATAGCCTCAATTCTTGCAACTGGAGCAAACACTTCATCATAATCCAAGCCTTCAGTTTGTGTGTATCCTTGAGCAACCAACCTTGACTTGTTCCTCACAACAATACCTTTTTCATCTCTTTTGTTTCTGAACACCCATTTTGTCCCAATTGCCCTCTTACCATTAGGAAGATCAACCAATGTCCAAACCTCTTGAAGTTTGAACTGAAGAAGCTCCTCTTGCATTGATTCTACCCAACCTTCTTCAGATAATGCTTATTCAACTCTCTTGGGCTCCTTTTGAGACAGAAAACATGCAAACAAGCAATTTTGCAGATCTTTGTGACTATTTCGTTTGTGAAGTGATCTTGCAAAGAAACCTTGTTCAGGAAAGGTTTTTGTATTCTGAACCTTGCTTCTTGTTTGAACAGGGGTGTTCAAATTTCCAAAGTATTTGTTCCTTAGGATGAATCTTATGAATCCTTGTTGAGATAACAGGACTTTCATGAATGACATGTTCCAAATTAGTAAGATCAGCATTGAAGAAATCATCCATGTCTTCATCATCAGTAGGAGTATCAATTTCAATCAAAGCAGGCATATTAGGATCATGTGGATACTCCTCTACACCAAATAATGGCTTTGCAGTTGGTCCAAAGAAATTACTATCATCAGTACTTACAACTGTGGTTTCACTTGTTCAAATTTTTGGTAGAAGTTGGCTTAGCAGTGCTTTCATTATAACTGTCCGTGCTTTGGTTTGGCTTAGCAGTGCTTTCAGAATGCCTTTTCTTCTTTTCAATTTCTTCTACCAACACTTAGTTATCTTTCAACAACTTATCCTTATCTTGATGATGATCAACATTGCCTCCAGTATTCAATACATCATCATCAGTGGGACCTTGCTTCTTAATGATGGGTGAGACATAACTAGCTTTCCACTTTTCAAACAAATAGAACTCTTGAGGAGAATCAACTTCCTTAGAAATTGCTTCTGCATCAGAATCCTTTTGAGTACCTGCATCAATATTAGTGGAAGTTCCTTCAATGATAGGCTCATAATTCATAGATTTGGTCAACATATCAATGTTAAACAGCCAGTCTGGTCCTTTGGTCTCAACACTAGGAGTATTTTCACTAAATTGAACATGTAAGTACTCTTCAACAATTCTAGTCCTCCTATTGTATACTCTAAAGGCTTTACTATTAAAAGAATAGCCTAAAAAGTATCCATCATCAGCTTTCTCTTGAAACTTGCCTAGGTAGTCTATGGTATTCAAGATAGTAACAGGATACCCAAAAGGTTTTAGGAATGCAATCATTGGCTTCCTATCATGTAACAGCTCATAGGGGGTCTTGTTATGAGGCTTTACTACCTTACTTCTATTCTGCACATAACATGCAGTGCCTACAGCTTCAGCCCAAAAGGTAGTTGGTAACTTAGACTCTGACAACATTGTCCTAGCAGCCTCAATTAGTGTCCTATTTTTCCTTTCAGCTACACCATTTTGTTGTGGTGTTCTAGCAACACTAAATTGTCTTTCTATACCCTTAACTACACAAAACTGATTCATCACAGCATTCTTAAACTCAGTTCCATTATCACATTTGATTATCTTTACCTTATGATTTACTAGATTTTCTATCTTAGTAATGAAACTCTTGAGAATCTCACTAGTTTCACTCTTACCTGCCAAAAAGTATACCCAAGAAAATCTACTATAATCATCAGTGATAACTAGGCAATACTGCTTATGGTTCAAACTTTTAACAAAGGTAGGTCCAAATAAGTCCATATAAAGCATAAACAGTGGTTGTGTAATGGTGTTGACAGTTTTGGTCTTACAAGAAGCTCTATGTTGTTTTCCTTTTTGACAAGCCACACACAGTTCCTTACACTCAAAACCTTAGAAGGTAACCCTCTCACTAAGTTGCCTTTTACCAGTTTATTGATTGTTTTGTAATTGAGGTGACCTAATCTTCTATGCCATAACTTAGACTCATCCACAGATGCTTTAGCAAACAAACAGGTTAAGGACCTATTAGGAATTACATCTTTAAGATCAAAACAATATATATTTTCTTTCCTAGGTACCCTTAGCTGTATGTACTTCTCATCGGGCATCTTAAATTCAGGTGACAACACCACACACTCAGTTTCACCAAAAAGTACCCAGTTTTTCTTATCACACATTTGAGAAACACTGAATAAATTATACTTAAGTCCC
The DNA here is from genome assembly GCA_910596185.1 of Chrysanthemum makinoi. NCBI lineage: Eukaryota > Viridiplantae > Streptophyta > Magnoliopsida > Asterales > Asteraceae > Chrysanthemum > Chrysanthemum makinoi. The sequence goes on along the minus strand of OU343219.1, from coordinate 91,827,666 downwards.
TGTACCAGATAGAGTTTTTCAAAGTCTAAATTCCGTTCGATTGTGCCTCTGCCAAGTATTTTTCCTCCCTTTGGATCATTACCAAATGCCACATATCCTCCATCAAAAGATTCAAAATCCTCCAGGTTGCTCCCATCCCAAGTCATGTGCCCAGAGCAACCACTATCAAAACTCCTTTGTCTTTTAGCTCATCTTGTAGATTGCCCCGCACATGAAATTAAACAAGTTAGTTCCTTTTGTGGACCCAAGCCATCGACTTGGTCTGCCTGCATCAATATAATCAAATTTATTTAGGTCCATTGATGCACAGTTGACATGATGTAAAACCTTGGTCTTAGGTTTCCATTGCCAACTAGCTGAGGCCTTTACAGCATAAAAATGATTTCCAACCACTGTGTCAGTTATCACCTTTGGAATTTTTAAAACTTCTTTTGTATCATTGGTGATATTTTGCTTAGCAGTGTTTACAGTTTGCTTAGCAGTGGTTACATTTTGCTTAGCAGTGGTTGGAACCCATTTGGGTGCAGCAGTGACAATTGATTTTGTATTTCCATTCCTCATTAACACTGCTCTAGGAATCATGTTTCTGTTAGGATGAGGATTTTTTTTCTTTGAAAAGTTTTGGTGATTTACCCTCCTCCAATGATTCCAAACTTGTGGTCTGTTTTTATAACAATTTCTCTGTAAATGCTCAAAACTACCACCTGAAAAACAAGCCTTTTTAACACATTGAAACTCATCTCCCAACCTATTTGAAATTAGTCCATTGAAGTTTCTCTGGTTTCCCCTAGGTATATATCTTTTTAACTGTTCCCTAGGTACTTCCTTGTACTCTACTAGTTTCTTAGCAATTTGAGCTCCAAATCTAGGCACAAGGTTGGCTTGCTTAGTATCAACTTTCTTAAGAGGTTCTATCTTCTCAGGATGTGTTGATACAGATCTATCTTCCTCAGAATCTGATTCCCGATCTTCAATGATGGGAGCATCAGAAGACTTATCAGAACCTATCTTAGGTGATTCATTCTTGTTAGTCTCACCTACAGGTTTATTGAAGCTAAATTCACTACTGAATGAGAGCTCTTTGGTAGGTGGTGCATGTTGCATAAGAGTGGGTGGTGGCATATCATTGTAGCCTAGTCCAGTACCATCCTTGAACAATTTTTGACCTATTGGTTTATTTACTAGATCAGAAGCATATTGTGTTTTAGCAACCCTAACAACATGTTTTTTTTTTCTTTTAGGGCTTCAACTTTTACACTCTCAGCTTGTTCTAGTTTCTCTTTAAGCATCTTAATCTCCCTATCCGTAAGATCAATTTCCCTACCTAGTATATTAAATTTATCAACATACTCAAACTTACATTTGATACAGTAATTAAGCCTTTCTTCAACACTTTCTAGACCAACTCTATAACCTAAGTTATCTAGAGACAGTCTTTCTACTTCTTTCCTTAAACTCTCAGTGATAGCTTTTTGAGATTCTAAGTTATCTTGACATGATTTAAAAGAACAAGTAGAATCATTAGATACCTCAGAATCTGAACCAGAAGATGAAGCATATGCCATTAGAGCAAAGTTATGCTCTTTTGAAGCTTCACTTGCAAGAAAAGCTGCATTGGGTCCTTCTTCAATTTCATCACTCCAGTCATAATCACCAAGACCATCTTGAGCCACCAATGCTGAAGAAGGAGCAGACTCTTCAGTGGTCTTCTTGATGCCTTCTATCCTCTTAGGTGCTCGACATTCCCTTGCAAAGTGACCCTTCTTCTTGCAGTTAAAGCACTCCATCTTGCTTTTGTCAAACCCAGCTCTTCTTTTACCATCATACTTGACCTGTCTTCCAGTCCTTCTCAAAAACTTCCTTGCTTGTAGAGTTAACATTGCCATTTGCCATTGAAGATTAATCTCCTCAAGATCATCAGGATCAATTTGATATAGATCTTGATTCAAAACAGTAACACTGGTAGTTAAATCAGCCAGAAAAGCACAAATTGCACCATCACTGACATTATCACTAACAGTTGTATTGTTTGCAATAGCCGTGGTTATACCATAAGCAGCAGTGGATACATCTTGTGAAGTCTTGTGACTAGTGGAAACAAAAGCAATATTTTGGCTAGATGTAGATGTACCAGCAATGTTGTTCTCAGACTCATATACCTTTAAGTTGTTATAGAGATTGTTCCAGAGTCATCTTTTCAAAGTCATCCTTGTTCCTCCACACAACAGTATGCATAGCCCAGTCAAGTGATAAACTTCTGATGAACTTTAGATTAATATCTTCTTGAGCAACTTTGTAGTCCACTGACTTCAGTTGGCTGATGAGCTTTTGAAGTCTGTTATAGGTGCCATCAAGTTTTTCTCCACTCAATGCAGTGAAGTTTTCAAGCTGATGCTTGAGCATATTTTTTCTTGATTTCTTGGTAGCTTCATTACCAGCAAACCTTGTTTCTATAGCATCCATAAGCTCCTTAGCTGACTCATATTGTTCAAAATCCAAAGCATATTCATTAGGTATTCCCATAGAGAGAATACTATGAGCTTTAATCTCCATCTTTCTCTTAGCCTTTTCAATCTCACTAACAATGGCTATATCTTTGCCATCATCACCCTTCTTAGGAAGAGTATCACCTTTTTCCACAACATCCCAGAGAGCATAATCAATCATGCGAATGTATTGCCTTATTCGCATCCTCTAGATTTGGTACTCACCATGCTCGAGCATGGGCACCTTTGAAGCAGTAACCATGTGTGTTTCGTCAGACATCTTATCTTACTTGAACAAAACTTAACTTGACCTATTCTTGATTACAGTTTCTATATCACAAGCTCTGATACCACTTGTTGATCCCAGTTGAGCAAACGATCTAATATAGAAACTGACTTTAAACAAGAACTTATTAAGTATCACGCGGAATTTAATACTTAATCTTAAGAAGAAGAACAATGAACATTCAACACCTCAATATTATTAATAATACGAATACTCTAAACCAGTATTAGGGTTTTACAACCTTGAAGTGTATCGACCTTAGATATAAAACATACGTATATCTAATCTAACCTAGGACCTCCTTTTATAGGCTAAGGAGTCCTTTACATTATACAATACATAACCTACAAGATAAATATCTTTTCCATATTTATCTAATACATAATACTAAACCGACTATACAAGACTAGCAGTGGTTACATATCAATATCCGTGGTTACACACTACTACTAGCCGCGGTTTGTCTTCATCCGTGGTTCCATTCTTCTGTCCGTGGTTATATCAACTATGTCCGTAGTTCCAGTACTTAGAATAATTCTTGATCTAAGGAACCAAAAACCCAACAGGGGGTGCGTGTCTAAGTTCCTAACGGTCGGGCATTCACTATTACAAATCTAGCATGTAGCGGTACTTAATGACTTGGCTTAGGGGACCAGGAACAACAGGACTTATGACGGTGCGCCTGACTTCTCCTGTGGTGGCATCTTTGCTGATAGGTTAGGGCGAATTGACCAAATCTTGTCCTCTCGAATTTGACCCCACCAGAAGTAATTGGAAGTAAGTAGACGTAGACATAACTAGCTAGGAGGATTAACTAGGTTAGCACCACTCTCCTCTATTGATTTACCTTTATCCATTTATTTGCTTTTATCTACTTTTATTTGCTTTAGTAGTTTAATTAATTAAATCCCTATCGAAACCTTTATTAATATGTGACACTAGACTTAGTAATAATCCAACACACATAGCTCTTGGGACGACCTCGGCTTTACCGATTCCTACACTACACGCGATCGGATTTACACTAATCAAGTTAGTGCACTAGGGTAGACCATAGGTATAACGAGACACTATAAATTTAAGACCTGGTCAGTAAAACATGCATCAGATAGTTACGGCGTAACTGGATCGGCCCAGTTACGGCGTAGGTTGAGTTTACTTAATAAAATGTTTACCAAGAAGGGATTACGGCGTAACTGGATCGGCCCGGTTACGGCGTAATAAGAAAGCTCTGAGAAAGAAGATACCTGGAACAAGGGAATTACGGCGTAACTAGATCGGCCTAGTTACGCCGTAGTTATGTAAAAGTGGGCAGATGACCTTACTGATCGCCAGTTACGGCGTAAATGGATCGGCCCATTACCCCGTAATTACATACTGATGTTGTTGTGCCCAAAGTGTCAACTTCTTCCTACGTGATCAAGAGGAGTTATCGGAACTCCTATCATCTATCTTTGGTCTTTAAACCTGTAAACAAGATAAACAAAACATACCAAACCAAAAAACTAAATCTAAAAACTACCAAAAATATTCAAAAAGGTCTAAGAAATAAAATCAAAAACTAAATCTATGATAGGGACGGGTAGTCTCCCGACGAGCACTTTTCTTTAACTCCCTTGAGTCTTTAAGTTAGACTCCTGCAACAGCCATCAATCGGACGTCTCCAAATAATGTCCATTGCTCATATAATCTCGGCTTATGATTTTGTCGAGATTCCCTCCACTTGTTCTTCTTGCTCAACCTGCACACTATCATAACCTCGTGCATTAAATGTAAAAATAATAAACCGAGTAACAAAGCGAGATATAACACATAATTCATAATTTTAGGATGACTCAGACTTGGTTACGGTAAAGTCCAATTACTAACTACGCCAGTAACCCAGTCTGAAAGTAACTCTGATATATAATAAGTATAGATTACGCCGTAACCATGGCCAAGGTTCTTACCGTAATCTCAAGACAGAAGACATAATTGTAGAATAATATCAATCAAACAGCCAAAAATATGAAGACCGTTCCCCGAGGCGGTATTTGCGCGAAAAACTTGATCACGCAGGTTTTACTGCGACGGGTTTTACATTTATAGTAACTCGTCTACCTATGGCCTACCAATGCACTAACGGCAGTTGTAAATTCGCGCATGTAGTAAGGGAATGGTAAGACCGGCAAGGTCCCAAGAACGGTTGATTCCTAACTGTCTAATTAATTAAATTAGTCAAATAAATAAGTTTTAATGAAAGGATTGATAGTATTTAAGGTGTCACGTGATCAATTGGGTTGGTTCTCTGGTAAACAAGCTAATGGGAATGATAGTGATGCAATTCTAAAACCGAGTACTTCCACAAGTGGTAACAATCGATAGACTCCTTTGGTCAATTCGCCTACCCTATGGTTCTTAGAATCCTCACCAAGATGAACAGGTCACCTGGGATCATTCGGCAATCTAATAGCAGTCATTAAGAGCCGGGGTTTACTATCACAATACATGGGTTCTAAATGCCACTAGATTCCTGTTTCAAGTGGGGTCAAAGTCGATATGACAGCATTTGGTAAATTCGCCCTAACCTATCAGCAAAGATGCCACCACTGGAGAAGTCAGGTGTAAATTCATAAGTCCAGTTGTTCCTGGTCCCCTAAGCCGAGTCAGTTCCGCTACATGCTAGATTTAAAATAGTGAGTGCCCGGGCGTTAGCAACTTAAACACTCACCCCCTAATTCTTAAGTTCATCCAAACGGTAGGCGATCAGTTGGTCAAATCGCACAAGTAGAAAGGGTCGCCAGTTGGTCATATTTACCTTTCCCTGCCCACCGCCACCTAGGTCAGTTGGTCATATCTCCTAGGCAATTAGCCTCTACCGTCATTCAAAACTACCGAAACAAGGGTGGCTACCAATAAACTATGCATGCATACACTAGAAACAATTAATAACGCAAAAGCATTAATAATAAAAAGAATCTAAACTAGGCCAGGACCTAATTTTCATATCTCCATAAACCCTAGTGGAATGACAAATATAATTACCATATAAAACAATAAATAAACAAAGACATAACATCAAATAATTAATTGACTAATAATAAATTAATAATCAATTAAATAGAACACAATAATAATTAATTCGCCAACAATTATAGTGAAAATCAAGATTATAATAAATAATAATGAAACCAAAATAATATTATGAGTCAGAAAATAATTACATATCGTGCCAAAGATAAAGCTATCGATCCCGTAGTTGAGTACCGGGGCAAAACCCCGAAGGGTTTGCCCCTAAAAAAACCACGAATAGTGCCTGCCTTTTTCTTTTCTTTTGGTTGCTTCGTACGCCAGCACACAAAACCAAATGATTGGTTTTTATTCTCCCCAATTGATGCCATAGATGTACGCAAATGCATGTATATATATAGTAAATGATTTTAGGGCATCATGTAACTTGGGCCCGGGCTTTTAATATTTACGACGTAACTAAATTAATAAGTTACGCCGTAACTCTTTGTTGCTTGGTCCATTTCTCTTTTGCACTTCATATAAAATAGCCGCATTTAATTAATTACAGCGTAATTAATTTATAATTACGCCGTAGCCTTCAATACTTTGTGCCCAAGTAATTAATTACGGCGTAACTAATCCATAGAGTTACGCCGTAAGCCTTCGCCAACTCATACATATCCGATCCGAAATAATCTCTACGGCGTAACTAATGCCATGTTACGCCGTAACCTTTACAAAATAATTACGACGTAACCATAAGAGATGGTTACGCCGTATCCTTCAAAGCTCATATTTACGCCGTAACATTATTAATGAGTTACGGCATAATCTTCACAAATAATTCATAGGCCTTTGTAAATCAATCTTTAGAACATATATTTGGCCTTTTATCATGTATTTTCCGCTCCAATGCCTCATTTATCCTGAAATGCGAATATAAACGAATTAAATACCATATTAATACAAATGAGGCCATAAACACGGGAATTTGATATATAAAAGATCAGGCTAATTTGATGTTATCATTAAACGAAAAACCAAAACTTGTACAATTTGCTTGAGATTTTATTCGACTGAATTATGTCCAAAACGAGAAATGTATATACAAAATACGTATAAAACGAGTCGAATTGTGTTTTGTTACATAACATGCGACACAATGAGAGTATAAAATACTGGGAAGTTAAAACGTGAAGTTCTATATTGTTTTACGCATCCCGTTTAAGTTTAAACATGATTCGGGATATTTTGGTTACACGTTGGAAATTGTTAACGTGTGAAATATGTTTTCGAGTTTGTTTTTATAACAAAATTATAAAAACAATACTATTTGTTCCATAAGGTGTTTTTATTAGACTAAACCATATTATCTATTGGTTTTTCGTGCCCGAGCTCGTGTTTCAAATAAAATGAGATAACTAACTATGTGAGTTAGAAAACTCATAAGTGGTCAGAAAAAAATAAAAAAATATATATGTATTTTTTTATAATATTAGGTAGTAAAAATGCTCCAGTGTGCGAGATCACTTCCCGTGGTTAATTTGAGTGAGCCAATGCAGGCTCATAAACGTTCAGGTAATAATAAATAATAATTTATTAATAAATTAATAGTTAAAAAATTACCGATTGTCACAGAGAGCGGCGGTTACAACATGTGGCCAAGTGGTGGCACTAACAAAAAATAACAAAAACGTTCGATCTACAAGAAAAACATATAAATCTATAAATAAAATTAATATATCTAGAACAAAAATGTATAGATCTAAAAAAACTATAGATATCCATAAAATCAACAAAATAAAACTATATATATATATATATACGTATATATATATACGTATATATATATATATACGTATATATATATATATATATATAAAACTATAAATCTTCAAATAAACTCATAAATTTATCTAAATACCTCGAACTTTATGGTGGAGGGTTTCGAAGGTGGTGTCAGATGGTGGAGATGACGTCGGGTGTTTGGGTGGTGGCAGCGTCCGGGATCGGTGTGGGTTGGTGGTAGTGTGAGTTGTGATGTTTGTGTGGAGAGTAATATGAGTAGTTTTTTAGTGTGAAAGTATTTTATTTATTTATTTTTTTGTGTATGTCTGTTAGTTTTAAAGAGTAATATGAGTAGTTGTGTGTGTGTGTTTTTAATATGTGTGTGTGAGAGACAGATGAGAGTTAGTGGGAGAAGGAGAGTGCTTTATGATGTGTGTGTTTTTTTAGTGTATTGGTTTGTATGGTAGGTTTATGTAGTTTTGTGGGTTTGATATTTTTTTTAGGATTGTATGTTGGTTTAGTGTGTAAATTTACGCTTTGATATAGGTTCGGGATTCTGAATCTTAAATTCAAATGGTTGGATTTTGGTTGGGGATATTGATGTTTTATAAATTAAAAGTGAGTATATATATATATATATATATATATATATATATATATATATATATATATATTTATATATATATATATATATATATATATATATATATATATAGGGGGATCTAAATGGGATACATTTTAAGTGGATGGTGCGGATAATATCACAAGAATATTCAAAAAAAAATTAATTCAAAAACTGAAAAAATTAAAAAGAAAGTGACAACAATTTATTAAGAATCACGAAAAAAAATCTTGAAAAAAATCATTTTCATGGTTAAAAGGCACAATGATATTATGAATTTTGTTAATATCACCGTAATTATCAAGCTTTCTTAATATCACTACTAACTAAGGCTAGCAGTAGTTTCACTAAGGCTAGTAGTAGTTTCTAAACTAGCAAATGATATTAAGTTTTTCTAATATCAAAGTAACTTTTTAAGTAAAATTGTTAATATCCCAGTTACTTTTTACATGTTTTCTTAATATCACAAAGAACATTCAAAAAAAAATTAATTCAAAAAAATCTGAAAAAATTAAAAAAAGAAAGAGAACAACAATTTATTAAGAGCAAAAAAAAAAAAAAAAAATCATTTTCATGGTTAAAAGGTACAATGATATTATGAATTTTGTTAATATCACCGTAATTATCATGCTTTCTTAATATCACTATAACAATAAGCGCAAGTAGTTTCACTAAGGCTAGCGGTAGTTTCACTAAGGCTAGCAAAGAGTTTCACTAAGGCTAGCAGTAGTTTCTAAACTAGCAGTGATATTAAGTTTTTTTCTAATATCAAAGTAACTTTTAAGTAAAATTGTTAATATCACAGTTACTTTTTACATGTTTTCTTAATATCAAAGTTAATTTTTTCAATATCACCGTAACTTTTCTTAATATCGTATAAAAAGCGTAAAAGGATATTAAGTAAAATTGTTAATATCACAAGGACTCATAATATCGTTAATATCACCGATAGAACTCATAATCAAAAAAAAAAAATTGCCGTAAAAATCAAAAAATTAAAAATGAAAGAAGATAACAATAGTAACGATCCCTCAAAAGGAAAAAAAATTAAAAAAAAATCGCTACATGGTCAATTGCTACCGTGGAATTAGCTTAGATCTTGACTTTTTACAAAAAGTCAAGATCGGATCTGAATAAGGTCCGGATCCATCCGCACATCCGACTAATTAAAAAATCCGCACTGACCACTTATATATATATATATATATATATATATATATATATATATATATATATATATATATATATATATATATATATATATATATATATATATATATATATATATATATATATATATGTGTGTGTGTGTGTGTGTGTGTGTAAGGTTAAAAAAGAGACAAATATCCGTAAAAAAATAATTTTTAATTCTCAAAAAATTTCAAAAAAATTCCACAAGATCGGTTATGTTGGTGCATAAAACTTTTGTGAAAAAAGTTTTATAATTTTGAGTTTTGATACGTTTTTTTAACGGACAAAAAATAAATTTTGATGCGCAAAAAAATTTTGATGTACAAAATTTTTAACTTGATTTAGTTAGATGCGCAATGTTAGTTTAATGAAAAAAGTCAAAAGAAATTGGGTGCAAAAGCCAATTTTTGATAGGGTGAAAATCATCAAATAGTAACCAAGTTTGAGATCTGTTCTAATTTGATACCTTAAACTTCATATCAACCATAAAAACCATCAAAGTTTTAAAACTGTTCCATTCTTATGTAATTTTTATATTAGAGTGACCTGAACGGAACACTTCTCAAACTTGGTTATTATTTTGTGGTTATTGTTTATGTATAGTCATACATTAATGGGTTGTAATAAAGTTGGTTGAACTTAGTTGAATTGAAGGTGAGGTGTTTAAAATTAATGTACAACATGTTAATGCATAAATTGGTACTTTAAGCATAGTAATTTTAGAAAATTACATAAGAATGAAACACTTTTAAAACTTTAATAGTTTTTGTGATTATTAAAAAGTTTGAGGTATCAAATTAGAACACTCATGAAACTTGATTACTATTGGTGATATATTCCCTTTTTGATACACAAAAACGCGATTTTATGCACAAACGTATTTTTATTATTTTTTTCGGAAAAAGTATTCACTTTTAGAAAAACTTCCGTCACAACTTTTTCATCCACCAACATACCCGATCTTGCAATTTTTTTGGAATTATTCGAGAACTTTTTCAAAAAAATGTTTTATCTTCTTACTTAATATTTCTTTTTATTTGATCTTGCCATACACACACACACACACACACACATATATATATATATATATATATATATATATATATATATATATATATATATATATATATATATACATATATATATATACTAGTAAGCCAAAACCGTCCATGGATCGTATGACTTTGTGGTTTTATTTTTAGGATTTAGTAAAACAAATATATACTAAAAAGTAATTAAAGGTTAAATGAAATGCTAATAATATCTATAATTGATGTTACCATAATCCATAAAACGGCTAAAATCAGGTAAGTTTTTTTATTTGTGGTTTTTATTTTTAGGATTTAGTAGAACAAATATATACTAAAAAGTAATTAAAAGTTAAATGAAACGATTAAGATCTATAATTGATGTTACCATAATACATAAAACGGCTAAAAGCATGTAAGTTTTTTTATTTGTGGTCCTTTGCATGTTTGTGATGAAGGTCAACAACTACATAAGCATAACTTTCATTTTGATAAAGTAATAATTGTGAACACTTAAATCCCGTATTGTACAAGCATACCTTTAATTAAAAAAAAATCTAACATTGCACAATCCCGTATAGGTTGAGTCAAATTACACAAACCAGCTCTTGGTTGAATCAAATTATATAAAAGGTAAATTTATTGTTATGCCATCGATTGTTAGATGACATTTTAATTGATCTAAAATCGTGGATTAGAAGATCATAGATACAAATCACTTACTCCTTGGTTATCTGAGCAATGAAAGCATATAATTCCTTGCACATAATGCTACCTTCTTCAGCTGATTGCCGAACCATGATGGCAAGTTCGGACGCCTCACCTTTACCCTAAACTTTTCTTCCAATCCCATCAACCGCCTAGCGACTTTCTACAACCATTGCTGATGTAACCTTTCTTTTGCCTCTATGGGCGACCTCAACGTATTTCCCTGCTCCAAGCACCCCGGTTATCAAAGTAGCATTCCTTGGTAACTAAAATTTAAGAAAATGAAATTGAATGTAGACACCCTTAACTTATCAAAGATGTTTGGTATTATTTGGCTATTAATGTGCCCTGTTTATGGCTTTACAGTGTAACATCTCATTTAGGACAATTAGAAGCACTACATTAGCCCTTTCGACTTCCCTTGAGAAATTAGTAGGGTGTTTGGTTGGGGTAAATTGAAATTCCAGAATTTTAAATTCTAGAAAATTTAAATTCTTGAGAATTTAAAATTCCGGAATTTAAAATACCTTCGCATGTTTGGTTGAAAGAAATTTATAAATATATATTTTTTTTATTTTATTAATAAAAAAAATTATAAAAAAGGTTTATAAAAAATTATAAAAAAAGTTTATAAAAATTTTATAAAAAAGTTTATAAAAAATTTATATAAAAACGTTTTTAAAAAAAATTTATAAAAAAAGTTCATAAAAAATTTATAAGAAATTTATAAAAAAATTTATAAAAAAAGTTTATAAATTTTTTTTAAAAAAAGTTTATAAAAAATTATTAAAAAATTTATAAAAAAAGTTTATAAAAAAGGTTTATAAATAAAATTTATAAAAAAAGTTTATATTTTTTTTTCATAAATATTCTATTTAAAGTTTATAAAAAAACAATAAGAAAAAAAGTTTATAATTTTTTTTCAAGTAAATTAAAATTCCTCGCTTTTTGGAGGCATTCTAATTCTCTCCATTTTGGCAATTCGTGGAATTGTAAATTACTTCAAATGCCCTCATTTGAGTTACCAAACATAATATTTGAAGGCAATTGAAATGCAAATTCCCCCAATATACTCCAAATTACCCCAACCAAACGCCCCGTTAAAGGTTTTTTTTAAAAATTGCTACTACCAACTCAGTTCAGCGAACGCAGTCAGTTGGAGATACCCTTTGATAAATAGTGTCAAATAGAACTAATATATCAAAATACAGTTGTGGGTATCCACAATGCAATGTGCATAATCATAACTGGGATAGAGACACCACTTGTCTCCAGCATTTGGATGAGGAATGAACTGAGGATCCATAGCTAAATTAAATCTACTGAAACATATACCAGTGTTAGAATACTTGCCTTGATCCTATATGCAATGAGGTCGCATATATTAACATTGTCGCTTCCTGTGCATGTCTTGTTTCATGCGAAGTGTACCTTTCCTCATCAAACCTACCTCCATATAATTAAAAAGTTTAAATGATTTTATGATGGCCTATCTCTCCGGGTCGCTTCATCCTTTCTCTTTATACTCTTTATTTCATCACCAGCCTACACACAAAAAAGTCAGTGCTATGATTCCATGGGATAAAATTAAAAGATGTAATGACCAATAATCTAAAATATAAACCGGTTATCAACATAGCATAACCCTTTTCTATGAGCTTAACGCTAAATCATACATGTCTTGAAATAATCACTGGTTGCAAAAATATAATCATTGACATATTTAAAGTTAGCAAAATTTTGACGAAGTTTTTTTTTATGGAGTTCAACTAATAGCGAAATAATATAGTCTATAGTTAATTTCATGTGTGGTCTCAGATATAACTTTGATAATAATAGTTTGAGCTCATTAGTATCAAAGGCATCATCTTATTGGTTGAAGTTTATTGTATGGCACGAATGCATAATTTTTCCCCGAAGCTAGTATTTGTATATATAACGCCCGAATGACGATAAATATAATGCCTCCAAACCCGCATCAGAAATATCCCATCATATCGCGGCATAACCCACCGGGTCTTACTTACCCACCGGGTTCCGGTATTTCGTTTAAACTCAAATTGCCTTATTACGGTTGTCTAAGACGAAAGCTAACCTGTGGAGCTTCTTTAGATGCATGAAGTTGAAATGGCCACCAGAGTTGCTAGTTTGTGTTATCCTGGATTGCCTCCAACCGTCTTGCTGGGAAGTCGGTCATTGTCAAGAAGTCAACTACAATGGGTCGCCCTCCGCAAACGTTTCTACAAATTTCAACATTGCATGAAAATGTATAGAAAAGAAGACACAAATTTAAATTTAGGCGCAATCGATTATAGTTACGCGATAATGACAAAAGGCCCATAATTGTAGTATCTTCTAATAAACCACGGCCACTTCCTCTTACTATAGTGTAAATTATCTGCACTTAAAGTGGAAAGTTTAAGTAAGATGGTTGATCACATATTGTAATTGTTAATTTTTTTTTTGCCAATGAGACACACCAAATAATTTAAAAGCTACAGTGTCTTTGTAAAGGAAAAGTGATTATTTATGATTAAACAAAGTAAACTAAAGTTGGTCGGTTTTACTCGCTAACCCAAGGCTATTATAATCAAGTCATAATTAAGTTTACCTTGAATACATCTCCATTTTTGTCATCGCATATGTATATGGGTGGTACAAACATGACTTTACATAAACTACCAAAACCGGATCACCTTCAGATATAATGTGTAAACAAATTTTTCCATGAGAAGACAAAACTATACCATAGATTTATTAACCCAATCATTTGATGTCGTAATCAACCAACCAATTTGGCAATAGATACTTGACAAAAGTTGGGCAATTGTGCATATCGTGATTTCTGGACATGTCCTTATCCTGAAGCTACCGTATGCATCTTTGTGAAATAATGACATTCAAATAGCAACAATCCACTATTATAATAGGGCCAATTATGTGAAATAAAATTTATCTTTTATCTATAATACGCTAAAATTTGCATACCTCCTAGTCAAGCTCAGGTCGAGAGGTGCATTTTTACAGCTTGTATATGCTATCAGTCTGTGAAGCCTGGTGCCATCACTGCACGAAATAACATTTACTAGCTTTATTCACAAAAGTTCATGTATATAGAAGCAAGCCTTTGTCCGAAAGCACGCTCAAAATAAAGTAAACGAATTTACTAAGCTCGCGTAATATACACATGTCATGCGGAATAACTTGCAGATCATCACTAACTGGTGATGTAAATTCGCCATTGAGTATCAATTCAATCAGCACATACTAAAAGAGTAAAACCAATTATAGGCAATTTAAAGACATCACCAAATCATAATATTCAAGCACATCACGAAACAACCCGCAAACCGATCTATCAAATAAGCAATATTCACCATAGCGTAAGTGTTATCAAAAAGAAACAAATTTTGAGAGAGATAATTAGCCAAAAGTCTGCACTTCAATAGGTACTGTTAAAGCATTGCGGGCTAACCTCTTAGAGCTCCAAATGCTTTCAAATATTTAAATAGCTACTCCATGCTTCTGTCATATTTTTGATAGCAGAACGGCCTGAACTCTGCAGTATAAACGGGGGCTAAAAGCTGTAAAAAAAACTACAAATAGCATATTTGTTAACTGCTGAACCTCTTCTTTTTCCACCTTGCTTGTTATGTCTCTTCGTATTTGAGAACTTTTACACAATCATTTTCCCTCCCATTTTCAATTTCAATTCCTTTGCCTGGTGTTAAGGCATGGGTATGAATCCTACAAAAAAAATCCCAACATCATCGTTGATATATAATCGAAATTATATATATCTGATATATTAAAAGTAAATAATATAAAGACCCAAAAATTCCTACTTGATTCGGCACTGCACCTTGCATACTTTTAGACTTAGCTTCAGCCCGTTTCCATTTGCATTTTCCCGGATTCAAGTATTAACCACCGGTTGGTATCGTGTAACAATAGTTACAAAGTGTATGGAACTACATACCTGCAACCCGAACCTCTCAAAAGGCCTTGAAGTCAGTTTTGCTAACCTCTAATCGAAACCCATAAATAAAAACACGTCAATTAATCAATTAAAGAAAAACAAAATCATAGAAGCCATAAACAGATTAATATAATAAAAGGGTATTCAAATTTTTTTACCGTTCCCTCATCCGTAGTATTTTCTGTCTTTCTTCTTTGTAGGTTCCACCTGCACAACAAAATAAGAAACATTTGTTATTGTACTGCACCGACACTGGGACTGAAAAAACATAACGATAATGCTATTTGTTTCTCTAAATTAGTAAAACATAAGTAGGGAGATCTTGCTTGCACATATTAGAGTTGTGGATAATCACAACAAAATTTAAGCTACATTTCGCGCCCAACTTCAATCGTCTAGCATCAAACTATCTCAGATAACAATGAACTCTAAATTAGCACCTAAGGTTTAGTTTAATTCGTACAGGAGTGCCCGAGAAAGCAAAAAAGACCAAAAGTGGATAAGCAGAATCTTTAGAGATGCTGCATGATATTGAATATTACCTCGTATGATAAGTTGAACGGAGTCAAGCGAGCGTAGCTTTTACGCTCTTGTTTATGGTGTCGACTAATCCGGTACTGACCGATAAGAATGAGAATATAAAGGCGGCTGCGCGTGTGTGGTGGAGTCTAGAAAAGTCCGTAGGTAAGTTTAACCAAAATACGGGCCGAACTTGGACCGATAGCCAAACACTGGATATGTACCTGAAACGATGAATATGCACCCATTGAATATGCAAAGTGGCTTTATTTTAGTAGTTTTTTCCAGTGTCTAAGATTTCGATCATCTGAACATTAGTCAAAGTTATATATCAATGTAAATCTTGCAACACTAATACGACCAAACCATGTAAGTAAAGCCCGTACCCTCTTTTTTTGGTTTTACGAAAAAGATAGATGCACCTCAAATGACATAACATGTATGCTATAATGACGCGAGACTGACAAATATATGTATAAATTGACTGCAAAAAACATATGAATGCAAAAAAAGATATAAACAACATATGGATAACAAAGATTTTCATTCGCTTATCTTATGATACAACTATTGTATAAATTGTCAGATATTTTCATGTGAAAAGCTTGTACAGAGTGCCATGCCTATGAATTGATCAGATATTTTCATGTATAAATTGACTGTATATTAAAATATCTATCATGAGAGTCATCTAAGAATAGTTTAACCATAAAATAGGCCATCATCATGAAGCATAATTCCAATTAATTTATATTATGAAACGCATAATCACATAATCACTTAAAACACAATCCTAAAACTCGAAACATACTACAAAAGCACATGCCAATCTAGAAACTGAATGATCAACTCATTGATATTTTATAAAAAAGCTCTAAAGAGAACTAATTTTAAGTCAAAGTATTAAAACCCCAAATAATTAAACTCCAACTCATATTAAAACTTTTAAAATATAATGATCGTAAACTTACTATTGAGGTAGGAGTGAAGACGCCGCTAAGGTTGCCCGGAAAATCCAAAGACACACCGAAGACTTCATTCTTAATTCCACTGTTCTTGTCTTTTCACGGCAACCTATGGTTGATTATGTAATAAGGTTTTCAATTGAGCTTCAATCCATGTATGTTGATGATGGAATTTGATTTGGGGCTTTTTTTTGCATCTATGATTTGAGTCGGTTTACGTGTGTGTGTGGATAGTTCTGGGTCTGTGTGTGGAAGCTGAGGAAAGAATACTATCGTCTATTGATTGAATCGCTGCATCTTTGTTTGTGAATCTCCGGTGGGAAGCCTGTAGGGCTGGGTTTGGTATTCAGGGGTGGAAGACACTGGAAGCATATGAGGGCGGTGAGTTTGGTGTTAAACATTGAAGACACGTGTTTGAACAATACACCGAAGAAACAAATCCACCCAGCCATCTGCTAAAAAAAAGCCAGCCAAAAAGATATGGCAAAGCCCAAATAGGAAAGTGGGAGCCCAAGACACCGAAAAATAATAAACAAATGACACTCCCTCCTTCTATTATTAGTGTTTATATGAATATCTTGTATAAGGTATAATTATCTTGTATGGTAATATATATCATAACTTTTTAATGTTATCCTCATAAATACATACCTAAAATACAAATTTCGTGATTTTTTAATCATCTCCTTATTTATATTGATTTGAAAGATATAAATCAAAAAAACAATTTACTCTAGTGGTAAGTTGTTTACAAAAATAATGAATGACCCAAGTTCAACTCCAACATATATGTCCTTTTTAATAAAAGAATTTTAAAATTAAAAAATAACAAAAACAAAAAACGAAATTTAAAATTAAAACAAATAAAATTGTACATATAATTAACATAATGCCACATGTCATTTAAAAAAAAAAAAAAAAAATGCCACATAAATATAATGATGACATGGAAATATGACTTGGCATTATGGCCAAGCTTTAATTTGGTATGCGCTTCCTCTTATATATAATGATAGATATATATATATATATATATATATATATATATATATATATATATATATATATATATATATATATATATATATATATATATAGGGAATATATTAATATAATTTATCAGAAATTAATCGGCTACATTTTAAGGCTATATAATGCGTATCCTCGATTCTTTTAAGCGTCATGATTCTTTTCTCAGCCCCTATTACTGTTAAAGGTGATATTTTACGTAAGATTAGAGAATTTTAACGCATACAAAATCAGAAATTTCCAAGATATTCATATATATATATATATATATGTATATATATATGTATATATATATATATGTATATATATATATATATAGGATAAAGATCAAATATCCGTAAAAGATAAAAAGATTTTTTTCTAAAAAGTTCTCAATAAATTCTCAAAAAATTCCACAAGATCCTGTCATGAAAGTGCATAAAAAGCCGTGGAAAAACTTTTTTCTAACAAAGGATATTTTTTCCAAAAATACATTTGGCGCTTTAAATCGTGCTTTTTTAAGTGATCAAAAATTGATTTTGCACCAACTTTTTCGACTTTTTTCATCAAAATAACATCAAGGTGATCTAACTTGGGGAATGTTTGAAAATTTTGTGCATCAATATTTTTCACAGATCAAAAATTCATTTTTGTGCATTAAAAAGACGACAAACTCAAAATTATAAAAAATGTTTTCACAAAGTTTTACGCACTCAACATACCCATGTTGAATTGTTTTGAAATTTTGGAGAATTTAAAAAATAAATCTTTTTATTCTTTTACCATATTTGTCTTTTATTTTAACTTTACTCCTATATATATATATATATATATATATATATATATATATATATATATATAAATATATATATATATAGTTGGCCTTTTATTTCGGTAACCCCGTTCCAGAATCATGGAAATCCCTCATGTGAATTATTATAGTAATGCATATTGTGCAACAAATCAATGCAACATAGCATTTTTGAATTATTAAACCTTTTTATTTAATCCAAAAGGGTATAATAGTAAAAGTCAAATTAATATTATTTTTGATTTTTTTAAATATATAAATCCTTTTCTTTTTTTTTATTTTGCCTTTTTTTTTTTTTTTTTTTTTTTTTTTTTTTTTTTTCTGAATATGCATGTTTAAAAACTGATTTAATGCATATGTGTTTTTATGAATTAATTTTATTATTTTAGTTTTTGAAATAGTTTTTATATACATGTTTACTTTTCTATATGTGAAATAAGTATACATGTTTTCTAGATATGTGTTTATATGAAACCAAGAACATACAACAAAATCCAATATCATTGATATACAATTAAATAACAAATTTCTAAAGAAGCGTAAATACATGAATCTAATCGATCTATACACGCAGTACAAGTAATATTTAACGCAAATGTGATATAATAAACGACACTCCAAGTATCAACATTGTTAGAAGTCGGACATATAATGACACTCAGAATACAAAAGTTCAAGTCGACATATTTTGCACGCCCTTTCAATGTTTCCGTAAATCTTTAATAACCCACATTAATTGTCATCATTCTTTAATTCAAAATTTACATCCTTTATAGTAAAGAAAAGTATGTACTAGGAAAAATAAACGAAACTAATATACACACGTATAAAACACATGTATGAGGGCTTAAATCTTATTTTTATTTATGTTTTTGGAATAATATTTTTACAATTTATGTTTTTCAAATAGTAACGTGCCTATGTGTTTTCTAGATAATGTAACTTTATCGTAAACCAAGAACATACATGTTAAATGTGCAAACAAATAAGCTATAATCATTAAATTAAAATTATTTGTATAACCACGCTAAAAACATACATGTTAAACCAAGAACATACATGTTAAATATATGTTAAACCAAGAACATGTTAAAAACATACATGTTAAACCAAAAACAAACATGTTAAAAACATATATGTTTTTATACGAAAACATATATATTTTAAACGTCAACATCTATGTTTTATACGTAAACATCTTGATCTTTATACGTCAACATACATGATAATAGTCAAATAATCTTATCACATGAATGATGACATCCAAAACAAAACCCAAACGCTTATATGTGCGTATCAAGGATCTCTCATTGCATCAGGTCATAGATAAATATGTGTTTAATGAAGTATCAGAAAAAATAAGGACATGTAAAATATCAATATATGTATCTGATTAAATCTCAAGTTTGCTATTAGAAATTTAATAAATCAAATGGAAAAACTGGGCATAATAAATATAGGTTAAAAAATGAGTTTAAAGTCACCTCGCTAGGATGAGCATATTTCATCAGATTAATTCATCCATGACTATATAGCGCATCCACACTCACTAAAATCTATCAACATACAATAATTCAAACATCAACCAAATTCACATTTAAGGCTTATGCTAAGGGCTTATAATGACTTTAAAATAAACAAAACTGCTTATTTTCTCACAAATAAACAAACACTTATTTTATTGAAATTCAAAATCATCAAACACGTCAATCTTTAAACCCCTCAAGGAATTAGACTAAAGTTATAAACTTTAATCTAAAAAAAAATCGTAAGAACGATGAATGTACCAAGACTGATTGCTTGAGTGAATAATTGTCTTAAATGCATTGATTTTACTGAGTCGATTTGATCTCCGATCCAACCCATCTTTTGATTTGTTCCTAATATTTCTCGTTTTATGGTGATGTGGTACCAATAAGGATAAAGAAGCAAGTGGTTTTAACCTCTCATCGGCGATGTTAGATCGAGATGTAGAGGGTGGGCGAGAGAAATGAGGAAGATGGAGATGGAGATCTAGATTTGGTACCGATCACTGGAGGCATTTTTCTTTTTAGAAAGAGAGAGAGAGAGAATATTATTAATTAGGTTAAATAAAATTAAAGAAAAAGAGAGAAGATATCTGAGAGATACATGCCTATTTAATCAAGTGCTTTTTGAAAAATCATTAAATACTTTAAATTTCTTGAATGCCCTTTTCTATTTAATAATTAGCTATTCTTGGTTTTATTTTATTACAACAAGCCATACATCCTTCAAATTTCATTGATTTTCTATCTAAGGTCTAAAAAGAGTTCTCCTAGCTCTCAACACTTAAATCTGAAGCTTCAAAAATAAAGATATACACTATATATATATATATATATATCTATACTATATAAAATGGAAAAATGGTCAAAGTGGAAAAAGTGAAAAATGTTGAAAGTTGAATGGCAAAACATTTACAAATCGATAGAAAATAAATAATATAATTAATACTCTTATTAAGACACTCCCATTACTTAAAAGTACAATAATTTGGTCTACATTGTACACCCAATTAAAAGCACATCTACCAAATTAAAGACAACCAATTGAGAAACCGACACCGGTGGAATTATGAAACCGATAACCGTTGACCGCTGGAAACCGACACCGGTTGACCGTTGAAACCGATACCGCTGACCTCGACGCCAAACCCGGGCGGGTCAATTTGTTTAATTTGACATTTTTCGACCCAACCTATCCGGTTTGATTCTCGGTTTAAATCGACCGCTTTTTATCGAACGTTCAACCAAATTGAACCACCCTGAAATCAGGTCTCAAATTTGACAAAATTATATGAGAAACAGATTAAGAATAACCCGCGACAATTTTTGGAGAGATACTCAAGTAATTGTAGCTTGGTTTATTTTGCTTTGACACATGTAATTTATCATTCAGTATAATGTTATATTAAAAATGTTGCCTTTAATTCACGGGCTTACTCAGCATATATGTAATCGCTAAAAGTTAATATATATCAGACAAAATTTCTTTGTCCAACTTTCTATCAATGTTATGTAAGTTTATTAAAATCACAAAAAATAAAATAGTATTGTTATCTTTAGCATTATAATTATTTGCTTGTACCTCAAATAAATAGCTTTGAACAATGCATAAATATCTATACAAATTGATAGTACAAACTAATCTTATATGGTGATATCCAATTTGCAAAGTTACATTTTAAGTTCACACACCAAATGATAAACGCTACACATGTAAAAAAATAGTTATCACCTACTTCTAAATTACCTGTACAAAATGTGTTAAAATGTCACACATGTTGGCTATACCTCTAAACTACAATATAATATTGCCAACTACATAATACCGTTGCTTTTTTAATGCTTGAATCTATTATTACTAAAAATCTTAATAACTAAAAACAATCCTATTAGAAAATATACTCACACACTTAGATCGACTCCACATAATTTTTTAAAAAACTACTATATATTTATGCGTCGCTATGCAACCACGCATCGTAATTGTAGTTATTCAAAAACGCATTCTCTAATGCTACAAATACAGTTTGTCAAAGAAACTTATGGGCCATCGAACTTTGCGTAAAAACTAGACATCACGCCGCTAGGCGCTGGTACTTGCCTAGTATATATATATATATATATATATATATATAGTAGTGCTTCTATGCAGCATCTATATTAGACACAAGACTTTATAAGCTCATTTGTAACTCAATAGAAATTTAGTATTAATAAACATTTTTATTTAATTAAAAAGGGCATAATAGTCAAAAACATTTTTAGTTTCTTTTTGAATTTTTTAATAAAAAAACGTTTTTATATTCTCTTTATTTTCGGAATTACTTTTTTTAATTTTTTAGGAAATCATGTATATGTTTTTTTTAAAACATTGTAAATTTAAAAGGTGTTTCTTGTGTACATTTGTTTATGCATCAAACTTGTTTTGCTTAAAATGGTAATTGCACATATGTTTCTAGTGTACATTTTTTAATCTTCAAAATTTATAACAAAAAAATAAACATAAACATATATATGTAACCTCTAAATTTATAACAAACCAAAAACATAAATAGTATACACTAAATTTGATATCAAAAGAAAATACAATTTGATTCGTTGTGAAGTGAGTGGTGAAAAACACAATATCAACGTATATCAAAATAACCGTAAAATTCAACAAATTAACCCTTTTAGGAAAAAGATCAACATCAAACCTTCTTGTGTGA
This sequence comes from Chrysanthemum makinoi, assembly GCA_910596185.1. NCBI lineage: Eukaryota > Viridiplantae > Streptophyta > Magnoliopsida > Asterales > Asteraceae > Chrysanthemum > Chrysanthemum makinoi. Next base: position 91,805,050 of record OU343219.1, on the reverse strand, counting down.
TAAAAAGATACCGAAGTGATTTCCCGTGTCGTGTCCCAACGAGGTGTGAAATTGACTTTGCCGATGAGTTTCGTGATTAGGACTTGAAATTGGTTTAACAAATTTGGATTTTGATTGCACTAATCTACAAATTAAATAACGAGAATGAAAATAAAGCATGTAAAACTATATAAACTCTAAATAAACTACCACTAAGCATATGAAAACAATTAAAACGACTAAACTACATCCTAGGGTGCTAAACGCAAAAACGTGAAAAACGTCCAAAACAACCCCGAGCCATAAACGTAAAAGTTTTGCAATTTAAGGCTACGGGTGTGAAATCAATTTTCCTACGTTCTATTTGACTAAAAATAATTTTAGGAAAAAGCGGAATATTTTTTTGACTTTTAAATTAATATCTACGAATTAAAATCTATTTAACACTAATTAAATTATTAAAAATACTAAACTAACTTGAAAAATCAAAATTTCACAAAACTACTTAAGTTATGCTAGTTCTAAGAAAATTGAGAAACTTGGTGGTTGTTTGAGAAAATAAGCACCCAAATAAGCTAAAACAACTTATAAGCAAAACCGCCAAACACCCCTTATGTATTTAATGATGCAACATGTGGATCGAGACAAGTCCCAAGGGCAAACTAGAGGTGTGGTGTTGTGAATCGATGGCGTGGGTTGAGTCCCACCATGCCGCTTTTTGAAACTTTTTTTTTTTAGATTTTTCTTTGGGACTTGGAAGATGAGATCAAATAATGAAACTTTTGTAAAAACTTTACTCTAAATACTTGTCAATAAGTCAGTTGAATCAGCCTTTTTCAACAAGTAAGCAAGAAATACAACCAATCACCTTATTAAAGCATACAACCAAACACTCCTTTGTCACCTATTTAGAAACTGCCAAGGCATTAAGCAATAAGCAATTAGACAAAAGATGAATGAGTGAAATAGAATGAAAATGAGCTTCCTAAGTGAGATAAGCAATAAGCAAGTGCGGGAGAATAGCTTGGTTATTGGTTACACTAGGGAAAGTCCTAAACTACTTATCAAATAGAAATAAGCAAAAGTAAGCTACAAAAGTATTAAATAAGCTAAATTGTATCTACACTAATCTAGCTACACTTACAAGGCAACAAGGATCCTAAATAAGCTATCCTACCAATCCTAATAAGCTAAAAGGGAGAGAAAGGGAATAGAGAATATGTGTGACCGCTATGCATTGAGACAGACAGCTGCCAAGGGCACTTTTTGAGCTTAATCTAAATAAGCTAGAGATTAAAACAACCTCTGAGCTTCTGGCCACTCAAAGCCCACCTAGCCAACTGCCTTTTGCCCCCTGCTCTAGTCACCGAAAGCTCAATACGTTATAAATAAGCTTGAGCTACCCTCCAGAAAACCATCGTCCCGTAATGTGACATCCTTCCGCCAATTGACCCACTTCTTTCACCCACAGCCCTACCTACACATTTTTGAATTTTTCCTTCTTAACCACGCTTGACAAGCTAATGAGCTTTTGATTTTTATTTTATAAATTTTAACTTAATTGAAACTTCACTTAATCTTATGTTCAAAACCCGAAACTCTCTCGCTTTTTTTCTTTGAAACAGATTTCTACCAAAATTAGTGCAACCTTGTAAAACTCTTTTCACCCCAAGACAAGTGATGCCTAAGCTCAAAATTGGTTTGACTACTCAGGTCAAAGCTGGTAGAAACCACTTTTGACCCATTTTCTTGCTTGACCCGAACACTTCTCAATGAGTGATTTCACTTTGAAACAGTGTCAGCTTCTAGACCTTAGAAATTTTTTGCTAAAAATTAAGTTGCAACTTAACTAACACCTTTGGAAAACTCCTTAACTACCGATAAGCACACACACAAAAAAAAAAGTTAAATGTAGCAGTAATAAAGAAAAATGATACTTTCATTAATAATAAAAAGAACATTACAAGAGAACTTGAAAACATAAACCGATTTTAAAAAAAGAAACTAAGAAAAAAGGTTGCCTTATAATAATGGCTACATACCCTATTATTTATACTACAACTAGAGTCTTCAATCTCTAAAGGTCTTCACATGTGCTTCTTGTGTTGTGTTTCTTCCGCGTGAGACAAGCAAGCTAAGAGCCATTTGTGCTTTCTTGAGATGATCCAAGCCATCCAACGCTTAGGTACCATTTGAGCTTAATCCTCACCATCCACTAAGGTGTTTTTAACAAGGATAGCTGACTTGGACATTGGGAGGAGGGTTGAAAGAGATAAGTGGGTTTGGGAGTTGGGATTACCTGGTTAAAAGGGATGAAGGAGGGTTGAGTGTTTCAGCAGAGAAAGAGAAAAAGAATCTAGGGTTCGGGTTTGATTTGGGCGGAATTGGAGAAGACAGGAGGTGGGTGTGTATTACTTGACCGGTCGGGATTGGGTTGACCGGGTTTTGTGGGTCGTGTTGTTTATTTTGGGCCTAGATAGTATTTTGGACTTAGGATGGAACCATGAAACCCATTTAACATTTAGGGACTAAAACGCACATTCGAAATTCCGTGGACCAATGTGTAAATTATGAAATTGTAGTCCAAGGGTTGGCTTTGTCATTCTACAAAGTGCAAGGACCAATTTGCCAATTTTGAAACTCGAGGACCAAAATCAAATTTCCAAAATTTATCAAAGTGACCAATTTTGACAAGTGAGAATTACCAAAGGACTAAAAATGTTTATTTTCCAATTTAAAATGTCCAGGGTGAATTCTTCATTCTTTGAAATTCAGTGGACTAAAGTTGCCATTTTTAAAAGTTGGGGATCTGAAACCGCCAATCATGCAAACTTTGTTCGCTTTTTATTTGTTTTGCATCTCGAAACATATAAAACACAATTTTGAGATATTTTAGTATTTTGATGCATTTCTAGTGTTTTTAGATGTTTTGCGTCAGATTTGACCTAAAATGATGAGTGAATAAGCACTCATCAAATCCCCATCTAAAACATTGCTAGTCCCTAGCAATCTTTTGAGAAAACTTAATGGATTTGAATCTCTTTACCAAAAGCCATTACTTCTTGAGTAGCCAAATGTTTTAGTTCAAGTAAGAACTATGGTACACTGATAACCAAATGATTTTGAGCAAACCACCGCCTTTCAACGGTTTTGATTTGTCTTTACCGTAGCCGCTTGCTCGACTAGCAACTCTTAGATAAATTATCAATATTATCTTTGGTGAGTCGATTACCAATTATGGTTTTCCAACCGCCTTTACCACAAGCCATAAACTTGCGGGCTAGCCAACTCTTCACTAATTAAAGATATGGTGAACTGAACACCATACAATTTTGGGCAAATTGCAAGCCGTCAACGGATTTGATAAATCTTTACCAAGAGCCGTTTGCTCCTGGATTAGCCAATCCTTCTGTTTATAAGACATGGCGATCGATAACCATAAAAAAAATTTGGCCAAAAATGGGGAATTGGGTATATTTACATGATAAAATTCGTGAGAATTTCCCCCCACACTAGAAATGAATATTGCCCTCAATATTCAAAGTACCGCCGGTTATGCCGAAACATAGAACGTAAAAGGGAAATACTACGGCCATTATTTGATTTTTCGAAAACTTTATATACACAGGGGGCAACTCCCCACACTAGTGGTAGAAAGTAGAGAAGTCGGAAATATGGGTGAAAACCCATATAGTGTGCTAATGTTTTGTTCCTCGAGTCGCTAGCTTGACTCCTCACCCCGCATTCATTGGTTCGTGGGGAAGCAAAGTGGAAGAGAAAATCTCCATCGGACTTTCATTCAAATAGTTTGGATAAACATTGAATGTAATGAAAGTTCCACTCGATGAGATATAAAACCGCTCAAAAGAATGAGAAATGTCGGGGTCAAAGATGGTATCTTCACTCTCGTAGGAGTTAAGACATGAGAAGTCACGATGAGAAAGTAAAGTGTCAATTTCTTGACAACGGGTGGGCAAAAGATTAGATTGATGAACATTAACGGAATGTTCAGAAATCTTATCCACCACAAGAGAAGTCACAACATTCGTTTTGGACTTAAGAAATATCGAGAGTGAACTCCTTAAAAGGTAAGATACCAGGTTTGAAAACTTTGTCCTCGGAGAGGAATGAAACACAAGTATCAACCATGGTAAAATCCTCAAGGGTAGATGAGTTACTCATGGATAGAAGAGGATGCGGAGCATTTTGCTCAAATAGCTCGTCCTCAATGATGTGAGCGAGTTCACCCGGCGAACTCCTCATGGAAAGCCTACTCTTTCGGAAGGAGGAAGCAATTCAAATGTGGATGACTCATACCGGAAGAGAAAGATGAAAAGTGGGAATGCCACTACTCTCTTTTCAAGATGAAAGTCATCAAAGTGGAATACTTCAAATTCCGGAAGAGAATCATTGGACAAAGCCTCAAGTTCAGAAAATGGTTCGGGCTTTTCCAAGATATAGTCACTATCCACAACAGGGATAGGAGATGAAGCTGGTTTAGCACATAATGATTCGATCTTAGAAACGAGGAGATTTACATTGAACAATTTTTCACGGAGTATCTCGTCCTCAATTTCCGATCATCGAATCTCTCACCTCCTCTAAGCTAACTAGCTCGAAGGAAAGTCCTACATAATCGATGTCTCCATAAGATAAAGAATCGTCAAACGAAGTACAATCGTTGTCAGAATCGGAGAACATCTCGACATGATCGTTTGGGATGTCAAGAGGAGGAGAAGAATCATCATCAAGAGGCTCATCAAACATATTACCAGAGATAACCTCGGACTCACTTGGGGTTGGGACAAGGTTCTCAACACAAGACGGTTCCCGCTTCCGAATAGTGCTAAGATTTTCGCCCCCATTAAAAGATTATCCGACTCGTTCTAAGGTAGATAGGCAAGATAAGGGCGAGAATGGACATGCGGTACTTTGTGGGCTTGAGTTATGCACCTTGTCCTTTATCATCTCCCAATCCTCCTCATCCTCGTCATCGAGACGGCAAGCCTCGTTAAATAGGAGAAACTTTTGAGCTGCTCGCCCTCGCTAGTAATCTTCGCTGAAAGCAGCTTGTTCCTCGGAAAGTTCTTCAAGGATACAAGGATATAGATCGATGACGAAGTTGTGGGGTTGGACATTGTCAAAACTGGAAGTGTTATAACAAGGATCGGGTCCAAAGTAATTATGATTCCACGATTGACATTGATAATTATCATGAGGACCCCCACACTTAGCACAATGAGGGTATTGGGGAGAGAAATTTTGAAACGATGTTTGATCATTGAAATGATGAAAATACGGTTCTGGTTCGTATAAATTTTGTGGAGGGTAGTTGAAATTGTTTTGAGGATAATTGAAAAAGTCCGGGTTAGAATCATAGCGAATGAATTCTGCACAAATCGAACAACATCCATTAACAAGATAGTTTCCACACCACTCTCGCACATACATTTGTAACAACGAAAACCTTGTGGTAACAAGTCTCCACAACCGTAGCAATAATTTTGATCAAACAAAGATATTTCAGGCTCGGGAATAGGAATCGAGGGTTCAACAACATCACATAAAGCGTATTTCCCGGTTGAATCATGACGGTTCAATTAAGAAGTTTTGAATCATGTCATTTCTGGCCCTAAAGAAATCGCTCGGTAAACGCTCAAGATTCCGGAGTTGGGACAAGTGGTGTGCTCTTAGAGCTAGCAAGTTCCACCACTTCCGTTATGGTCTCCGGTGTTTGAACGGGTTCATCGTAATCAATTCTAATTCTCGACCTTTTTTCATCGGCTTGAATTTGCTCGATTAGATTACGGGCTTTACATTCAAAGAAATCGTCCTCGTAACCCTCGGTGGGTGCTTGAGGTAGCTCCGACGTTTGAACGGGTTTGTCAACATTAGAACGTATTTCGGGTTGTAGCGGGTGGTCAAAATAACCTTGAAAAGAATTTTTTATGGATAATTCGCACAAATTGCAAAATTCGCTTGAACTAGGCCTTCCGCACCGCTCACACACGCACTTGTGACAATGATGTTGATCTTTTTCCATACACCGAAGATGATCGTCGTCATTAGAATTAAACATATAGAGGGTTAAAGAGATAGAATTAAACGGTTTTGAGGTTAAAGAAGAGTAGAATCAAACAAGACGTAGAGGGTAAGAGAAATAGAATCATACGAATAAGAGGAATGAGAAAAATATTTTTGTATTTTTGGATTTTATGAAAAACGGTAACTTCACGAGGAAGGATCTTCAAGTCACTAATCGCAAAAATCACGATATTGTCGCAACACACTTCCCCGGCAGCGGCGCCAAAATTTGATTCGTTGTGAAGTGAGTGGTGAAAAACACAATATCAACGTATATCAAAATAACCGTAAAATTCAACAAATTAACCCTTTTAGGAAAAAGATCAACGTATCAAACCTTACGGGTGTGATAAAAGTGATACCGGGAAGTGATTTCCCCGGGTCGTGTCCCAACGAGGTGTGAAATTGACGGTGTCGATGAGTTTCGTGATTAGGACTTGAAATTGGTTTAACAAATTTGGATTTTGATTGCACTAATCTACAAATTAAATAACGAGAATGAAAATAAAGCATGTAAAACTATATAAACTCTAAATAAACTACCACTAAGCATATGAAACAATAAAACGACGCTAAACTACATCCTAGGGTGCTAAAACGCAAAAACGTAAAAACGGTTAAAACAACCCGAGCCATAAACGTAAGAGTTTTGCAATTTAAGGGCTACGGGTGTGAAATCAATTTTCCTACGTTCTATTTGACTAAAAATAATTTTAGGAAAAAGCGGAATATTTTTTTGACTTTTAAATTAATTTCTACGAATTAAAATCTATTTAACACTAATTAAATTATTAAAAATACTAAACTAACTTGGAAAAATCTGAAAATTTCACAAAAACTACTTTAAGTTATGCTAGTTCTAAGAAAATTGAGAAACTTGGTGGTTGTTTGAGAAAATAAGCACGAAATAAGCTAAAAACAACTTATAAGCAAAACTGTCAAACACCCCTTATGTATTTAATGATGCAACATGTGACCAGACAAGTCCCAAGGCAAACGGTAGAGGTGTGGTGTTGTGAATGGATGGCGTGGGTTCGAGTCCCACCATGCCGCTTTTGAAACTTTTTTTTTTAGATTTTTCTTTTGGAACTTGAAGATGAGATCAAATAATGAAACTTTTGTAAAAACTTTCTTCTAAATACTTGTCAATAAGTCGTTTGAATCAGCTTTTTCAACAGTAAGCAAGAAATACAACCAATCACCTTATTAAAGCATACAACCAAACACTCCTTTGTCACTTATTTAGAAACTGTTTGGGCAGATTAAGCAATAAGCAATTAGACAAAAGATGAATGAGTGAAATAGAATGAAAATGAGCTTCCTAAGTGAGATAAGCAATAAGCACAAGGGAGAACAGTTGGTTATTGGTTACACTAGGGAAAGTCCTAAACTACTTATCAAATAGAAATAAGCAAAAGTAAGCTACAAAAGTATTAAATAAGCTAAATTGTATCTACACTAATCTAGCTACACTTACAAGGCAACAAGGATCCTAAATAAGCTATCCTACCAATCCTAATAAGCTAAAAGGGAGAGAAAGGGAATAGAGAATATGTTGTGACCTGTTGGTGCATTGAGACGTGACAAGCGCTGGGGCACTTTTGAGCTTAATCTAAATAAGCTAGAGATTAAAACAACCTCTCGAGCTTCTTCGCCACTCAAAGCCCACCTAGCCAACCTGCCTTTTGCCCCTCGTCTAGTCACTGAAGCTCAATACAGCTTATAAATAAGCTGAGTTACCCTCTCAAAACCATCGTCCTGTAACGTGACATCCTTCCGCCAATTGACCCACTTTCACCCATCGTTCCTACCTACACATTTTTTGAATTTTTCCTTCTTAACCACAGTTGGAAAAGCTACTGAGCTTTTGATTTTTATTTTTATAAATTTTTAACTTAATTGAAACTTCACTTAATCTTATGTTCAAAACCTGAGAAACTCTCTCTCTTTTTTTTTTCTTTGAAACAGATTTCACTTCAAAATTAGTGCAACCTTGTAAAACTCTTTTCACCCCAAGACAAGTGATGCCTAAGCTCAAAATTGGTTTGACTACTCAGGTCAAAGTGGGTAGAAACCACTTTTGACCCATTTTCTTACTTGACCCGAACACTTCTCAATGAGTGATTTCACTTTGAAAACAGGTTCAGTTCTAGACCTTAGAAATTCTTTTGCTAAAAATTAAGTTGCAACTTAACTAACACCTTTTGGAAAACTCCTTAACTACTGATAAGCACACACAAAAAAAAATTTAAATGTAGCAGAATAAAGAAAATGATACTTTCATTAATAAAAAAAAGAACATTACAGTAGAACTTGAAAACATAAACTGATTTTAAAAAAAGAAACTAAGAAAAAGGTTGCCTTATAATAATGGCTACATACTCCTATTTATACTACAACTAGAGTCTTCAATCTCGTAAGGTCTTCACATGTGCTTCTTGTGTTGTGTTTCTTCTGTGAGACAAGCAAGCTAAGAGCCATTTGTGCTTTCTTGAGATGATCCAAGCCATCCAACAGTTAGGTACCATTTGAGCTTAATCCTCACCATCCACTATGTCTTTTTAACAAGGATAGCTGACTTGGACATTGGGAGGAGGGTTGAAAGAGATAAGTGGGTTTGGGAGTTGGGATTACCTAGTTAAAAGGGATGAAGGAGGGTTGAGTGTTTTGGGAAGCAGAGAAAGAGAAAAAGAATCTAGGGTTCTGGGTTTGATTTGGGCGGGAATTGGAGAAGACAGGGAGGTGGGTGTGTATTACTTGACCGGGTCAGGGATTGGGTTGACCGGGTTTTTGGGTTGGGTCAGGTTGTTTATTTTGGGCCTAGATAGTATTTTGGACTTAGGATGGAACCATGAAACCCATTTAACATTTAGGGACTAAAACTGCACATTCAGAAATTCCAGGGACCAATGCTGTAAATTATGAAATTGTAGTCCAAGGGTTGGCTTTGTCATTCTACAAAAGTGCAAGGACTGAATTTGCCAATTTTGAAACTCGAGGGACCAAAACTGCAAATTTCCAAAATTTATCAAAGTGACCAATTTTGACAAGTGAGAATTACCAAAGGACTAAAAATGTTTATTTTCCATTTTAAAATGTCCAGGGTGAATTTCGTCATTCTTTGAAATTCCGTGGACTAAAGTTGCCATTTTTAAAAGTTGGGGACCTAAACGCCAATCATGCAAACTTTGTTCGTTTTTATTTGTTTTGCATCTCGAAACATATAAAACACAATTTTGAGATATTTTCAGTATTTTGATGCATTTCGGAGTGTTTTAGATGTTTTGCAGTTCAGATTTGACCTAAAATGATGAGTGAATAAGCACTCATCACAATTCAAATACAAAATGCATCTTACTGAATAGAGATGTGCACGCCATTTAAAAACATGTGTGCAATATTCCAAGAACATACGTGCACGCTTCACTTTCTCATCAAATTTTTTGGGTTAACATATGAGTACCCTTCCAAGACTCATGTGCACTCTTTATATTGGTCATGGTGAATCTTTATCATACATGTTCAATACCTGAAACTACAAAACAATTGTTATTTTTTTTTATCAAAAACAACTAGCAAACACATATTCATAATTTAAACATATATACATACATCTTTCCTTGATTTTATTTCAACTGTAACACATATGCACATCATTTTATTGATTTCATACCACCAAAAAACATATATGCACCATTTTACAAAACATATATGCACATCATTTTCATTGATTTTATACTGACCACAAAACACATGTGCTCCATTTTTTGTTATTTATGTGTTGTTCTAGTTGTCACTTACACTTAACATTGATTTACGTCAATCTTTTTATACAATAAGTGATTGAGTTACTGCACTGGGTCAAGATTATTATATTTTGTATCATTTACATTAACAATCATTAGTTTATATCACATACACACATTGCAACATATCTTCAAGGACAACCATATTTTATGCATAACTTGGTACCCCATGTTGTCGAGATTTCACACACAACTTTATACATTCTAGATTTTTCGAGCACTAATAAGTTACCTTACACATGCATAATAGTTTTACATTTTTTTCCCGCACACATTTTTTCATTGGTGCTGTAAACAATTTGAGCAGAAAAACAAATCGATCTTATCCCACAAACATAAAAAAGCATCTTCGCCATTAATGGGCATCATCATAATTCATAATCATGTAAACGATTTTATATCACACACAACTTTATTTCATGGATACGAAAATACTTACAAAAAATCACACAAACAAAAACTTGGGCATCATCATAATCAATGGCTCACAAGTCCATTCTTTCATTTTAACGCCAAAATCATCGCAACTTGTTTCTTTTGAAAAATAAAATTAAAGATTTGTACAAATAGAAAAAAGGGATTTAAACACATGAACATTTAAATCTAAACTCAAATCAATAATAGGCTTAAGAGGTCAGGAAAACAATATATGGATATACACCGCGCTTTTAGATGTCGTCGATCTAGGGGAGGCTTTCGGTTCATGAAGGTCTTCGTGGATCTCCACGGTTTATTCTTTTTTTTGTTGTTGGTGGCTGAGAAAGATGGAGTAGGGTTTAGTGTTCGATTCGCTATGTGTGGTGATAAGGAGGGTGCTAGTTAGGGTTGGGTGAGGAAGAAAGAAATAATAACCGCAAATAATTTAGATCCGATAAAAAGTGAGAGAGATGTAGAATTATAATATCTTTAAATTAATTAAAGTGTAGTACCTATAATACCCTTTTAGCTTTTATTTAATTGAAAAATAAACCTCATCTTTTGTTTATTTGCAATCTTAGCACTTTTAATCTTGTCCATTGATTAACTCATCCAATGGCTCAGATTCATTTTAAGAGTCCCAGAAAGTCAGATCAATATGAGTACTGATAATATAACACTATATATATAGATATATATATATATATATATATATATATATATATATATATATATATATATATATATATATATATATATATATATATATATATATATATATATATATATATATATATATATAGAGAGAGAGAGAGAGGATAAAAATCAAATAAAAAGACAAATATTCAGAAAAGACAAACAAATTTTTTTTTTTCGAAAAGAGTTCTCGAAAAATTTCAAAAAAAATCAACAAGATCGGGTATGATAATGTATGAAAAAGTCGTGATGGAATCTCTCTAAAAGTGGACATTTTTTCCGAAAAAAATTATAAAAAAATACTTTTGTGCATTAAATCGTGTTTTTGTGCATCAAAAATTGGTTTTTGCACCCAACTTCTTTTGAATTTTTTCATCAAAATAACATTGCAAATCTAACTAATACAAGTTGAAAATTTTGTGCATCAAAATTTTTTTGCGCATCAAAATTCATTTTTTGTGCATTAAAAAAAATGTATCAAAACTCAAAATTATAAAAACTATTTTCACAAAGGTTTTATACACTACATACCCGATCTTGTGAAATTTTTTTGAAATTTTTGAAAAATTAAAAAAAAAAAAAAAAAAAACAAAACAAAAAAACTCTTTTTATTCTTTTTACGAATATTTGTCTTTTTATTTTAACTTTACCATATATATATATATATATATATATATATATATAGAGAGAGAGAGAGAGTCCAGTTCTAAAAAAAAGTGTAATTAGAAAGAAAAGTGAGAAAAAAGTTATAGGGTCTAATTTGAAACATCCCAAACTTCAGGGTAAGTTTTGAAAACCACCCCACACCCCTACCCAACCCCGCAAAAAAAAAAAAAAAAAAAAATCTCGCCAAAAAAAATCCAGCTAAAAATTTATAACTATGATGCACATTTTTTTTGTGCATCTCAGTTATAAAAATTGGTGCATCATAGTTATAACTATATTTTTTAACTGTGATGCACCAAAATAAAAGGGTGCATTGAAACGCATATGTAATTAACTTATTCCGAAAAGGTTTTAAATTATAACCCTCAACCTTTGTGTATAAAAGATAGATTTTTCAACTGATTCAACACGCTTATTTTATTAATCACATGGTTAATATGCAATGAAAATCAATTATCCTAACATGTTTCAAAGTCATTTTGTTTTACTTTCATAAATTCACGATGGTTAATATGCACTGACGTTATCCCAATGACAAAGCATGCTATAATAAAGAGATTGTTAATAAAATATCGTCATTAAACGTTATTTATATTTTTGATCTTTACCTAAGTTTTGTTAACGACAAAAGTAAATTTAATTTTTATAAAGCTTAAAGCTTGTCAAGTTTAATAGATATTAAATCAAGATTTTCAAATAATATATTTATCACTCAAGCATTTACATTGTAATTAATCATATTTTGATATGACTCTAAACCATAATGTATGTTAGTATTTTTCGTTCAAGAATGTTTTGGTTTCTTAAAACAAAACATTACATATGTATTTACATTTTAACATATTTCTAAACATAGAAAAACAAACACGTGACATCATGTAGTGCATCATTGAAATCCTTAGAAGATTTCACTAGATACTTTGTGTAGATTTAGACTCTACATATCTTACACAATCTTTGATAGATATGGTTGAATTTGGTAAGATTTTGTGATCTTGTCGCCGACCGCGGCACCAAAATAATACACGGGCAGAACCCTTTAAGGGTTCCGTGGTGCCTGCTGATCATTTTGGTTATAAATAGCAAAGCCAAACCAAGTTGTTCATCATCCCTTTCTATCATATTCTCATACATTCCTTCTCTCTAAATTTCTAACTCAGTTTTATATCATATTAGTGATTTCTTTTGTAGCAAAGAAGAGCAAGGCACATTCAAGCTTCAACAAGAAGTTGGAAGTCTTGTTTGTTTGTTGTTGTATGATCTTGTGTTGATTCAAACATCATTGTTGTACCAAACCATCATAATCTTGTGAGTGTGAGTGGTTAATATTTTAGTCCTTAAAATACATTGTGTGTGGGAGTGGTTGTACCCTTGAAAAGAACTTGACATCTAGCTTAGTGTCGGAAATCGTGTGTAAGCGAAGTGTAAAGGTTTCTCCGCCGATGAAAGGAACTTGTTGACTAGTGAAGTTAAACTCTTGAGTGTGAGACTCGGGGAGTGGAGTAGGGCAAGGAAAAAGAGTCCTTGTAGACCGAACCACTATAAACAACTTGCTGTGGTTTGATTGTTTCTTTCCTTATCTACTCTTTATATAATGTTGATTACTATTCACTAACATATCTAAGATCAATATCAATTGATCTTTCAATAAGTTTCAAAACAAAGTTTTAATCGGTAAACTATTCAACCCCCATTCTAGTTTTCCACAGAGATGCGGCACTTCCATGGCTAGCATCCATCCCTGGTTGTACAACTAATTCCCCTTAAAGAGCATAGTACACTAAGTTATTGCAATGTTATAGGAGCATATTAGGTAACCATCGTTGCGTGCATCTCGGTTTTAAAAATTGGTGCATTATTATAACTACTTTTTTTAACTGTGATTCACCAAAATAAAAAGGTGCATCAAATCGCATATGTTATTAACTTATTACAGAAAAGTTTTGAATTAGAACCGTCAACCTTTGTGTATAAAAAGAGAGATTTTTTAACTGATTCAACACACTTATTTTATTAATCACATGGTTAATATACAATGAAATCAATTATCCTAACATGTTTTAAAGTCATTTTGTTTTACTTTTCATCAATTCACGATGGTTAATATGCATTGGCGTTATCCCAATGACAAAGCATGCGACACTACCATGGCTCCGTCTCTGGTTGTACAACTAATACCCCTTAAAGAGCATAGTATACTAAGTTATTGCAATGTTATATGAGCATATTACGTAACAATCGTTGGGTGCATCTCGGTTATAAAATTTGGTGCATTATAGATAACTAATTTTATAATGTGGATGCATCAAAATAAAAGGTGATCAGCTTATAAAAATTTAGGGAAAATTTTTACGCAAAAAAAAATATTTTGGCCCCCAAAAATATTTTTTTATGGGAAATAAATCTTTTCTCGGATAGGGTAGGGTTCGAATTTACAAAACATCCTTAAAAAATAAAAGAAAATACAATTAGGTCCCTATAGTTATTATACGTTTTTTTAATGCAATAAGTTTTTTAATTTCGAGTTATTATACGTTTTTTTAATGCACAAAACAATTTTGATACAAAAAAATTGATGAGCAGTGTAATTTTATGAAAAGTCAAAAGATGTTGGCTACAAAAACGATTTTTTTATGCGCAAAAGAGCGATTAATGCACAAATGTTTTTTTTTCATAATTATTTTCGGCAAAAATATCCATATTTAGAAAAACTTATTTCCCAACTTTTTTATTCACCGCATACTCTATCAATTGAAAATATTTGGAATTTTTCGATAACTTTAAAAAAAGTCCTTTGTATCATTTTTACGGATAATTGTCTTTTTATTTGTCTTATAAAAAGGAATAATGCAAGTCGTTTTTGAATGTGAATAATAAAAAAGAAATTTCAAACATCGTTACTTAATCTTATATGAAAGAATAACATGATTTGTTCGTATATGAACAATCTCGTATATTCGTTTACATATCATATTACCTTGTGGTTTCATTAATAAATTATAAATTATGTTTTTAGATAACAAAAACTTATATGTTGTTTTTTATACAAAAAATTATAAAGTTTGAGGGGGTTAAAGTTGCAGGTTTAGTCCCATTCCTTTTAAAAATGCAGCGATAGTCTCTATTTTTGAGTTTGAATTGCAAACATTGTCCTTGATTGATTGCAGGTCTACTTCTTAATGAAGTAAAGAGTAATTTAGTCATTTAACATTGGTTATAGACCAAACATGCAATCCAAACTTCAAAATTAAGATTACTATTGCACTTTCGAAAAATGAGGACCAAAATGCAATTTACTCTTAATTTTATTAAGTTATTAACAAATATGAAAACTAATAAATTTACTTAAGTTCTTATAATTTATTAAAAATTTAACAACCTTTTTGAGTTTTTTTTTGTTATAAAATCGACTCATGTAGTTTTATACATGTTTTTTTTTTTTTTTTTTTTTTTTGGATGAAATTTAGGTAGCTTTGATTAAATTGTTTCAGTTTTGACTTCTATTGTCCAAGTAAAAGGCTTCATTTTTTTTTTATGTGGCAAAATCGAGCCCTTCCGTTGAGCAAACTGAAACTTCTCAAATTCTTAAAAAAAAAAAATTAACCAAATACTGGATGCTAGAATGATATGGAAAAGCATTGCTTATTTCGGATAATTCAAGTTCTCGAGTTTGAAACTACCCTTTCAAACACATTAAAAAGCGTTTATGTTTAAAAGTAACCGATTACTGTTCAGAACGAGTCTATCGAACTAATAGATGTTACAAAAAAGTTCCTACAACATAGCATGGACATATATTCCTCGTTTGTAACATACAACAAATAAAGATATGCGGTTTCAAATCTACGAGTTGATGCAATATAATAGAAGATGAACAATGAACATGAATAATAATGTGTTCTCGAAGTTTAGTACAGTATAAAAAAGAAAAAGGAAAAGTAAAGTAAGAAATAAAAAAAGTAAAGTTGCATGTTCTCTAAGATTTTTGTAAGAAAGAAAGGTGAGGGGTGATTTGGTAAAATTTCCGAGCAAAGCTTTCCTTCCGATTTTGGACTGTCGAGGGAGTAAATGAGCTGCTTCTCTTGTAATTACTAAATTGCCACTAAAAAATAGTTAATTCTTTACACTTATTTCTTCTGATCAATTGTGATTTTTTTTTATATGAATTATAATTTTGCTACATTACAACAAAGCTACACTTATAAGTGTCACAAATGTTTTCACAATTTTCATAATAAACATATGTGGCAATTTTGTCACATTTTTAGATGTGGACATTCAAAGAATATTACTATACTTTTAACTGTAGACATTTTTAATATCTCTACATTTATATATATAAGAAAAATTATCATATCTATTATCACCACACATGAGTAATGTGGACTTTATACATTTTAACTGTAGATATTCAGTCTTTAAAATATAAATATGAAGAGTTTAACTATTTTTTTTCTTTTTCCGCCAATATCCAACTACTCTAATAAAAGCTTTTGTCATCTTTCTACCTTATTTCTTCTTCTTTTATACGTGCATTTTGTCAAACCATTGTTTTCTTGCATTTACTTTCTCATTAAAAAAACGCCCCTCCACAACAGAGTGTAAATTAAAAAGTGATTCTTTTTTTAACAATTAAAAAGTGAATGAAACTACTATGACAACGTTAATGCAAATATTAACTATATGAGGGTGCGCTTGGTTCAAATTGGGGAATGGGAAAGGGAAATGCAATGGGAATGCAAAGGAATGGAATGTAGATTATCATTATCTTTGATAAACGCTTAAAAATACATTAACCTCTAAAGTGGTGGCTGGTGGCCGAGTGGTGGTGGTGGTGGTTGTGGTGTGGTGGTTGGCGGTGGTGGTGGTGGCCATAAGGCGGGGTGGTGGTTGCTGGTGGTGGTGGTGGCGGTGGCTACTTTTGGTGGTGACGGTGGTAGCTGGTAGATGGTGGTGGTGATGGTTGGTGGTGGTGGTGCTATTAGTGGTGGTGGCTGCTAATGGTGGTGGCTGGTGGTGGTGGATGCCTGAGGTGGTGGTGGCCGTGGGTGGTGGCTACCGTGGTGATGGGACTGGTGGTAGTAAAGTGGTGGTGGTGGGTGGTGTGTTGGTGGCGGTGGTTGTAGTGGTGGTGGTCGCTAATGGTTGATGGTGGTGGCTAATGGTGGTGGCCGCCGGTGGTGGTGGAGATGGTAGCTGCCGGGTGGTGTGGTGGTCACGATGGTGGTGGTGATGGCGGTGGTGGTGGTGGTGGTGGTAGTAGCCGCCAATGGTGGTGGTCGGTGGTGGTGTGGCTTGGTGGTGGTGGTGGTGGTGGTGGTGGTGGTGGTGGTGGTGTGGTGGCTTATCATTGGCCGCCGTGGTGGGTAATCATTACCATACCTCCCATTTAATGAGAATTACCATTACCCAATACTAAACAATGATAGATTCCCTATCTACAAGCATGCTTAATCATTACCTTTGCCATTCCCCACCCCCCATTACCCCCAACCAAGCACCCCCTGAGTGTTTGTTTTTACCATAAAACCTGTAATCACGTCATGATTTTATATAACGTCATCAAGTAACATGAAACATGCATGCTGTTAGAAAATGTATTTAATCATTAGATTTAATCCAATGACTTAAGTTGAGAGGTTTGACTCAAGTTGAAGTATTATGAGTCATTAGATTTAATCCAATCGCTCAAATCAAAAGAATTTCTTTTGATTTGAACCATTAGATCAAATACAATGACTCACAATTATTCAACTTGAGTCAAGTTGTACCTCTTAACTTGAGAGGATCCCTTTCCAAATGTATTATGTTACCAATAATATAAGTTTCATTTTACTTTATAAATAACACCATTTTTCATTCATGTTCTGTTATATGTAACAAAGGAAATGATATATCTTTCTAATTTTTATTTCTAAACATCCTTCCAACTCTATCATGGTGACAGTACAAATGGAATAATCGAAGGCATGTATGGTGTGAGATAATGAGTATGGTACACATGTAAATATGTTTATGGTTAGGAAGATGA
This sequence comes from Chrysanthemum makinoi, assembly GCA_910596185.1. Taxonomy (NCBI): domain Eukaryota; kingdom Viridiplantae; phylum Streptophyta; class Magnoliopsida; order Asterales; family Asteraceae; genus Chrysanthemum; species Chrysanthemum makinoi. The sequence goes on along the minus strand of OU343219.1, from coordinate 91,787,371 downwards.
GTTAAAAAGAAAAATTAAGAATGTATAGCATTACTCTGTAACAAAATGGAGTATGGTAACTCGGAAGAGCGGCATGGCGCTGGTGGTAAATTAGTGCAGATGTTACATCATGGAGTGCACGGTGTTTACCACTTCTTATACTCTTGTTCATAATGTTGTAATATTTGTTGAATAGCATAAATATATCTTGTAGTTGTTGACAACGTAGATAGAAATATTGTTTTCATAGTTCACGATGCAAGTTTTTGAATTTATCTAGCAAATAACGATGTTTAAATATAATTTACTTTTACATCCAGTTAAAAGGTACAAAGAATTATTAGCGCCATCCATTCACGACATTTGAGTAAAGTCGTTTTCTGTAGTACATGATTCTTTAAATGGCTAACAAGATTTATTGTGAGGAAAAGCGATTAATAATTGTTATAAACAATCCAAGAAAACGTGGCTCGCCTCTTTAACACTCGTCAAGTTCAAAAAACCAAAACTTCTCACTCGTCCCATCTTTAACGGGGTTTGTCTAAAATATATTCTTATGCAATATGCTAAAAATTATTTTATTATTATGATTCTTTCAATGGCTAACAAGATTTATTGTGAGGAAAAGCGATTAATAATTGTTATAAACAATCCAAGAAAACGTGGCTCGCCTCTTTAACACTCGTCAAGTTCAAAAAACCAAAACTTCTCACTCGTCCCATCTTTAACGAAGCTTATAAGGGTTTGTCTAAAATATATTCTTATGCAATATGCTAAAAATTATTTTATTATTATGATTCTTTAAATGGCTAACAAGATTTATTGTGAGGAAAAGCGATTAATAATTGTTATAAACAATCCTAGAAAACGTGGCTCGCCTCTTTAACACTCGTCAAGTTCAAAAAACCAAAACTTCTCACTCGTCCCATCTTTAACGAAGCTTATAAGGGTTTGTCTAAAATATATTCTTATGCAATATGCTAAAAATTATTTTATTATTATGATTAAAGGTTAATACTAAATAAAATATGTACTAACATATGCTAAAACTTATAAATTTAATTCTTGTATAAAAATGCAGAGTAAAATTAGACATTAATTTTGAGCAGTTTCATATCTCTCATTCTTAAAGTTGGAGATTTTATATTTACCTACACATGCTTTAAATTTTTTTACATTAGAGTGGAAGGTCTGACAACGAGAGCAAGCTCACCGTGCCAACGTGGCTCTCGCCACCACTCGCCAAATGCTCGTCGCCACACCAGGCTCCTTCGTCACACTTCGTCATTTTGTCTTTTGTCATCTATCCGACGAGGCTAATTTGCACACTTTTTCCAGGTGGACGTTACTAAACATTTTAGAATTCAATTATTTCTTCATTTTTTTATTTTTTTAATAAACACAAATTTATACATTATAAATACTACATTATTTTAACAAACTTTACACACAAATTATCTTTCAAAACATTTAATCTCTATAAAAAAATCTGATATGGTTTGTTCACTTCCACATACGATTGATGAAATCATGGCTTTAGTTTATAAATTAATTACGGAGGATAGAGCTCGTCAGCAAGCATTGTGTAAATTAGCCTTGCAGTTTGAAAATGCATGCGAGGCTAAAGATAATCTGAGACAAGCATACGAGAAATGCAATGACGTTCCGCCTGAAAAGCGTGCTCAAATAGAGAACTTTTTAAACGAAAAATCTACGAAAGATTACGAGATGCATAATACTCTGTTTACCTAGGCGTGAAAAATAGAAAAACAAATCGAGGGAAAGTTTATCTGGCTACATGAAAAATACGCTTAGGACGACTATGTATTGTATTTTGAATTTCGCATCATATCTTAATTTATATCTCCGACCTGTAATGTTTATTTTTATTTAAAATGAATGAAAATTTATTTTCGAGTACGAAGAAACAAAGTATAATACGAACTTTTATTCATTACCCAAGCAAAGAAGAGTACGACATAATGAAAATAAAATTACGATACAGAAAATAAAACACATAAGTTCTTCAGCCATAGATTAATCTGTGTAATAACCATCATCGTAAGGAGAAAAGTCCCAAAAATCCTCTTCCCATTCCTTATAGGCTTTGTCAAACCGGCATTCCTAGCCCCCCTCCTTACGAGCTTCTTCTTCCCATGCTTCTTCTTCTTCAATTGCTCTCAAAGCTTCTTCATCCAGAAGAAGTTGTCGTTCCTCATCCTTAGTAAGAAACGGATTGTCAACTTGTTCCTCAACCGGTTCATATTATGATATATGGGGGTGGAGAATTAACCATTTTTTAGGGTGTCGGGGAATTGTTTTCGGGAGTGTTTTCTTGAGAAAGTTTTGTATAAAATGGTGAAGTTGAGAGAAGTTATGTGTGAGAGATGTGTTTTTATTGTTGCAAATGTAGTGGATATATATAGGGAAAAAATGTAGTGTTTGTTAATTTTAAATTTGAATTTGAATATGAATTTGTACTATAACATTTAATTTGAATTTGAATTCGTAATGTAACTTTAATGGTTGGATTAAATTTTTTGCAGCAGATTCAAAATTTGAATTTAATAGCCTCCAACGGCTATTTTCCCTTATAAATACCCCTTCACCATCATTCGTTTTCTCACACAACTTCTTATCAAACCCTCTCAAGTGTCACTCATTTTCGCACAAACACTATGGCTAACGAACCAGCTGACGTGCAAAAGGCTATCCTTAGCCGAATACGCAAAGAACAAGAAAAAGAACTCAAGCTGATTAACAATTTGCTAGGTGAGATAACTCATATCATGCTACAGATGCATGATTGTGGTGCAGAGGTCGAAAGGTTGCGTGAGCTGCCTCAAGACCATCCAGTTATCAGTGTTGGTCTGCAAACTCTACCAAGAACTAAGGAAACAGATATGCAACTATCAATCGCCCTGAAGAATGTTAGGAACCAAATGTTACAAGTCTGGGAGGAGAAAACGGATCTTTTCGACAATTACAAATCAATATAAAAGCTTCATGAAAATCGTTGGTTGATTTGTGTTTTCGTACCCGTATCGTAATTTGTTGTGTTTTTTTCGTATCATAGTTTGTTGTGTTTTTTTCGTATTGTTGTTGTTTGCTGTGTTTTTTTTTTCGTATTGTAACTTTTATGAATGAATTATAGTTTATGAATGAATTTTAGATTAGTTGGAAAATTGAGGAAAAAAAAATATATGAAGTGGTGGGTGATGACATCAAATAATCCTGATATTTAAGTGTCAATTTTCCCCTATTATGCTCATTATTTGTATCATTTATAAATGAGCATAGGAACTGAAGAGACGCGAAATTGGAAAAGGACTTACAAAGATACACATTTTAGTGTGCTGACTGAGAAGATGTTACGGCGTAGTTCCACTCTCCACTTACGCCGTAACTATATATTCAAACATAAAGACCAAGTCAACGTTAATCATGATTATGGAGTAACTACCACATAAGGTTACGCCGTAATATTCTAAAGACTTAGAGACTTTTATGACTAAGAAGGTTACGCCGTAACCAATGTATGAGGTTATGACGTAAAAAGGGAACAAAACGTGACTTATGATATTGACGAGATTACGACGTAACCAATAATGAAGATTAGGCGTATATGAAACCCTAGGTGTTTACAGCGTAACTACCCATCTTAGTTACACCGTAAAGATCTATTATTGGATAAGATCGTGGATGATTACACTAGTTATGGCGTAACCACAACTAGAGGTTACGTCGTAGCTATGTCGGGCCTATAAATAGCAACCCTAATTCCAGCTTTTTACATATCCTTTTCACCACAAACCACCATAGAATTAAGTGGGGTTCCACAAGGGAGATCTACAACAGAATACGGAGCCATTTCCAAGGGAGAAATCACACGATAACATTAATAAGTTTTATCGATTCTTATTTCATTTACATTTACGATTCCATGTCTTTCACTTTCATGCTAAAATTGAATCTAGTGTTCTTATTAATATGATCGGCTAAGCACCTTTGGTGCTAGCTTAGTTATGATTCCTTTCATGTCTTGATTATGTTTTCATGCTTTTATTATTGCTTCTAGTGTGTATATGCATATTTTTTCGATAGATCCTCTAGTTTCGGTAGTTCTGAAGACCGGTTGTACTTCTTGCACTAGGAGAATTGACCATATGACCTTAGTGTGACTGGTTGTGAGTAATGACAACCCTTGTGTGCTAATTGATCATAGGATCACCCTCCGGGTTGGATGAACTTAAGAAGTTAGATGTGTGGGCTAATTTCCGACCGGCCGGGCCACACAAAGAAATAACCTAGCATGTAGCGGCACTTAATGACTCAAACTAGTCTACCGTACTTTCACATACTAGAGAGGGTATGATGCGCGTACGAAGCGCGTTCGGGGTCAAAGGAACTTCCTTTTCGTCGAGCAAGTTTTTTTAACACCCTAGGCAGAGGAACCTAATCGTCTGAGTGTAGTATGGGTAAGCCTCGGGTATTGATATCGCTCTCACGGAATAGGAATGCTAGCAATAAGTGTACCACGCTAAGGTGGGGTTGAGGATGATTTTTTTTTAATCTTTTATTGGTTTTTTAGAAAGCTAAGGGTAAAATCTCGGGGCAATTGGTTTGGGGGTGGTACTTCTACCGATTACTTCTACTATTCTAATTATCTATTACTACCGGTAGCTATGTCTATTTGATTGTGTGCTCGTATGATGATTAAAAATGTGTTTACCTAGATACTATTTGTAGGACCTTAAATATATCAACCTTATCACAAACCCAACACGTTATGCGTAGAACACGAACAACACAAACACAAACATATGCGTAAATAAATAAGGAAAGATTAAGATGATGGTGACTTGAATATATGAAACCGTGTATGTGAGAAGAGAAAGATGAACACAATATGTTGTATTGCTCCAAAGAAAATACACACACACACACACACTCAAGCACACCCCTCAAATGAGACTTTGAGGGGGTTTATATAGTACAAGTAACATGATGCCCTAAAAGGCTTTCTATGGGCTTCGTGGGTTGGACATGGGTTGGATTGGATAAAAGGCAAGCTTAACATAACTAGTACCCATTTAGCTTAGTCCAATCCATGAGCCCGTTGACTATTCTATCATGATATCTAACACACGTTACAAAGTTCCTAAACGTGAATGACCATCACTTCTAATAAAAGCTATTAAGGCTAACAATCTTCCCTGGGGTGGTCATTCAAAAGATGCTCCACTTGATTTGGTCTTTACTTTTCCCGAGCTTGAACTTTGTGCGTAGATATAGAATAGTCTTGATTCTTTGTTCCTTCATGCTTTGTGATCAAATAATGTGGTTGTCTGCCGTTGTCAACTTCGTTGGTTAGGTATCTCTACGTCTTTCTCCACCATGCTCACACTTCTATTTGTCTTTGGTTACCAATGATGTAGTTCTCGAGTCTTTAAACTTTGTAGATTCTTTGACATTGACGAAGAATCATGTTTAACTTTGTGTAGCCTTTGATTATGATGAGAACTTTCATGTGTTGTTGATATGAGCATGTGTAGAATCACGATCAATCCGGCCTGAGCTTCCATAAGAAGAAAACATAAAAATAGGTTAGTAATAAAGCGGATTCGCACTTACAAGTTTGAATTTCGAGGGTGTTAGCAAGCAGATAGTGTGAAAACACATCTCTAATTCTCACAAAGGCGCTCTCGAACCGAGTCCCACAAGTGAGATAACGCGATATACCGGTACATCTACAGCTCGATGAGTCACCGAGGTACACCGATGCATCACCCCACGATCGTAGACCGCTTGAGATACACTGCGTAATCCACGGGAGTTACCGGCGACTGCTGTCGTGGCTGCTTGATGTTGACCCCCGGCAGAGTTTCCATTCAATCACTGAAGATCACAGATGTGAAACTTCTCATAAATGTTCTGACAGATTGCTAAGATCTGCGTAGGACTCTAGAATATATCACTTGTGTCCTTATTGATGAACAACAAACGATGTCATGTCATGTGTTCCTATGAGATCTATTGATGAATCTCGTGGTTCTAGACTCAATAGTGCATTTTGGTTTTCCTGAGCGGAGACTTGGGAGAGGGTCTCCTTCTTCAATACCAATGATCTCTAAGAGAAAGTCGATAGATTATGTAGGGTTCCCAGTGAGAATGAAACAAATCCTTTTAAGAGGAATTGAGTGGTTAAGAAGGTTTAGTGCAGCATGCCACCGTCCATGACGCCTTGTCTTCAATACCGGTGTCATCTTAGTGACAACCAAGAGCAGATGATTTGAACCCGGCCGCCCTAAGGTTGAATATGGAGAGCTATTTCTTTTCACCCTTTTTCATTACATTTCTTTTTAATTCTTCAACTCCTTCTTTCTCCGATTCTAATTTTCTCCTTTTTATGATCAAACCTAAGGACTTCTAATTCTAACTATTGGTAGTGTCCTTGGGTAGATCCCTCCGGCTCTGGCGGATCATAGGACGGTTATTCCTAACCTTAATCACCTTATAACTCCATTGCCATAAAACCATTTTCTTGAAAATCTCACAGAGTGTTTATGATAGAAAACATGTTTGAAACACTTTGCGAGTTTTATATTTTCGTAAACACTCCCCTTCATATGTGCTTATAAGTTTTGACGAAATCGCACATAGAGGGTAGAGTTCGCACTTTTGAATTGATCGGCATGATAGACAATTTCACGAGACACCGTTACGTTGCCTAGTTAAAGAGTTCCATTGTCTCGCTTTTAGGTGACAACTAGCTCTAATAACTAACTTGAAGTTGTAAACACTCCTTGAAAAGGAGGTTAGACCCATGAAGGTGCATATCCATCACAAGTTTCTCGAGATGGTACATTTACTAACATTGATTCCCGTCAATTCATTGGTTCCGTCTTAGTCGAGCTCATTTTGAGATTCAAACACCGATCATTAAACATTTTTGATCATTTTTAATCACGCCTCTCCCCTCAAAATAGCATATTGTGATATTTTTTGATATCAACGGATTAAACAACATTTTATAATCTTTGGGGAGACAAACGGATTTGATTTAAGCATGAATTTGGAACATTTTAGTTTTATACTCCCCTTTAATAAAGCATAATCAATTAAAGGGTTTTAGAGGGAGTTATCTTGAGCACAAAATATTTTGAAAGATTTTGAAAATCTTTTGAACAATCTTGAAAAGGTGCTCAAGATGATGATGATTTCTCACCATTTTTTTTTAAATGTAGTGCAATCAAGCGTACACTGATTTTTTCTATAAAAGCACGAGTTTTGATTTGAAAAATAATCAAAAGTCATCATATTATTCGGTTTCGATCGGCATATACGAAAGCCATAGTTTAAGAAGTTTTGAGAAACGACATGTTTTGAAAAACATTAAAGAAATCTCGCCAAGCATCCAGTACATACCGTATCATTGTTGAATGACATTTCTAGAAACGCATTGCATCGACATAATGAGAGACATGTCGTGAGAAGAATATTTTTGAATTTTTTATTTTATATTGTTTTTGAATTTTTTTGAAAGTTTTATATTTTTTATATTTTGCTTTTGTTGGTTTTTCAAATTTTGTATTTTGTTTTTTAAAAAAATATTTACAAATAAGCTTTTAGAAAAAAATCATTTTCAAGAAGATTCAGAAGACGCTCTAACTTCTCAAGGGTTAGGCCGCGATTCCAATTCGTTTAACTAAATCGCCGCTTCTTTGGAAGGGCTTTAGTAAATAGATCGGCGAAGTTGGTAATCATCTTCACGAAGAATAATTCAAAAGTACCATTTTCGATGTACTTTTGATGAAGTGATAGCATCACGTAATGTGCTTAGTCTTTGAGTGATGAACATGATTGCATGATATGGCTATGGCACTTTTCGAGTCACAATACATAGGTATTTTATCGAAAGTAAAGCCATAATCTGTGAGTTGTGTTCTCATCTATAGAACTTGAGCACCACGCAGGAGACACATCACTTCCGCTTGAAAGTGCAGCAATCTTGTTTCTTTGAAGACAAATGACTAACTTTTCACCCAAAATTTGTGCTCCTCCGGATGTACTTTTTGTCAGAACTTGATCACCTGGTCCGCGATATGAAAAGGCTATTAGATCAAATCCGGATTCCTTCGGATACCAAAGTCCCATGTGAATGGATGTCTTGTGTACCGAAAGATCCGTTTAACCTCTTGAGGTGTCGTAGGCTTTGCCCTGAAACCGTTAATAAGCAAAAGCAAAGAAATGAATATCCGGGTCGACTAGCAAGAAGGTACATGAGAGAACCAATCATGCTCCGATATTTCTTCGGATCGATAGGTTTCCCAAACAAATCGACTCCAATTTTTGGTGAAGTTACCATTGGTGTTCCAATGAATCACAATTATCCATACTATGATTTTTAAAATCTCATGATATTTAGCTTGATTTATAAAAATTCCACGAGGGGATTGATGTATTTGTAAACCAAGAAAGAATTTTAGTTCCCCATCATGGACATTTCAAATTTGCTTTTCATGAGATTTTCAAAATGTTTTGAAAGATTCAGATTAGTGGACCCAAAGATGATGTCGTCCACATAAATCTGAACAATCAAAATGTCGCTTTTGTTTTTGTGTAAACAAGGTAGGATCAACTGTTCCTTTGGTGAAATTGTTTTGGTTAAGGAAAGAGGACAGCTTTGTCATACCACGCCTTCGAGCTTGTTTCAATCCATAGATTGCCTTTTTGAGTTTGTAGACGAAGTCCGATGTTCTATGTCGATGAAGCCTTCGCTGACTCACGACACTTCTTCTTTCGAGTTCCATTCAAGAACGCGGTCTTAATGTCCATCTAATAAACCGTGATGTTTTTGCATAGGCTAAGAATATCCCCGACCGCTTCTAGTCTAGCTACGGCCGAATGACTCTTCAAAGTCTATCCCTTCCTCTTGTCAGATCCTTAGGCCACAAGACGAGCTTTGTTGCTAATGACAGTCATTTCTTCATCCCGTTTGTTCTTCCATAACCATTTAAGATCAATGACGCTAACGCCAATTGGTCTTGGAACCATTTCCCAAGAGTCATGTAGACGGTATTGAGAAGTTCCTCCCCGCGACGCTTCTATCCATGCGGGGTTCTCGCCTAATGCTTCGGAATGTTCTTTGGCTCTATATTGCTAATCGAGCAAAGGTAAATGCATAAGTCGCATCGGTGGCAAGTTACGCCTCGTCTGACCGCCGTGAAGGTTCACCAATAACTTGTTCAATTGGGTGGTCTCTTGTCCACTTTAGAGTAGAAGGATACCGCTGGTTATACGTGATGCGAGTTAGATGGTTTTCGTAAGGTTGATGATTCAAATTGATTCGTTAAAACGTGTTTTCAAATAAGTCTTCATCTAACGTTGCATCGTTTTGGTTTTGATTTTGCTCATCAACCGCTGGTAGAACGGGTGCAATAACTGTAGTAGATGTAGATGATGTAGATGGAGTTGGTGCATTGGTTTCGACCGTTGTAGATGCATCTTCTTTTGGTGGTGGTGGAAGATTTTGAGCGGGTGCGTGGAATGATGGTTTGATGCATTTGTCGACGCTCCACCATAGTATTCATCGAACATTAACTCGAAGAAATTCTCCCATTCTTGTTCTCTAGGATTGTCAAACGAAGTTGATTGAGCTCTTTGAGGTACGAGTCCTGAACTGATGTGTTCAGAAGTCTGCGGGTTTAGTGCGGGTTCTAGAGCGAGTCTCTCAGAAGCCATAAATCTATCAACCAAATATAAGATTTATAAGATTTATGTGATTTATAAGATTGAGCTCTGATACCACTTGTTAGGACCGATTAATATAAGATTTATGTGGTTTGGAGGTCTTGGTTGGTGGAAGAAGATGAAGATCTTCATCCTTTTAGTGAGAGAAACTAGAGAGAGGGAGGAGAAGATAAGGATACTTTTATTGAATAAACCAAACACACACTAACCAAATGCTTCACCTCACCCCTCATGGAGAGTCATGAGGGGTATTTATAGGCTCTAACTTTGCCACATAAACGATACTAGTCCCTAAGGGCAAAGTATACTACGCATCTAGTCCAATTCACGTAAGTGACGTTATCTTTATAAAAAGCGAGGCTAACACTATTACTCCCTAGTTATCTTTTATTGTTGGTTGAATTGTCACGTCCTTATTCTTAACGCGTTGTGTTTTCTAAGGTCATAGGGTGTGCCTTTGCCCTAACTCTTTGAGAATACCTTTAGGTTATTGCCTATGAAATCCACTAGATTAATCATAAACTAACTTTAAGGTTATCTTTGGATGTTTAGACTAGAAAATCCGCTAAGTGATTCATAAACTAATGTTCACAAAGATTACTCAAGCATTTAAACACAACGATAGCCTAGTTGCACTCCTAAGCCAATTACAATTAAGATAAGAGACAACCAATCAATAATTAACGACTAGGTTTCATAGTTCTAAGCAAACACACAAGAAATTTAGCTAGACATGTTAAACAAGCAAGCATACACACATTCATTAGAAGACATAATGATACTAATAAATTAAAACACTTATCTTGATGTGTAAAATAGGGTTTGGGACCCTAAGATACTGTCCAAGTCGGACTACTAAATGTTTAGGGTTTTTACTCCAAAAGTCTACATACTTAAATGCAGAAAAATCGAGTTCTATATATAGATTTACACTTACGACGTGCCGCTTATAGGTGGGACGCCGCCGACGCCGTCATTAGGGTTTTCGCCTTGGCAAGTTATCGATGGGACGGCCACGTTGTAGTTGTGACGCCGTCGGCTTCATATGGACGCCGCCTTGGTTCTGGATCCGACCGTCCCGAGATGAAAATTTCGAGTGACGGTCCTCTTTTCAAAGCCCGACGTACCGCCGTGTTGTGAGCAAAAGTCCACTGAGCCGCCAGTGCATTATTTATCAAATCAGAGAGAGGGACGGGTCGCCTTTAGTTGGGGACGCCGTCAGTTCAATTTTAGCAGCTTGAGTGGCTTCGATCTTGACTTAGCCTTTTTCTTCATGTTTTCACTCCTTTTAGTCCAAATAAGCATCATTCCAGCATTTTGCTCCCAAGAGACCTAAAAAGTGAAAAGGAATGAAATTAAGCAGTAACAGATATAAAAGTGGTCGATTAAGGGCTTAAATGACCCTTAAAAGTGTATGTTTTAAATCCTTATCAAATATCCCTACATTTGGTATTTGCTTGTCTTCAAGCAAATGTGCTTTTGGCCAATCAATTTATAAGTTAGGGGGCATGAAGCATAGGTTTTAAATAATTCAAGTAAAAGCACCGCAATAGTCATAACAAGCACGGAAATTATATACTAGCACCTCACAAGGGGTGTTTGGATTCTCTCATCTCTCGGGTGTATATGAAATATAGAAAATGGAAATGGAAGATAAACACTCATTACTTGGAATAGTACATAGATTATCATAGGCTTGAGACTAGATTAAACCTTCACCGCTTTGGCGTAAGCACTTTGGAACAATTATCAAAGAGGTATTTTCAAGGGTTGTAACGTTAGGCTTACGGTAGGGAAACAGATGGTTTTGTTGGATAGGCGATTTAGTGGTGGCATGTCAAAAATCTTATGTTACAAGCATGAAAAACGTGGCGTTGCTAAGCCAAGACTCGACTCATTAAACTCTAGATAACTTGAAACAAACATACATAAATTTAAAGACATAAAGATAGATGAAGGATGGTAGCCTTTTTTTTTTTTTTTTTTTTTTTTCATACATTTTTACTCTACCATCCTCTACGATAACATTAAAATATAAGGGATTTATAGGAGCATCCCTACACTTGAGTTTTTATTTTTCTAACACTAATTTGATCCGATTCGAAAAGATCAAAACACTTGGAGTATTTAATTACATAGACAAAGGGAATTTGAATTTAGCATTCCTTCCCGTCACTCTATAAAATATTACTTTTGCCCATGAGTCTCAATCATCCCAAAACTGTGTACAAAAGATATGACTTGACTTAGCAACCATGAAAGTAACTAGATAATTGAACTAAGGGTTTAGTATGATAACAATAATGCACTAAAGATGAGTGCATACAAGGTAGGCTAAGGCAATTTGGGTGTACATTTGGGGGTAGATTGTAAACAATGCTCTTCATTGATATTCCTGAAAACTGAAACATCACAAGAACCGCGAAAAGGATAGGCTCTGAGGGGTTAACTAGGGGTATCGTGTACTAAAGATGAGTACATCGCAAGGGTGTGGGGTAATTACCCGACCGATGTGGAAGAAGTAATTATAATACAAGTTTCAAACAAGGGTTATCCTAATGCCTCTTATCATTTAGTTATTCCTAACTACACAAGTGTAGTGTCACTAGCGATCTCGGAATGCATCACAAAACAAGTTCTAGAATCTATTATACTACCGGTAGACTCTCTAATCATTAAAGGTGAATGCTTTATTCCTAAAGAACTAGGGGCGAACCTCATATTTTTGGGGTGGAATTTGAGTGGTAAACGGTTTTTGTGCTAGTCATATAACTCCTATCCATGAGATGCTTTATTAAGACTAAAGTTTTTGCTCGTACATGTCATAAAAAAATTTAAATTTGGTGCTAAAATTTCCCTAACAAATATTTCTCATAGTTTATTACACAAATGACCAAGGACAAGACAAATAATCAAGGATAAGCATAGTTTCTAAGTTCCCGTTTTATTCTCCCTCCCAACACTTAAACTGAACATTGTCCCCAATGTTTCCTGAAAGTATCAAAGTTATGATAAAGGAAGGTAAGTAAAAGAGAAAGAAACTAGTAATCACCTGATTAGCTCGGTAGGATCCGTGTGAAGTAGTGGTTAAATTCTTTCCCAAGAAAAATGTATACGTGATAAGCTCCATCCAATGTTGTGTTTCTTCTTCTTGCCAAATATAACCTGCACACTTTAAGAAACTAGATGCAACGTTCACGTAAAATCGGCGGTAAACTATATATGACTCAACTACACTAGGATATAACGCTTGTGGAATGGATGTTTGCAGATTTTCTGGAAAATTAAGACCTGAGAATTTCCAAAATTTTATAAATAGCACAGATTACGAAAAAAATTGATAAGTTGTTTCTGCTTGACCTAACGTCGTCAGGTTCTAATCTTGACGCCGTCAGGTTGTCATGACAGAACCGGTTTGCCGCTTTTCTCGGAAAAATTACATCTTTAAAACCTGAAAAAATTCCTGCAAAACATCCATTATGACTCGATACAAGCATTTGACTCTAACAAACACACATATACATCAATTTCACTAGTTGTAATTCTCATGTTCACGTTCTTTTAAAAACGTATGTAATCTTACCTACACTTATCATTTTGTAAAATACCTTTATATGTAATTAAGACGAGGTCAAAGACACAATAAAGCATTTTCACAAATTCAAAAATGAGAATAAACAACAATGAAAAAGATATATGACACACAAACAAGCAAACAATGAAGCATGGGTTGCCTCCCACGAAGCGCTTTTCTTTATTTATGAGTCTTGTAGCTAGACTCGAAGTCGTGCCCCTATTTTCCTCTTATCTCAGATGCCCATTCCATTTCCTTAATTCTTCTTTCATCACGAATATATTCAGGGCCTAACTCTAGACAAACGGTGTAGTAAACTTTGTTCTCCCAATCAACTTCAAAATCCGGAATGTTGTCTACATCTAAAATCATCAATACCCTTAAACTTCTTATTTTTTGAGGGCATTATATATTTAACACATTCGGTCCCATTTGAGAACTTGGCTATTCCTTCCTCTTGATCGTAAATCATCATGGATTCCTTAATAAATGGTCTCCCAAGTATCACATCTCCTAAGAATCCATCAATGATGCCTTTAACATCTTCCAAAATCATGAAATCACACATATATGTGAAATTACCTACAAAGACATGCAATCCTCTAGCTCTCCCAACATAGTTACTTACTTTCCTAGGGTAAAAGGGATCTATCCTAGGTCCTAACTTTTCGTTCATGATCCAATTGTAATAGAGCCTAGACATTATGTTCATGGGTGCCTTAAAGTCTATGTAAGTGTGATCCCTATATGAGTACCCAATCATGCACGGTATCTTAATATTTTTAGGGTCACCCCTTTTTATGCATGGTTCTAAAGGTGGTCATGGTAGTTAACTACTATAGTGATAGGCGGTTTCCTTTCCGTTTGGGTATGACTCAAAATACTCCCTAAGTTCCTCTTCCTCACTACCTTCCATAATTTCTAATACCTTATAATCTCTCTGGAAACCTAGAAGGGGGGGGGTTGAATAGTTTTACCAATTAAAACTTCGTTTTAAAATATTTAGATCGACTTATGTCAATCTATTTAGATGTGTATGTTGGACATTGATAGATAGATATATAAATGTGTAATGAAAGATAAAGAGTAAGAATCACATAACCACGACACGATTATTTATAGTGGTTCGGCTACAAGGACACCTTCCTTGCCCTACTCCACTCCCCGAGTCACCTACTCGAGAGTTCGTAATCACTACACGACACCAACTCCTTATGGCGGAGAAACCTTCACAACGTCGCCTACTCTTTTCCCGGTACTAGGCTAACCACCAGGTTCTTTCACAAGAGAGAACCACACCTACCACAATGTCGCCAACCCTTTATCCGGTACTAGGCTAAGGACCGAGTTCCATTACGATGGAGGAACTACTACCCAATACTACTCAACACCTAACCCCAAAGGAGACCAACTCCTTATTACAACACCATCAAGGATATCAATATCCTTGGATACAACCTATCTCTATTTGTATATCGATGCACCTCATCGAGTATACAACCTTGACATTCTTCACTAATGTCACTTATCTTGACTTCTAGGTATCTTTCACTAATGCCCTTGACACGGACGCTTGGCACCTTTCACTAATGCCTTCGTCTTGACTCCTTTAGCATTCTTCACTAATGCTTTTGACACGGACGTTAATAACCTTTCACTAATGCTTTCGTCTTGACTCTTTTGGCATTCTTCACTAATGCTTTGGACACAACACTTCTATGAGGGAGAAAGAAGTATCAACAAGAGAACCTCAGCAGTCTTGATGATGATGAAGCATGGCAGCTCATGGACTTGACCTTGCTCGACTTCAAGAGGTGGTGATCTCGCCTTTAAGAGGAACCTAGAGAATCACACAAAAACAAAAGACAAACTACATAGAAAGATCCTTAGGATCTGTGGTTAGAAGGTTACAATACTTGGGGAAAGTATGTGTGGGAGTGGCAACCCAAAAGGAAGAAATGGCTCACTATTTATAAAGGAAAAACAGCTACTGTTCCACGGATCCCACGGATCCCTCACTTGAGGGATCCGTCCAGTGTATTACTGGGGATCCGTAGGACGCCCCCTTTTGCCCATGGGTTTTGGGTCATGGGTCATGGGTTATGGATCATGGGTATCCAAGTAGATACAATGTATCTACAAGATACAATGCATCTAGTCCATGGGCCATGGGTTAAAACCATGGGTCATGGATAATATCCATGTATGACTTAAGCATGATGTCATGAAATGGGTTATGGGTCATGCTCCATGGGTATGGGTCATGGACTTTGGGTTATTCCCAACTACATTCAATGTATTTGGTCAATGGGTCAAACACTTAAGTTTCTACCCATTTATATTACCCATTATAATACATACTAGTTATGTATATATTTTCCCAATATATAAACACTACTTGATGTACATATGTATTACTAAATCATAAAATCACTTATACTTGTTTTAGTATTTTATGTGAAAACGTAAGTGTGTTAGAAAACTATTGGCTCAAACCATTTAAGTATTTTATTTGTTTCGTTAAAATGATTTTACGTTTGTTATCGACAAAATATTAGAAGATCGTAAAATATAAATAAACGTTTTTACGGCTTATTTGTATTAACAATCTCCCCATTTTTGTTGATGACAAAACATAAAATTATTTTAAGGAAAAACTAGAATTCGTAAAAGTTCAAATTGGAGTTTTTACCCTCTTCTCCCCCTTTTTGTTGAAACAAAAAGAGCGTCGAAAAGAAACTAACACATTGTTTTTAAGAAAAAATACGTGAAAAGAAAATATTGAGAGCGAGTGACGAGAAGAGTTCTCATCTTAACTCCCCCTTAACGAGTCCATCCCTTTGTGAGGGCGTCAACTAAATAAAAACTACTAAGCTAATGCATTGCAACTATGTTTGCAAATGGTTTCGTCTTAGTGACGATAATGCTCCCCCTTGATGATTGCAACTTTGCAAAGGGACGTCATGAAATGTAATCCAAATGTGGATTAAATTGCAAATGGTTTTGCAATGTATTGTTTGACACAAAGCTCCCCCTAGCTTAGTGTTTCAAAGTCTTCATGTGTATTTTGAAAATCTACAAAACAAATGTTAGAAAACAAGTATATAATGTATAATTTCCTGCAAATAAGACTCAAGTTAGTAGAAAACATGTCTTCTGTTGCACGGATCCCACGGTTCCCTCCTTGGAGGGATCCAACTAGGCAAAACTCAGGGATCCGTCTATCTGATAACAGAATTCAGCAATGGTGATGTAACAAATAATGTTAGCATCAAAGTGAGATATGTATTCAAGCAACAATCATATACTCAAAGAAATATGGCATATAAGCTATCATTCAATAAAACATAAGAGATGATTTACAAATCTCTAAAAACTAAGAGAATGATTTAGCCATGTAATATATTTTCTACTAATATTAATGAGTGACCAAAACTTAAATAGCAACAATGTGCTTGAGTCTAAGGATGAGTAGACTTGTTGATTTGGTCCAATCTTTCAAGAAGATGATTAAACATGAAATGAAACTCATTTCGTACTTCTTGAACAAGTCCTTGGGTGATTAGACAATTAGAGCAATTATTGTCTTGATTAGGAACCGGATGAGATTGGATGTTTTGAGGAGGCTCTACAAATGATGGTGGGGTTACATTGTGCAATGTAGGATGAGGTTCTACTAAGAACGAAGGTGGTGGTAATGGAAATTCCTCCATATGATCAAGTCCTTGGTGGTTCCTTGTTTCCAATGGTGGACTAGTTGGTGTTGTAGGTGGTTCCCTATTTAATGAGAATGTTGGTGAGTGGGAAGTTCTCGGCGGTGAGTGCTCTAATGAATAGAGATTTGGATGAGATATAGGTTCGGTGAAGGAATGTTGTCTATGTTCTAGGAATGAAAACTTAGGCGTTTTACTAGAACTAGGTGCGTTTGGTTTTGAGCTTGATGAACCCTTTTCTAACCCAAAAGGTCTAATGCTAATTCTTGCGGTTCTCTTGGCAATTGTTGATTGGGTTTGTTGAGGTGGGATTCTAGCACTATTATCTCTTACAGGTGATGATTCGGTGGTAATGGAAATTCCTCCATATGATCAAGTCCTTGGTGGTTCCTTGTTTCCAATGGTGGACTAGTTGGTGTTGTAGGTGGTTCCCTATTTAATGAGAATGTTGGTGAGTGGGAAGTTCTCGTTGGTGAGTGCTCTAATGAATAGAGATTTGGATGAGATATAGGTTCGGTGAAGGAATGTTGTCTATGTTCTAGGAATGAAAGCTTAGGCGTTTTACTAGAATTAGGTGCGTTTGGTTTTGAGCTTGATGAACCCTTTTCTAACCCAAAAGGTCTAAGTGCTTTGGTCATGGTGAGGATGTAATAGAAGTCTCTAACTACTGATTTTTTTAAAGAATGTGATAATAGTGATGACTTAACCTCTCAAGAGTGTTTGATTTATAAAGGGTGAATTTGAATTAAGGAATTAAATTCATGACCACTAAGGGAATTAGGCATGCACCAAGGTCAACTAAGGTGTTGTCCAGCTCTAGGAAATCATTAAATGGTAACTAAAAGTGTTTAGTTTACCAAAGATGGCTTAAATTTGAAAGAAAAGCTGATTAAAGGCTTTCTGTAGACACGGATCCCACATATCCCTCTCACTAGGGATCCGTCTGGTTATAAACCAGGGATCCATCTGTCAGACAGAGATGTGATGAAATGATCATGCTTTTTTTAAGGTCTAGTACCTATGAATCTTGAGGATTTGACTTTCCTTAGATGTCTTAAGTGAAGGATGTCTTAAATGCTCAACCATAAGGAGTGAGGATACTTAATGATGGTTTTGGGTAGGAAAGTGGACTTTTGAGAGTCTAACTAAGTGCTTGAGGAAGATACCATTTGATTTGGGAATGGAAAAATGATGGCAATTAGTCCTAGAAATCCGATGATGACTCAAGAGAAATTTGAGAAAATCCAAAAAAATAAAGAAAAATGAAAAACTAGTTTTAAGCCTATTTTGAGGTAAGAGTGACTAAAATCCATTTACTAAAATTGATAGAAATATCAAACTAAGTGTTTTGAGATGTGAGGAACAATTTGTGAGCGTTGGAGCGAAAATATGGTGGGTATTGGTGAGTTTGATAAATCAAAAGCACTTTGAATTTGATCTTAAGTTACTACGAATGATTGTGAGACCTACTGTGCTTTAGGAAGCCTTAAGTGGTATTAAAGAATCATGTTTAGCCAACATGATGTGATCAAAGGGATAACAATGATGTATAATGATCTGTATCTGATATCTGTCTGCCCGAATCCCACAGTTCCCTCATTGGAGGGATCCGGCTAGTTATAGTTCTGGGATCCGGATACTGCAAATCAGAAGACTTTCAGCAATTGTGCTCTTCTTACACTCTTAGCAAATGCTTCTCCTAGTTATTTCTACAATGATTAAATGCAAGAACACAACAAGTATAACGCATAGCAAGTGTGGGGGAACTAAAAGGTAGCTAAAGACGAGTGACGACGACTACTTGAATGAATTCAAGATGTCGTAAAATCTCATCTTACTCGTTCCTAAGTTAAATTGTTCAATGCCAAATCATGGAAATTCCTACACACTACCTCCTACTCTACATAAGTATTGTTAAGATGTTACAAACCATTGTTTTAAATTGTTTTCACAAAATAAGGTCCTATGACCTTACCTTTCATCCCTATCTCCTTCCATATCACTCCCGTCTTCATCCTCCCCTCCACTCTTCATCCCACCATCTCTACTTCTTTTTCTTCAAGAAGTGGGCGAAACACTTGAAGATCCCTTTAGTTTGTTGCCATTCTTGTGATAGGCTAGGAATGTCTGAAAATTGATTGATGTAGTCCAAAGGGTGGTCGATTGTTTGCCAAGGGGTTGCTACTTCCTTCTCCTTCTCTTTGTCTCTCCCGCTCATCCGATGAATCCGTTGGTGGGTGAGGTCTTTTGCCATCCACCATGAACCTTGTAGTTTTTCCCTCGGATAACGGCACCATGACTTTGTTGCAAAAGCTATGATCAAAGGAATACGGAGAAGGATCTAAAGAAAAGATGAAGCTTGCAAGACGGGATAGGAGCATTGCATAAGGGAGCACCATTTTGTCCATGCTTTTCACACTCGCCATTCTCTTAATCATGTAATATGCAAAGTTGAAGCGAGTCTCGGTCACAAGGCAATAAATCATGAAGCTCAAGCACGCATTGGGGGTGATCCTTGTTCCCTCCCAAGCAAAGCACATTCTCCCTTACCACGACTTCCCATTGTCCCATTTCTTATACAACGGGAACATCTCGGAAATCTCCATTTGAAATGGATCTCTATAGATCACTTTGGAATTTATAGTGACCCTCAATGGGGATGCCCTTTCCATGAACACGGTATCCCTTACCGTGGTTGCTTCCGGGATTCTCATGTGGTAGACTTCATGATGATCAACCATATCGTGTAGCTCCGCCAAAGACCATTCATTGGAATACATGCAAATCCTTGATATGGAACACGTAGTATTCTTCCAAATTTTAAAAGTGAAAGAGTGTATTCATGCTCATTTATGATGAAGACAATTGAGATGGTCCCGTTCTCATTCCTAACTATTCTCATTGTTTTGTAGAATTCAAGCACGAACACCGGGCAAATTTGCTCGTTTATGTCCAAAAGACAATCAAAGCCAATTGTTTGAAAAACTTCTCGGATGTTGGTGTTAGCAAGGAATGATGGTTCTACCACACGACCTTCATGAAAAAGCCTCTTTTCGAGCAACTTGAAAGCTTTCCTATCCTCCGGGCTAAGTCCATCCTTTCGATGATATATTGGGATGTAGTGGGCGGTATCATGATAATCTTGTTGGCGGCTACTAGGCATGATTGTTCCTATACATCAAAACCACAATGTGGTGTTAATTGTGAATAGTAGCCTAAAAGGTTTGATCACAATTTTGCTCAAAACATCTTCATTGAATTCAAAGAATGCGTTTAATTTTTATTAACAATGTTAATTCTTTGATTTAGATTATCTTAGAAAACAATGTGGTAACAAATTAAGACAAACCCATTTGAACCCAGCTTCTAAAGATGAAAATTGTAATCCTAGGAATCAAGGAATAGAAATAACAATGTAGTGAAGATTATACTTACACAAGAGATTCTTTTGCTTGAAGGAAATGATCAATTTGCTCCTGTGAACAGTAACTAGGTTTTTTTTCATGAGTCTTTGATAGGAAAGTGATAGTGGAACTTCCACAGTGATCATTTCTAACTTATGCTGTCTTCTGTTGCATGGATCCCACGGATCCCTTGCATTAGGGATCCAGCTAGTTCAAACGTAGGGATCCGGCATAACAGCAAAAGTTCAGCTTAAGTATTCCTTGATAATTTTGGTTTGGGAGTTCTAAATTGCCTAGGGTTGATGTTTAAGCTCTATAGCTTGTGGTTTGGAGTTTTGACGGTTTAATACTAATCCTATTTGACGAGGTTCCCTTTTTGTGAATAAATCATAATTATTTGGGAGGTTTTTCAGAGATTATGATAAAATCCCATTTTATCATAATATTAGAAATTTCACATGGATACTCATTGACATATATGAAATGCCAATAGTCTTTTTGTGAGGAATAATGATCAAGGCTCTCGAATAGTCGAGACATCATTATTACTAGTTTGTAGTGTTGTCTATACAAATCAACGAAGAATACTATTCTTGATGATGATTTCAATATAGGTAACTACTTTAGTGAATACTAAGAAAGTGTAAACATACTACTAAGTTTTTAATAAAAAAAAATATTTGTAATTTATTAAAGATCATACCTTTGCTAAATATTCTTTTTAAGGAAAGAAATATTTAGAGAAATTCTTTGTGAACTTCTTAGGATCCCCAAATCCATGTATGGGGATTACTTTGCTAAATATTCTTTTTTATGAAAAGAAGTATTTAGAGAATTTCTTCATGATCTTCTTGGTATGCTCAAATCCAAGTATGGAGAATTCTTAACAAGGAAAATATTAGAATGTTCTATCATTGTCCAACATTAAACAATATGATGATTTTTTAAAATATGATTTAAAAAAATCCTTCTTTGTAGTTTTCAAACATACACAGATCGTATCAAGTTTTTAAAGTACAACATACTCTAAGAAACTTGGTAACGAAGCTTTGATGCCAATTATGGAAAACTAGAAGGGGGGGGGGGTTGAATAGTTTTACTAATTAAAACTTCTTTTTAAAATAGTTAGATCGACTTATGTCAATCTATTTAGATGAGTATGTTGGAAATTGATAGATAGATATATTAATGTGTAATGAAAGATAAAAAGTAAGAAGCACATAACCACGACACGATTATTTATAGTGGTTCGGCTACAAGGACACCTTCCTTGCCCTAATCCACTCCCAGAGTCACCTACTCGAGAGTTCGTAATCACTACACGACACCAACTCCTTATGGTGGAGAATCCTTCACATCGTCGCCTACTCTTTTTCCGGCACTAGGCTAACCACTGGTTCTTTCACAAGGGAGAAACCACAACGTTGCCTACCCTTTATCCGGTACTAGGCTAAGTACCGAGTTCCATTACGATGGAGGAACTACTACACAACACCTAACCCCAAAGGAGACCAACTCCTTATTACAACACCATCAAGGATATCAATATCCTTGGATACAACCGATCTCTATTTGTATATCGATGCACCTCATCGAGTATACAACCTTGACATTATTCACTAATGTCACTTGTCTTAACTTCTAGGCATCTTTCACTAATGCCCTTGACACGGACGCTTGACACCTTTCACTAATGCCTTCGTCTTGACTCCTTTAGCATTCTTCACTAATTCTTTTGACACGAGCGTTAAGAACCTTTCACTAATGCTTTCATCTTGAATCTTTTAGCATTTTTCACTAATGCTTTGGACACAACACTTCTATGAGGGAGAAAGAAGTATCAACAAGAGAACCTCAGTAGTCTTGATGATGATGAAGCATGGCAGCTCATGGACTTGAGCTTTCTCGACTTCAAAAGGTGGTGATCTCGCCTTTAAGAAAAACCTAGAGAATCACATAAAAACAAAAGACAAACTACATAGAAAGATCCTTAGGATCTGTGGTTAGAAGGTTACAATACTTGGGGAAAGTATGTGTGGGAGTGGCAACCCAAAAGGAAGAAATGGCTCACTATTTATAGAGGAAAAATAGCTACTGTTCCACGGATCCCACGGATCCCTCACTTGAGGGATCCGTCCAGTGTATTACTGGGGATCCGTGGGATGCCCCCTTTTGCCCATGGGTTTTGAGTCATGGGTCATGGGTTATGAATCATGGGTATCCAAGTAGATACAATGTATCTACAAGATGCAATGCATCTAGTCCATGGGTCATGGGTTAAAACCATGGGTCATGGATAATATCCATATATGACTTAAGCATGATGTCATGCAATGGTTTATGGGTCATGCTCCATGGGTATGGGTCATGGACTTTGGGTTATTCCCAACTACATTCAATGTATTTGGTCAATGGGTCAAATACTTAAGTTTCTACCCATTTATATTACCCATTATAATACATACTAGTTATGTATATATTTTCCCAATATGTAAACACTAGTTGATGTACATATGTATTACTAAATCATAAAATCACTTATACTTGTTTTAGTGTTTTATGTGAAAACGTAAGTGTGTTAGAAAACCATTGGCTCAAACCATTTACGTATTTTATTTGTTTCGTTAAAATGATTTTACGTTCGTTATCGACAAAACATTAGAAGATCGTAAAATATAAATAAACGTTTTTACTGCTTGTTTGTATTAACAATCTCCTTCTCTAATTTCATCCTCCGAATCATCGCCCGTGGTTGAATCACTATCTAAAATACTAGTGGATTCCTTAAGGGCTTTCTCAAGTGCACTTTCAATTATCCTATTTAATTTCTTAACTTCTCCAATTTCACTAACAATACGAGCTCGAAGTAGGTTGGCAAAAGTTGGATCGAGTGGTGGGTAGTTGTTTGATGGTGGGTTGTTGTTTAGTGGGTTATCACCTTTCATGATGAAAAGTGATGTGTTACTAACAAAGTCATGAAGAAGGGGGATAGACTACGAGATATAAACCTAAACGAGACAGAAATCTAACTAGCTATTGTATTCCCCAGCAGCGGCGCAAAAAACTTGATGCGCGTACGAAGCGCGTTCGGGCTCAAAGGAACTTCCTTTTTGTCGAGCAAGTTTTTCAACACCCTAGGAAGTGAACCTAATTGTTGTAGTGTAGTATTGGGTAAGCCTCGGGTATTGATATCGTTTTCTAGGGGAATAGGAATGCTAGCAAGAAGTGTACCACACTAAGGTGGGGTTGAGGATGATTCCTTTTTTTTTTTTTTATCTTTTATTGGTTATTTAGAAAGCTAAGGGTAAAATCACGGGGCAATTGGTTTGGGGGTGGTACTTCTATCGATTACTTCTACTATTCGAATTATCTATTACTACGGGTAGCAATGTCTATTTGATTGTGTGCTCGTATGATGATTAAAAATGTGTTTACCTATATACTATTACTCCATAGTTATCTTTTATTGTTGGTTGAATTTTTACGTCCTTATTCTTAACGCGTTGTGTTTTCTAAGGTCGCAGGGTAACTCTTTGAGAATACCTTTAGGTTATTGCCTATGAAATCTGCTAGATTATTTAAAAACTAACTTTAAGGTTATCTTTGGATGTTTAGACTACGAAATCCGCTAAGTGATTCATAAACTAATGTTCACAAAGATTACTCAAGCATTTAAAAACAACGATAGCCTATTTGCACTCCTAAGCCAATTACAATTAATATAAGAGACAACCAATCAATAATTAAGGACTAGGTTTCATAGATCTAAGCAAACACACAAGAAATTTAGCTAGACATGTTAAACAAGCAAGCATACACAAATTCATTAGAAGACATAATGATACTAATAGATTAAAACACTTATCTTGATGTGTAAAATAGGGTTTGGGACCCTAAGATACTGTCCAAGTCAGACTACAAATGTTTAGGATTTTTACTCCAAAAGTCTACATCCTTAAATGCAGCAAAATCGAATTCTATATATAGATTTACACTTACGATGGCGTCGCCTTATAGGTGGGACGCCGTCAGATCGCCGTCATTAGGGTTTTCGTCTTGGCCAAGTTATCGATGGGACGGTGTCACGTTGTAGTTGTGACGCCGTCGGGCTTCATATGGGACGCCGTCTTGGTTCTGGATCTGGGCCGTCTGAGATGAAAAGTCTAAGTGACGCCCTTCTTCTTCAAAGCCTGACGCCGTCAGGTGTTGCGAGCAAAAAGTCCACTGATCCGTCAGGTGCATTATTTATCAAATCAGTAGAGAGGGACGGGGTCGCCCTTTAGTTGGGACGCCGTCAGGTTCAATTTTAGCAGCTTGATTGGCTTCGATCTTGACTTAGCCTTTTTCTTCATGTTTTCACTCCTTTTCGTCCAAATAAGCATCATTCCAGCATTTTGCTCCCAAGAGACTTAAAAAGTAAAAAGGAACGAAATTAAGCAGTAACGGATATAAAAGTGGTCGATTAAGGGCTTAAATGACCCCTTAAAAGTGTATGTTTTAAATCCTTATAAGGGTAGT
Source organism: Chrysanthemum makinoi (assembly GCA_910596185.1). Classification (NCBI taxonomy): domain Eukaryota; kingdom Viridiplantae; phylum Streptophyta; class Magnoliopsida; order Asterales; family Asteraceae; genus Chrysanthemum; species Chrysanthemum makinoi. The sequence goes on along the minus strand of OU343219.1, from coordinate 91,762,430 downwards.
GACTTTGGTTCCGGAAAGGATTCTAAGGAGATAGGCTAGGCGAATTGACCATAGAAGTCTAGTGATACTTATGCCCCACTTGAAGCGATAGAAGGCTTATTAGAAAGTATAGTCATTGCTTGATAGGATAAATAATTAGGCTAGCACACTTTCTCCCTATTACATTCAAATCTATTTAAATTTCAGCATTTCATTTTCATTTATTTGTTTAATTAATCAATCAATCGAAACCCCTTTAAAAATGTGACATTAGACTTAAATTAGGATCCTAGCACATAGCTCTTGGGATGACCTCGGCTTTACCGAATACTACACTACACACGACCAGGTACACAGCCCATGAGTGCATAAGGTAGACCATAGGTAGACGAGATTATTACAAATATTAAAACCTGGTCAGAAATCCTACATCAGTGGGATACAAATGAGTAAGTTGTGTTGTGTTATGGTAAAGGGGTTGTTGGCAGGGTTGCATTATAGCGATGTGGCACCTGTGATCCCCAAATGAGCAGAAAACTATACTTACCCATATTCTTTATAGCAGAAAATGAAGAAAACTATATATGGAAAACATAAAGTTTTCTTACTATTTTCGTTTATAACCAATAACCCATATTATTTTCATTCAGTTTAAAGCGTATTTAATTCCTAAATTTTTAAACTTTTATTATTTTTCGTTTACAACCACAAACTTTTTTTATCACTACATATATCTAGCGCTATAAATTCCGTGCATACACGAGTACTCGTCTAGTTATAAAAGTAAAAAAAAGATATGAAAATTGAACTTAAACTTCTTCGTATATACTCACTTCGATGCGTTCTAACACCGCAAGTTACACGTATCCTTACATGCATTCCACTAAGTCCAAACATGGTTCACAAATACAATGAAAAGATTATAAGAATAGTAAAAATAAAATGAGATATAGAAAATTAAAAGTCATTCAGCTTTCAAAATACTAAGAAAATAAATTTGCCTTTCAAAAGAAAATAAAGGATGTGGGGTTTGGATTATTAGACGTAAAGGCCCGAGCCCAGTTGTGATCTTTGAGTGCGTTAAAGTTTTTAGGGATTCTAGTATGTTCTGTGTAGCATTATAAATATCGTATCAACAATACATTAACTCCTATGGGGTTTCAATGTCTATTAGCCTTAATATAAAGTGTTAGAAAGTGATGGTCATTCACATTTAGGAACTTTGTAACGTGTGTTAGATATTGTATTAGAATAGTCTATGGGCTCGTGGATTGCGCTAAGCTAACCGTTTATTAGTTATGTTATGTTTATTCATGTTGTAATGTAAGCCCAATCCACAAACCAAACAAATCCCATCCAAAGCCCATAAGGCTTTGGATGTTTCAAGTATAAAAGGCACATACCATGCCATTTGGTATGTGTGCTTGAGTGTGTAAGTGTGTGTTTTCATATGGAATAAACCTCATCTTGTTTCATCTTTCTTTCTCTCTACATCCTACATACATACATCATTCAAGTCACCATACGAGCTTCATATTTAGTGTTAGTGTGATAGAGTTGATATATCTAAGGTTCTACAAGTGGTATCAATCGCCTAACAATGATCTAGGATAGTTTATGGTTCGTTTATGTGGTGAAAAGTACCAATAGATTCTATTTTTTTTTGCATTTCTTAGCTTAAAGTTTATACTTTTAGGTTTAAGATTGTTGTATTCGATTAGTTTGGTGTTTGGATAGGTTAAACTATACATTTATTGGCTCATTTAGGTGCTATTTGAACTAGTAAATTCGTGTTCTTCCTTGCGGTTTGAATTTTCTCCTTGCAATTTGTCGACATCTTGGATGCGTTTTGTGTTTCTTCGCTGCGACTTGAGCTAAATAGTACAAAAATTCTGTGCGTTTTGGGTACAAAGCGTAAAAAGACAAAAACAGTGAAAGTGACACTTGTACTTATGTGTTTTGACATTCTGCGGTTTGAGGTTCTGCGTTTTGACATTCTGTGGTTTGCGGCTCTGCGATTTGACATTCTGCGGTTTGAGGTTCTACGTTTTGACATTTTGCGGTTTGAGGTTCTGCGATTTGTACTTGTGCGATTTGAGGTTTTGCGATTTGTACTTGTGCGATTTGAGGTTCTGCGATTTGTACTTGTGCGATTTGAGGTTCTGCGTTTTTCTCAAGTGCGATTTGGCTACTGCGGTTTGACAACATTGCGTTTTGACTAATGCGGTTTGATAAATTATGTTTTGACCATTTCGTCATTGCGTCTGTTGACTTTTCCCGACAAAACTTCAAACGGCCATTACTTTTGAACCGTAACTCTGTTTTCAGCGTTCTATCCATGAAAACGACCGTGAGAATGAGGAGAATGACACATCGAATGAGCTAGAGTCAACATTCGAGACCTAAATCCGCTCAGAACAGAAGTTATTGAGGTCTTTAAGTTTTCAGACCAAATTTTCACCACAATAATCGTACTTAATCGTCATCAATCACAAGTCCTTTATCGTTTAATCAATCCTACATGAACTTTATCACAAATACCTTCATCTATAGCAACTCAATAAGACATTCATGCAGCCGGTGCTAAAAACCATCCTCCTATGTTGGAAAAAGGTGGATATCTTCAATGGACAAGTGGTATGCTCTGCTACATCAAAACCAAACCTAATGGAAAACTCATGATTCAATACATTAAGTATGGACCCTTCCAGCCACGAAAAATCCAAGAACCTGGAAATCCTGAAGCAACACCTCCCGTTCCACTATATTTTCATGATCAAAGTGAATCAGAATACACTGAAGAGGATAAGAAGCTGATCGAAGCAGATGACATGGCAATACACATCGTCCAACTGGGATTACCAAGAGACATCTTTGCTGCCGTCGATAGCTGTGAAACTGCTTACAATATGTGGGAATGTGTTAGACGGCTATGTTATGGAGCAGAAATTGGATAACAAGACATTGAGAACAAGCTGCTAACTGAATGGGAGAAGTTTACATCCACTCTAGGAGAATCCATTGAATCCTACTATGGAAGGTTTTGCACTTTGAGGAATGAGCTTATCAGGAATAAGTTGACACCCAAAAATATCATGAGTAACATCAAATTCATCAACAATCTTCAAGAAGAATGGGGACGCTATGTCACTATTGTCAACCAAACAAAAGACTTACATCAGGTGAATTTTGATTAATTCTCCGATTTTCTGAAACAAAATCAAGCTGAAGCTAATGAAGTTAGTAAAGAAAGATTGGCAAAGAATCATGATCCCTTGGCACTAATTGCAAAGACACAAACTCCAATGAACACACAACAACAACCATCTTCATCATCTTCCAACAACAACAACATGCAACACTACATTCCACAACCACAACCTGTCATCCCTCAACAACAATTCTACCCACCAAAATAGTAAGTCATTCAACAAAAATAGTATCCACAATACCAGGAACGAGGAATCACTGACATAGAAGCTGAACAAACAGACTAAAGGATTTCCTTAAACACTATTCCACACCAACTAACAACAACTAAAGGATTTCCTTAAACACTCGCAACAGGCAGATTGCACAACCGGGTGTGAATATGGGTCAAGGAGGACAAATGGTTGGAGTTACTGGGACTTAACAGGGATATGCTACTGGATTTCACATGGGTAATCAGAATATGCAGAATACTGGTCAATATGCAGGAAATCAGGCGTTTCAGTATCATGGTAATCAGATGGGTCAGCATGTTGGAAATCAGATGGGTCAGAATGTTGGGAACAGAAAAGTTGGTAATCTGAATGGGAATGTTGCAGCTGCAGTCGTTGTGTTAGGAATTAGAAATTCTGTCATTAAAGTGTCGGTCACCTCAAGTAGATGTAATCATTAGAAAGCTCGTAGTCGTAGTTATTTTATATTAGTAAGTTGTTAGTTAAGTAAAACCGTGGAGGACGGACGGGTCTTTACCCACTGTATGCCTGATTCACAGCCCGTAGGCGGCTTTTATTGTATGATACTATAAATACCCTCTACCTCCCAAGGTAGAGGGTTGGAGCTTCAATACCATTTTTCTTTGTTTCACATAGTTCCCAACTCTCTTCCATTTCTCTCTCTAAAACTTTCTCTCTCTAAAACCTTATATACGCCTCTTATGTATTTGGTATGATGTGATTGTGAAATCTAATATGTTACAATTGGTATCAAGAGCCATGGTTTGATCATCTCTCTTACATATCCTTGGATTTCTAGTGGTTTTATACGGTTTTTGGGTTTGAAAAAGTTTAGTGGTTTTTGCATCTTTTGGATCATTTCTCGTGTTAAAGTTTGAATTTTGTGTGTACTTTTGTGTTTAGAATCATTGTATGTGCTTGGGTTTTGATTTGGAAAGCTTGAATCACTGTGGTTGAGCTTGTTTTGGATTGAAAAGTGTGGTTTTGAAGTTTTTCAACCTAGCGACTTGTGTCTCGGAGTGTTGTTTCTTCGTAGCGACTTGCTTTAGTAATTTCCAGCGAGTTGTAGTTTAAGTAGTAGCGACTTGATCTTAGCGACTTGTCTATTGAGACAAGCCGACAAACAGTACAAGTTAGTGGAAGTTCCACTTCGGCGAGCGACTTGGTTGGGTTAGCGACTTGTTTCTATTATTTCTAGCGACTTGTCCTTATCGTTCTTAGCGAGTTGATTCTTAGCGACTTGGATACTTAGCGAGTTGTTCTTTAGCGTCTTGTCTGCTTAGCGATTTGGTGCTTTAGCGACTTGTGTTCAGCGACTTGGGTCTTAGCGACTTGTGCTTAGCGACTTGATTAACAGCGACTTGAGGTTTAGCGAGTTGCTACTTAGGGACTTGGTGCTTAGCGACTTGGTTCAAGGGTTATAGCGACTTGGTTACTATTTATTTCTAATATGGTTTTCTCTTGATTCAGTAAAATCCCGTGAAAGAATCTATTTCCCGGTTTAATCATAGAGTTATAAAATCCCGTTAAATCTGTAAACATGTCTACCAACGTGCCTACAATCATCTCTACGGTAGCTGAGGACGTTCAAGCAGCTGGTTCAGACACTCGTCCACCCATGCTTGACAAAACTGACTATGACTCATGGGCTCAACGAATTCGGTTGTATTGTCTAGGAAAGGAAAATGGAGTCAACATTCTCAAGTCAATTGATGAAGGACCTTATCAAATTGAAACTACAAGAGACATAATTGACACTGCTGCAGATGGAACAATTATCTTTGGATTGGACAGACCAAAGACTTATGATGAGCTCAGTGATAAGGAGAAAAAGAGATTCGATGCTGATATCAGGGCTTCAAACATTATACTTCAGGGTCTTCCAAAAGACATTTAAAAGCTGATCAATCACAAACCTTGAAGCTAAGGCAGTTTGGGACAATGTCAAGATGCTTCTCTCGGGTTCAGAACTTACCAAGGAAGACAGAGAATCACAACTGTATGATGAATTTGAGCATTTTAAGATGAAACCATAAGAAAGTGTTTATGAATATTACGTGAGATTCCACAAGCTTGTAAATGCCATGAGGAACATCAAAATGACCATGCCAAATATTCAGCTGAACTCAAAGTTTGTGAACAACATGAATTTCGAATGGCACAAATTTGTCACCTCTGTGAAGCTAACCAAAGATTGAAGAACACAAACTATGAGCAACTGTATGCCTTCCTTCTTCAGAATGAGAGACATGCTATGTTTGAACGAAGAATTCTTGAACAGTTCAAAACTGAACAGGGAGTAACAAGCTCATCAAATGATTCAACAGCCTTCTACACCAATGTTGAAATTACCACCAAAGCTTCTCAAGTCATACCAACGGGAAATGGTAACTACAAACTCATTCCAGATCCATCATACAAGCCTCCTGATTCAAACACATTAATGGAAAACTTCATCAATCAACTATCTCTCATTGTCAGTCAAAATATGAATTCCCTCCCACACACCAACAATAACCTCAGAACAGCATCCAATCCACATAATCATGCTACCGTCAGAGATGGAAAGGTTATGGTGCAACCAGTTCAAGGAAGGCAATATGAACAAGGAAGAGGTGGAGTAGGTGGAGGGTATGTGGCTAATCAGAATCGTGGGAGAAATGCCAATCAGGGACAAGTAAAGGCAATCAAGTGCTACAACTGTGGTGGTGATGGACGCATTGCAAGAAACTGCACATCTCCAAAATGCCCTCAAAATGCAGAATACTTCAAGGACAAGATGCTGCTAGTGCAAGCTCAAGACAGTGGAGCGGTTTTGGATGAGGAAGAGTTGCTGTTTCTTGCTGAGGGAAATTCCAAGACATATGATGTGATGTGGATGAACGTAGCCGGTGGGGCATGGGACAGAATCATCCAAATGCATTTCAAGTAGCTGATTGTGATGCATATGACTCAGATGTCGATGATGAACCTACTGCCCAGACAATCTTCATGGCTAGCATCTCACCTATGGTCTGTAACACCCCGACCCGACAAGGGTAAAGATATCACAATACGGTTTCATATCAGAACTTTAATAACTATACAATAGCGGAAGCCTTTACAAAATATTCAAAAAGAAAACATAAATAACTAAACTTCAAAATAAATCTAAGTTTTCTATGGCAAAGTCTTGCTCTCGTCTATACTCTCAAACCCGTCAGCTATCCCATAAGCTTATCTTGAACGCTTAATACCGCCGCAGGAAAAGAAAAGTGCGGTGAGCTTACAAAGCCAGTGAACAGATATAACGAAACAAAACAAATATACGAATAACAAAATACAATGAAATAATAACGAAGGATCTTTTAGGATTCTGCGGAAGCACAAATATACAGAAGTCCAAACGAAACACATAACAAATTAAACAACCAAACACTTAGCATATCAAGAGCAGATAGATTACATATAAACCAAACGAAAAGTCTAATGACTAACAGAATAGTTACCAACAAATAAACATGGCATTCAACAAACTAATTAACCTTCATTTAACACATTTAAAACATTAAAGCAAAGCTGAAATAGCAGTCCAAAACATGGCAGTCTCACAAACAAATAGAACATATTAGACAAACTATAATTAGAAAGACCAAACAAGTCATAGCATAACCATTAGCAATTATCCAAACAGATATCATAAGCTAAACCAGTCCTCAAATCAAATCCTAACATCAAGAAAGTTCAGACATGGCAGGTCACATAGGCAATAAAACACTAACGTATAAGCAAAGTTCCCAAAATTAACTGATCAAACGATACATATTAAGCTTATAGAATATTATCTATCACACTAACACATTCATCTCATAGATTAACGGATCCACATAACGATAAACTAACATAATATCGATGGCAGCATACTAATCATATTTAAACATATTAATCATATCTTAGCATAGCAGACGGTAGTCACATAAACATACAGAAACATAAACATGTATAATAACATATAACAAGCCCAGCACATAATCAGGAACACTTAACATACCAAAACATAATCAGAATACTTATCATATAATTAGCAAATACAGATTTAGTTAACTACCTCGAGCCCAGAACATATCCGATACATCATACTTATACTGAGTAAATAATCTCGGAAAATAATTTGGAGTAGCTAGCTCAGAAGTTGTGAAGACGCAGTATTGCACACCTACATCATTCACCGACAAATCATATCGATAACGATCAGATCTAGGATGCATCCATACGCCCCAACGCATGCATATATTGGCCATAACATATACTTGAGCTCATAAACAGATAACAGAAAGGTGGACGAGAACATCACTCTCATGCCCTAGAGTCATATCGAGAGGTGCATCAACGATACGACATGGAACCCCATGACTAGTTATATTTGGCTCGGGTGTCAAACTAAACTTAGGTCAAACAAATTGTCATAAATGACACGCATCATAATTCATCATAAAGGTCACAAATAACTTATCAGATAGTTCATATCATAAGGTTCATATTCAGATATTCAGAAATCATAAGTTCATGTCATAGTGGCATGTCATATATTCATAAGCGAAGTTCATATTCGAAGTTCATAATCAACCATAGCAAAGTTCAACAAATGTATATATCAGAGTCTTCCTAACATAAGTTCACATCAGATATTGTATAGTTCACTAGAACATAGTTCGATAAGTAACAATCAAACATTCGAAAAGGGTTCATAGCAATGGCATTGGAAATCCTAATAAGTATAATAGAAAAGCGAACGAAAAGAACATCATACGGAACCTTTACTGAAAAGGTCGAGAATATCATGACGATAACATAAGTGTCTTAAAGTAAGACAATATCCGCATCCTTAAAGCAATTGAGAGAAAAGTAACGAATGAAGGAATATGAGGATGTAACGTCGCGTCTCCTCCAACGAATCTACACGGATTATGATTTATTTAATACTTATTAGAATCATTAATATTATAACGGATTTATCGCATTAATACTTTTAGAGTTGTCAGAATATTCTTATTTTAGTGACAGACGAATTCTCAACATTTTAGGGTATTCCTCATTAATTCACCAACTTTCTATTTAGGTTCTAGGGTTTCCCATACTCTTTAAATATTACTAAATACGCATTCAATTAACATGTTACTTCCTTTAATGATTTCCACTTTGACCTAGAACGTAAATGATAACAAACCGAAATTAACTTAACTCATGCGTGTCTTTACAAAATCAATTTACACTTGTTGAACCCATAATCACTCAGAATTACAAATCACACCCTTGACATCTTTAAGTTCACAATCTCACCTTACTTTATCAGATTTTACACTTTTAACCCAAAGGTTTTAGAATTTACAAAACGTACCCTTTTAGTTAAATAAAATTCGAATAGCCCTTTAAATATCCAAAATTACATGTTTAACCCCCACACTTATTTTTATATGTTTAGGACCTTTATTTTACTGTTCACAAAATAACCTTTAAGTTTCAATATTTACAAAACCAACCCACAACTTTTATGTAAAACCGATTAGGGCATAATTCAAAAGCAAGCCCTAAACCTAGGTTAAACCAATCATTAACTCATCATTACTACTTCATTAATTACCTTCAATGATTACAAGAAACCCTAGTTTATGCAAAACCCTAATCGCACCTTTTTAAAACCTTTCCTTTTTATGCGTTTTGAATCAAGAAAACCCAAGACAATTCACACAAGCTTCGAATTCATGATTATGCATTTTATTCAGGTCTTATAACATGTAATAGCTTCTGGAAAAATAGATTCATGATCTCTAAAAATATTATAAGCTAAATCGTTATTTGTGTACGCTTATTAGGGTTTTAGTTTTCGAATAATTTCATACGACATATAAATCATGCATGGCTAATTTTATCGTGTTATATATGACTTATAGGACTGAAATCAACATTAGGAACTTACCCTTGATGAGCTTGAATTGTTAAAACAAAAGAAGCACAAAACACCACTCTACCGAAACCCTAATTGCTTCAAAAACTAACCACGACTACAAAAGCAACTTTGGAATTCGATCACTATTTTTCCCACCTTGTTTACCTTCAAACTTGTCCAAGAAAATTGGTCTCAAGCTCTGGAAACTGGAAGTCGATTTGTAAAGGGTTTTGGAGTCGGTTTGGTTAAATCGGTATTTAGGATTATTATGAACCGAATATATGTATATATATACTTTTCCAATTTTTCTTGTGGGCTTTATAATGTATTGGACTTAAAATAAATGGACTCTTAGTTTTGTAAATTTATTTTGGGCTTTTATTAATTAATTTCTTTTATAAAACTATTTAATATATTCGGTTATTTAAGTAAAAATACAAAATGAATTTTTATAAAATCATAAACTATAAAATTAACTTTTCATAGTCATTCAAGATTTATTTGGATCATATGTGATTTTTCTTATAAGTTTTTCTGAATTTACATAGCTCATTTGGTATTCTGTTTATTTAATTATTCTTACTTTTGATCATAAGGGTATTTTGGTCTTTTTGTGAATTTTAGAAATTCAGGTATTACAATTTCTTCCCCTCTAAAAAGAAATTTCGTCCTCGAAATTGAACAAGACGGAATAGTACGGCGACAAATGTGGATTACGAAACTTCAAGGAATATATGACGAATGCTAATCGTATACTTAGTAAAGTATTAGCAGTAAAAGATGAGATAAGGAAAATCAAAAACACGCTCTAACTTACACAGGTATCAAATGATGAAACTATCATATGCATAGATGGAACGAATCCTAACGGTCTACTAATCGCAGGAGTATGTGGAGACATACAGATCTAAGGCAGGCATAACAATCTATAGGTTAACACAGATAATAACAACTTCGGATCCCAATGGTACAAAACTTATGTGCAACAGATACCGACGAGAATCTCATAATCAGATACAGAATCTCAACCCAATATGAAAGGTACCAAATAACGAATACAAAGCAAATCCATACATCTATCAGTCACAGGCATTTCCCGGGACGTTGTATACTTTCAATAAGTTCAGATTATATGATCTCGGTATTATTACGTTGATCAAGCGTCATAATACTTGCATCACATAACAAGTTCTTATTGTCATTATATTCGGTCTCGGGTCATGACACAACACATAGCGAATATCATAGCAAAACAAACCATATAGAGATAATATACAGATAACAAATAATCCTACTACAACAGGCCAAAACCACATGAGTATACCATCATAATGGTCATACTTAATCAAACAATAATAAAAACAACATCATATAGGAAAATAAATAGCAGACGAAACTGATGAGGACTAATGGAAAACCCAACGAATCTATCAGAAAGAAAACAACGAACAGGAACTATATTATCAAATTTTGTTTATTCCATTAATCAAACAAAATTTTCAAAATCGTCAAAAGATGTACTCCCAAAATAAAATTCAATATCCTAAGATTCAATCGTCGAACGAAACAAAAGGGACCTAACCCAAAATCAATGTCAAAGCTTCTCATAACGAGGCAACTAATCGAAGAGAAATTCCTATTCTTGTGTCGGATTGAACCTACTAGTAGCCGTAGACTCCAAATCCGAATCCACCTCGTATTCTTCCTCATTACTTATTACTAACGATCCGAAAGAAAAGTGGGATATACCGAATGCTAAACAATAAAACTTCATGATTCAAACCGAGTTCAACAAATCAAAGAAAAGTAATCCGATCAAAATCGTAGCAAGATATCAAACCGCCTCAACACGCGCGGGACAAACGAATCGAGTAACACACGCCGCCCAAATCATATGAAGTAGATGAACTTCTTCACCACCGTTGAATCTTATCTCCGCCTCTTGCGCCTTTGGTTGGTCCATCCAACTTCCTCCAACAGCATCCTCGATGTCTCCAACAAAGACGGCAGTCGAAAGTGTGGCTTCGCTTCACGAACCTCTCCAACACAGAACCGCCGCAGCAACGCAGTGGTCGGCACCATCTTCTTCGGCTTCACGGGTAGTCTCCATCTAACGATCGACAAACGGACGAGCGAAAACAAAATAACAAAATTCGATGCGAACAAAGGAGGGCTAATTCAGTGAAGGCAAAAGGATATCGAAGTCAAATCTGAACGACCATAAAAAGGAATCGAAAAATTTCTGAACAGACGGAAACCTAATGTCTACCCACTTCTCACAGGTCATAGCCTAAGCTCTAAGGGTCCTAAAACCTGGCTCTGATACCATAAATTGTAACACCCCGACCCGACAAGGGTAAAGATATCACAATACGGTTTCATATCAGAACTTTAATAACTATACAATAGCGGAAGCCTTTACAAAAATATTCAAAAAGAAAACATAAATAACTAAACTTCAAAATAAATCTAAGTTTTCTATGGCAAAGTCTTGCTCTCGTCTATACTCTCAAACCCAGATCAGCTATCCCATAAGCTTATCTTGAACGCTTAATACCTGCCGCAGGAAAAGAAAAGTGCGGCTGAGCTTACAAAGCCCAGTGAACAGATATAACGAAACAAAACAAATATACGAATAACAAAATACAATGAAATCATAACGAAGGATCTTTCGTGATTTCAAGGAAGCACAAATATACAGAAGTCCAAACGAAACACATAACAAATTAAACAACCAAACACTTAGCATATCAAGAGCGTATAGATTACATATAAACCAAACGAAAAGTCTAATGACTAACAGAATAGTTACCAACAAATAAACATGGCATTCAACAAACTAATTAACCTTCATTTAACACATTTAAAACATTAAAGCAAATGAAATAGCAGTCCAAAACATGGCAGTCTCACAAACAAATAGAACATATTAGACAAACTATAATTAGAAAGACCAAACAAGTCATAGCATAACCATTAGCAATTATCCAAACAGATATCATAAGCTAAACCAGTCCTCAGATCAAATCCTAACATCAGCAAAGTTCAGACATGGCAGGTCACATAGGCAATAAAACACTAACGTATAAGCAAAGTTCCCAAAATTAACTGATCAAACGATACATATTAAGCTTATAGAATATTATCTATCACACTAACACATTCATCTCATAGATTAACGGATCCACATAACGATAAACTAACATAATATCAGGATGGCAGATACTAATCATATTTAAACATATTAATCATATCTTAGCATAGCGGTGGTAGTCACATAAACATACAGAAACATAAACATGTATAATAACATATAACAAGCCCAGCACATAATCAGGAACACTTAACATACCAAAACATAATCAGAATACTTATCATATAATTAGCAAATACCGATTTAGTTAACTACCTCGAGCCCAGAACATATCCGATACATCATACTTATACAGAAATAATCTCAGAAAATAATTTGGAGTAGCTAGCTCCAGAGTTGTGAAGACGCGTATTGCACACGACATCATTCACCCGACAAATCATATCGGATAACAGATCAGATCTAGGATGCATCCATACGCCCCACAGACAGATATTGGCCATAACATATACTTGAGCTCATAAACAGATAACAGAAAGGGACGTGGCAGAACATCACTCTACTGCCCTAGAGTCATGTCAGAGGTGCATCACTGATACGGACATGGAAACCCCATGACTAGTTATATTTGGCTCGGGTGTCAACTAAACTTAGGTCAAACAGATTGTCATAAATGACACAGATCATAATTCATCATAAAGGTCACAAATAACTTATCAGATAGTTCATATCATAAGGTTCATATTCAGATATTCAGAAATCATAAGTTCATGTCATAGTGGCATGTCATATATTCATAAGCGTAAGTTCATATTCAGAAGTTCATAATCAACCATAGCAAAGTTCAACAAATGTATATATCAAAGTCTTCCTAACATAAGTTCACATCAGATATTGTATAGTTCACTAGAACATAAGTTCAGATAAGTAATGATCAAACATTCAGAAAAGGGTTCATAGCAATGGCATTGGAAATCCTAATAAGTATAATAGAAAAGCGAACGAAAAGAACATCATACGGAACCTTTACTAAAAGGTCGAGAATATCTCGTACGATAACATAAGTGTCTTAAAGTAAGACAGAATATCCGCATACCTTTAAAGCAATTGAGAGAAAAGTAACGAATGAAGGAATATGAGGATGTAACGTCGCGTCTCCTCCAACGAATCTACACGGATTATGATTTATTTAATACTTATTAGAATCATTAATATTATAACGGATTTATCGCATTAATACTTTTAGAGTTGTCAGAATATTCTTATTTTAGTAATGAGGAATTCTCAACATTTTAGGGTATTCCTCATTAATTCACCAACTTTCTATTTAGGTTCTAGGGTTTCCCATACTCTTTAAATATTACTAAATACGCATTAAATTCACATGTTACTTCTTTTAATGATTTCCCAATTTAACCTAGAACGTAAATGATAACAAACCGAAATTAACTTAACTCATGCGTGTCTTTACAAAATCAATTTACACTTGTTGAACCCATAATCACTCAGAATTACAAATCACACCCTTGACATCTTTAAGTTCACAATCTCACCTTACTTTATCAGATTTTACACTTTTAACCCAAAGGTTTTAGAATTTACAAAACGTACCCTTTTAGTTAAATAAAATTCGAATAGCCCTTTAAATATCCAAAATTACATGTTTAACCCCCACACTTATTTTTATATGTTTAGGACCTTTATTTTACTGTTCACAAAATAACCTTTAAGTTTCAATATTTACAAAACCAACCCACAACTTTTATGTAAAACCGATTAGGGCATAATTCAAAAGCAAGCCCTAAACCTAGGTTAAACCAATCATTAACTCATCATTACTACTTCATTAATTACCTTCAATGATTACAAGAAACCCTAGTTTATGCAAAACCCTAATCGCACCTTTTTAAAACCTTTCCTTTTTATGCTTTTCGAATCAAGAAAACCCAAGACAATTCACACAAGCTTCGAATTCATGATTATGCATTTTATTCAGGTCTTATAACATGTAATAGCTTCTGGAAAAATAGATTCATGATCTCTAAAAATATTATAAGCTAAATCGTTATTTGTGTACGCTTATTAGGGTTTTAGTTTTCGAATAATTTCATACGACATATAAATCATGCATGGCTAATTTTTACGTGTTATATATGACTTATAGGACTGAAATCAACATTAGGAACTTACCCTTGATGAGCTTGAATTGTTAAAACAAAAGAAGCACAAAACACCACTCGCCGAAACCCTAATTGCTTCAAAAACTAACCACGACTACAACAGCAACTTTGGAATTCGATCACTATTTTTCCCACCTTGTTTACCTTCAAACTTGTCCAAGAAAATTGGTCTCAAGCTCTGGAAACTGGAAGTCGATTTGTAAAGGGTTTTGGAAGTCGGTTTGGTGTAAATCGGTATTTAGGGATTATTATGAACCGAATATATGTATATATATACTTTTCCAATTTTTCTTGTGGGCTTTATAATGTATTGGACTTAAAATAAATGGACTCTTAGTTTTGTAAATTTATTTTGGGCTTTTATTAATTAATTTCTTTTATAAAACTATTTAATATATTCGGTTATTTAAGTAAAAATACAAAATGAATTTTTATAAAATCATAAACTATAAAATCAACTTTTCATAGTCATTCAAGATTTATTTGGATCATATGTGATTTTCTTATGAGTTTTTCTGAATTTACGTAGCTCATTTGGTATTCTGTTTATTTAATTATTCTTACTTTTGATCATAAGGGTATTTTGGTCTTTTTGTGAATTTTAGAAATTCAGGTATTACATGGTCTCTCCAAAGATCTCATCACCACAACAGGCTGGTCCATCCAAAGAATCGATCATTTCAGAGGTATTAAAACTATACGATGAAGTTGATGAGCAAAAGATTCATAATAAAGTACAATCTCTTGAAACTTATGAATCAGATATTGATAAAGAGGGTAATAGCAATAATGTCTCTTATGATCAATATGTGATCCAAAGTGAAAGTGAGATTGTACCAAGTGATGCATCTTCTGCAGTCAATGATGACTATATTTTTGATGAATACACTGCATGTGCCCCTGATGATTCTGCTACC
The DNA here is from genome assembly GCA_910596185.1 of Chrysanthemum makinoi. Classification (NCBI taxonomy): domain Eukaryota; kingdom Viridiplantae; phylum Streptophyta; class Magnoliopsida; order Asterales; family Asteraceae; genus Chrysanthemum; species Chrysanthemum makinoi. The sequence goes on along the minus strand of OU343219.1, from coordinate 91,746,891 downwards.
TCTGAACTAAATGCCTATAAAGAACAAGTTGCTATTTATGAACAACGTGCTAAGTTTGAGTTAACTACCCGTGAGGAGGAAATGGATGACCAAATGCGTACAATTATTAGAAAAAGCAATTTTAGAGAAGAAGTGTTAAAACAAGAGTTAAACTCCTTACAAGAAAAGCTTTCTAAAACTGTTAAGCAAAAGCAAGAGCTTCAAGAAAATGTTAAAGTGCTTAAACAAGAATTTAACGCTAAGGAATCAAAACTTTTGAATGACTTTTCTAATCTAAAAAATTTGAAAAACAAGCTTGAAAATAAGTTGTACGTACAAGGGAACACCATTCAGACTGCTCACATGGTCACTAAGCATAGAATTTTAAGTGATAAGCATAGTATTCCCATTATTAAGGAACCCAACCATGAGTATGGTAAGAAAGCAAGAGAAGCTTAGAAGGTAATCTATGATGGCAATGAAATCCTTAAGCCTAGGCAGAAACCTAGTTGCGCTGAGTGCACTGAGGAAGATAAGCAATTAGAAGAGGTTACTAGGAAGAAATTGGATGAAAAACTTAAGAGCCCCTCATGCATTGAAAACAACATCAGTTTCAAAACACCCAACTATGCTAAGGAAAATTGGATTGCATTTAACAAGTTTAGACCTCAAACATAGCTGACCCTTGAACAAGTGTTCTGGAAAAAGGATATGGACATGAAAAAAGCTGATGAGTTTGTTGAACGAATCCCCATGTAGGATAATGCTTCCACCATCTGTATATCCCCCAATACACCAATGCATTTAGTTCCTAGATCTATTCCCACTAAGAGCAAGACCTTAATCAGTAAGTATGTGGTTTATCAATTATTTGTTGATTTTGAGAAAACATGTAAGAAAAGGATCACACCTACTTGGATAACTGAAGGGGAAAGGGGTTTTGAGCAGACTAAAGAATGTTATTTAAGCGAAGTCATGCCTTTCTTTAAACAATTAAAAGGTCAATTTGAGAGTCTTATAAAGGGGATGGATTCAGATATTAAAGAAATGGAAAAGGAATTTGATGCAATGATAGTTGAGGTCAATGACTATGAGCGAGAATTAAAATATAATGAGATTGAGAGGAAAAACTTGCTTACCTTAAATGAGAATCGATTTCGAATGTATCACTCATGATGTGTTTTACACTGCCACGAATTGTTCAATTAATGCATCTCAATTTCATGAATTATCTGTTGCTCCGAAAGTCTCCCATGATCGTGTCATTGAGCTTGAGAAAACTAACTCTAAATTGCATGAAAATTTTGAACGGGATGATCATGATAACCTGGTGAAACAGTTTTCTAAATTGGAAGTTGAGCATCTTGCTTTGCAATTGAAATATCAACATCTAAACTAAAATGTTAAAACCTCAAATATCAAGACATCCTTGGATGCTCCTGAATTTGTTGCAGTTTTTGAAATCGAAAGCGTGATGAACAAATTCGAGCTCATTGTAACACGATCAGAAAAATGAGAACCCAAATTTCACAATTAAAGGGTGAAAAGAACAATGTGACTGGCTCCGAAATGCCTCCTCCTTTAGATTCTCAAAGTTCTCAGAGTTTTCATCTTCAAAACTTGGTTAATGATCTACAAAAGGAAAATGAGAGTTTTCTAGAAGAAAATGAAAAGGTGAAACAACACTTTAAAGAGTTATATGATTCAGTGAAAGTCACTCGTGACAAAAACAACGAAATAATAACGTCTTTACAAAAGAAAATTGAGAATCTAAGGAGTCGGGAAAAAGGGAAAATGCCAATTGTCTTTAATGAGAATGTTGCATCAAAGTCATCTGCATACTGCAAATATACTGTGACTGTTAAATACATTCCTCCTCATCTTAGAAATAACAAACTTGCATTTCATAACTATCTCGCTCACCTTAAGGATAGTCTAGAATGTCTCTGTGAGATTGTAGAAGAGGATTTCATAAATAAGCCACTTGATAGAGAAATTAGGTTTGCTTGCATTCCGGCCAAACGATCTCAGGAGCTACTAGAATGTTTAAGAGCAACTTGTCCTAAATCCTTAGGTGAGAAAGGTAAAGCTGTGATGCCCTGCTCTATGCCTAGCATTAAGAAAGTGAATTTTAATGTGCCTTCAACTAGCTCAGATCCCAGCACTTCTAAACCTATAATACACAAGGTAGCCCAACCAACTAATGTTCCCAAAATTCCCTCTACAGGAGTAATCAGTGACACAAAGGCAAGCGGGTCAAAGCCTTCAGGCAATACAAAGCAAGATAGGACCTCGCAAGCTAAGAATGTGCAATGGAAGAAAGTAGAAGACCACCCTAGGAACATTAGGTTTAAGTTGAATAAAACGAATCGTGTTGATTCTAGTATTAGCTATAAGCGTCTTTGTAATTAATTCAATTCTGCTACTTTTGGCAAAACATGTAATGATGATTGTTTGGTTTCAGTTACTAATCATGAATGTGGTGTGAATGAGTTGATTAATGCTGCTAAACACCCTGTTAAGATAGTGAATGCAAAAAATCAAGCTAAGAAGGCTAGAAAGCAATGGCAAAAGAAGGTTAGAAAACATTGGAAACCCACAGGAAGGAAATTTAGTAACATATGTTATCAGTGGATACCTCATCGCCGCAAATTCAATCTTAATGAGATGTGCCCTAAATTATCTAGATCAATGCCCATTAGGAAATGGATGCCCACTGGTAGAACTATTCCTTTAAGAAGTGAACATACTTTGAGTAAGACAAATACGGACACTAGCATTGAATCTATCCCTAATGATTCCATTGTTTCTACTTCTGATGTGGGTTTTCCAACCACTGATACTAACCAATTGGAACCCATTCTTGCATGGGGATCCCAATTATCCAGTTATTCATTCTTTTCTGTGTTCAATTGCAGATCGTTCAAATCGTTCTGTGGTACCTGGACTCAGGCTGTTCCAAGCATATGACTGGAGACCGGTCACGGCTCATGAACTTTGTGAGTAAATTTATCGGGACTGTTAGATTCGGGAATGATCATTTCGGTGCAATTATGGGTTATGGATACTATGTTGTCGGTGATAGTGTTATCTCCAGGGTATATTACGTTGAAGGTCTTGGTCATAACTTATTCTCTGTCGGTCAATTCTATGATTCTGATCTAGAAGTGGCCTTCAGAAAACATACTTGTTTCGTTAGAGAACTTGATGGTAAAGAACTCTTAAGAGGAACACGTGGTTCAAATCTATACACCATCTCTATCGAAGATATGATGAAGTCTTCTCCAATCTGCTTGTTGTCAAAGGCTTCTAAAACAAAGTCATGGTTATGGCATCGTCGTCTTAATCACTTGAACTTCGGCACCATAAATGATCTCTCTAGGAAGGACTTAGTTATAGGCTTACCTAGACTAAAATATGAAAAGGATCATCTTTGTTCAGCATGCCAATCGGGAAAAAGCAAGAAGTATGCCCACAAACCCAAACCTACAAACTCAGTTATGGAATTCTTCATACCATTCACATGGATTTATGTGGACCCATGAGAGTGCAGAATATTTTTGGGAAGAAATATGTATTAGTTGTGGTTGATGATTAATCTCGATTTACTTGGGTTAAGTTCTTAAGGACAAAGGATGAAACTCCAGATATCATCATTAAACTTATCAAACAGCTGCAGGTTCGACTTAATAAAACTGTCAGAATCATCCGAACAGACAATGGAACTGAGTTTGTCAATAAAGAACTTAGTGAGTTTTATGGAAGTGTTGGAATCAGTCATCAAAGAAGTGTTCCACGAACTCCTCAACAGAACGGTGTAGTTGAAAGACGAAATTGAACTCTTGTGGAAGCTGCAAGAACAATGCTGATTTACTCAAAAGTTCCAATGTTTCTCTGGGCTGAAGCCATTGCCACTGCATGCTACACTCAAAATAGATCCCTAATTCACACTGCTCATGGAAAAACTCCATATGAACTTGTCCACAATCGAAAACCTAATCTCTCATTCCTTCGTGTGTTTGGTGCATTATGTTATCCAACTAATGAGGGCCAAGACTTAGGCAAACTTAAAGCTAAAGCGGACATTGGAGTATTTGTAGGATATGCACCAAGAAGAAAAGGATACCGAATCTACAACAAAAGAACCCGAAATATCATGGAAACAATTCACGTTACGTTCGATGAGCTGACCTGTCAAATGGCTCTAGGACAACCCAGTTCTAGACCCGCATCATCAAGTAGTCCCATCAGTTCTACTCTTGTATATGATTCTTTGCCAGCAACTCCTTATGTACCTCCTTCAGAAGATGATTTGAAGAAACTTTTTGATCCAATGTTTGATGAACACTATGAGCCAATTGCTAATGATCTGTCAATTCCATGAACAGAGGTTTGCTCCTATCCCCTGTCAATGAAGTTAACCCTTCAGTTCTATGTCATTAAGTCAAAGAAGCGCTGCTGCGATCACTTTCAGTCTCATCAACAAATCATCAATCATCAAGTGTACATCATGGAATTACTTCTGGCATCCTTGATGGAGAGAATCCCTTTGCTACTCCTGAAGATGCCCCCTTTGAAAACATATTTGCTCCTGAATCATCATCTGAACCATCTTCATCAGGAGAAATCGACTCTGCTACTTCAGTTCCTCAACAACAACTACACGAACACCTTAGAAAATGGACACATGATCACCCATTGGATAACATCATTGGAAATCCCTCTCGTCCAGTATCCACTCGCAAACAACTTGCAACTAATGCCTTATGGTGCTTCTTCAACTACGTACTATCCAAGGTCGAACCAAAAGATGTTAAAACTGCCATGAATGAAGACAGCTGGTTCAATGCCATGCAAGAAGAAATTCATGAGTTCGATCGACTAGATGTATGGGAATTAGTACCTGCTCCTGACTGTGCTATGATCATTGCTCTAAAGTGGATCTTCAAAGTAAAACTTGATGAGCATGGTGATGTTTTAAAGAACAAGGCTCGATTGGTTGTAAAAGGATACCATCAAGAGGAGGGTATTGACTTTGAAGAATCATTTGCTCCAGTTGCTCGTATCGAGGCAATCAGAATCTTCTTGGCTAATGCTGCAAGTAAGAACATGGTAGTCTATCAGATGGATGTAAAGACTACTTTCCTTAACGGAGATCTTAAAGAAGTTGTATACGTCAGCCAACCAGAAGGTTTTGTGAATCCAGAGCATCCTACTCATGTCTACCGCTTGAAGAAGGCTCTTTACGGCTTGAAGCAAGCTCCAAGGGCATGGTATGATACGCTATCAAATTTTCTTCTATGCACTGGATTCAGCAAAGGAGCAGTTGATCCGACATTGTTCACCAGAAAGTCAGGCAAACATTTAATTCACGTTCAAATCTATGTTGATGATATTATCTTTGCCTCGACTGACACTAATGAATGTGACCGTTTTTCCAAGGAGATGGGCTCCAAATTTTAAATGTCAATGATGGGACAAATGTCATTTTTCTTGGGATTGCAAATTTCACAAAGTCCCGGAGGCATTTTTATTAATCAATCTAAATATGCAAATGAAATTTTAAAGAAATTTGGATTTGATACTTGTGACCTTGTTGACACTCCCATGGTGGAACGTACTCAAGCTGGATGAGGACCACTCAGGGATCATGATAGATCAAACGAAATATCGAAGTATGATTGGATCCCTGATGTACCTCACAGCCAGTAGACCTGATATTCTATTCGCTGTATGCATGTGTGCTAGATACCAGGCTAAGCCTACTAAAAAGCACCTTGAAGCGGTTAAACGGGTCTTTCGGTATCTCCAAGGAACCATCAACATGGGACTTTGGTACCCGAAGGACACCGGTATGTCACTAACAGCCTATGCAGATGCTGACCATGCAGGATGTCAATACTCGTCGAAGGGAGGTACTCAGTTTTTGGGTGATAAGCTTGTGAGCTGGTGTTCAAAGAAACAAATGTGTACTTCTATATCCTCTACAGAGGCTGAATACATAGCCATGTCATCTTGTTGTGCTCAAATCCTATGGATGAGATCCCAATTATCTGACTATGGCTTTGAATTCAACAAAATCCCTCTGTATTATGATAACAAAAGTGCCATTGCTCTCTCTTGCAACAACGTTCAACACTCAAGAGCAAAGCACATCGACATTCGACATCATTTCATACGGGAACAAGTGGAAAAAGGTGTGGTAGAACTCTATTTTGTGAGGACTGAATACCAATTAGCAGACATCTTCACCAAAGCTCTTCCTAGAGAACGTTTTGAGTTTATTCTTCCATGACTTGGTCTAAAGAGTCTACAACCGGAAACACTCAAACGTCTTCAAGAGGAAGACGAGGAGTAAAAGGTCTTTCTTCATCCATCTCTTGTATATATTTATTCAAAAAGCAAAATACAAAACTTCAAAACCCACAAAAGAAAATATAGAAATATAAAATTTTCAAAAATCCATAAAAATTAGAAAATCTTGAAATTTTCCAAAAAAAATATTGGTATTTTGTCATATTTTTTATTATTATTTTTTTATTTTTATTATTATTCGATATCATCTACGGACTTTGTGTTGACATTCAAAGAATGTCACGGGTTTTTAGATGGTCTTCGAATGTACATAAATTGCTTAAAAAAAAAAAAAAAAAAAAAGACGGAGAAAAATGGTGGTTTATTGTCATTTCAGGCAGTAACCCGTTTTTAAAAGGCAAAGAACAGAGCCATGCTTTATCTTATTTTTCAAATCTCATGCTCTGATTTTTAAAACAAATATTTGTCACCAAAAAGGACAAATGTTTTCTTTCCAAATATTTTTCCGCTAATGATTCTTCTTCCAAAATATTTGTCATCTAATGAAAAAAAAATGCTTTGAAAATACCTCGTACTCTATTATCATTGAAAAATCATCTGTGCTTTTCATCTGTCAAAATCTCTATTTCTCAATCAACCACATGTGTCATTGATTGAGGGGGGAGAATGATTTCAATCGAATTAAAAAGAGTATTTTTCAAAACAATTGGCACGAAAACGAGCAAGGTCTACTTTTGGATAATCAAAATGAACAATGTTTTATACAAATGGTTAAAGACCTAGGATATTGTTATGTTTTCAAAAGATATTTATGCTTGAATGGTCAATGGAGTTTAAAGTCTCAAAATCTAATCCTTATCAGTTAAAATGTCTTTCAAAAGCAAGTCACTATTCTCCTCAAAAGCTCTCAAAATTTAATTTAAATCAATAGAGATCACAACTCTCAAAGGATTTGTAAATTGTGATCGGGGGAGAATTTGTGATTTAAATTGGATTTAAACTGATAATTAGATAAATGGTTTTATAAGTGTTTAGCAAACTCTCCTCCATTCATGTGCCAAACGATTTCAAATTTTCCATGCACATGTTAAGGGGGAGCATCTATTTTAAACCAAAAAGGATTGAAACGTGATTAATTTGTTCCAATGTGCAGGTTCCTTCTAATATGTGCAAAACTCTTTCAAACCTTGAGGCACATATTGAGGGGGAGCAAACTTATGAAAACCTCATCCTTCCCCAAAATGCTTTATCTACTTGATTTGATCAGGGAAGTGATGTTGATATCTTTTAGAAAATGGTAATCAAAGAAGTTAATCCTTCCTCTTGCCTCCGTGTGCCTAAACGATTTCCAAAACATGATGCACATGTTGAGGGGGGGCTCTTTTTCTAAGAATATCTAAAACAATTCAGGTACAAAATGCTTTGATAATACATCACAAGTATCTGGATTGATTTTAAAATGGTTTTCAATTGGTTCCAATGCCAGATGAACAATACCAAATAGACCGACCAAATTTACTTTATGTATGGTGATATAAGGTTGATAAGGTTAGGTATTTGTTCCCATGATCCGCCAGAACCGGAGGGATCTACCCAGGGACAATCCACTAGATAGTGTAGAAGTCCTTAGGTATGATGAAAAAAGGAGAAAAGTGAGATATGGGAAGAGTGCGGACTGAGACAGAGCTAGTACTGGAATAAACCCAACAAGGTTCTAGTTATGAAGTCTCGGTAAGCACTGAAGGGGTTGAAAAATGAAAAATAAATGAAACGAGAAAAGGGTGAAAAGAAATATCCCTCCAATAATTCAACCTTAGGGCAGAAACCGGGTTCAATACATATGCTACTGGTGGTTACTAAGGTAACAATGGTATTGAAGACAAGACGTCATGGACCCAATGACGCACTGCACTACATCTTCCCAAACTACTCAAGTTCCTCTTAAAAGGACTTGTTTCATTCTCACAGGGGAACCGACATTATCTATCGACTTTCTCTTAGAGATGGCCTATCCCTAGTCTCCGGCGTAGGAACCAAATGTGCAAAATTGAGTCTAGAGCCTCGAGATCATCAATAAATCTCATTAGGACACTGTCAATGAAGACTCTCTGTTTCACACAATGTGGAAAGAGAGATTATATCTTATGAGTCCTACGCATTATCCTTGTGGTTTTGCCAGAACATCTGAGTGATATGCTATCATATTCACAATGAAGATGGAAAGCCTTCTAGAGCCAACATCAAACAAGCTCTTGGTAGGTGGCATGTGAGATCTATCCAATAGATCAACCAAGTGACAACTGAACAGAAACAATGGGGCGATTCAAATTTTTGAATCAATCCTGGTTCAGGTTATGGATTGACGGATACCTTTGAAAAACCGGTCGTTGTGCTTAAAAATCTTTTCTCTAGCACATCGACTGTGTATTAATATTTCAAAAATAAAAGGTGTTTATGATTGATAATTGATTTTCGTTAAAACCTTCATTGTATTGCAAAAACACTTTATTTTGTGCAGTACATGATTTTTTTTCAAATCTCTTTTCATCAATCAGTGAATCTCAAATTTGCTGGTTCACTCACTCCGTTGTCTTCTTTGGGACGTTCCGGTTTGAGATCAGCTAGAGCAGCTGCGAAACCCTGTCAAGGAGATTCTTCGGAATTATACCTGATCACAGGCAGTACTTGTACTGATCAACGGGGAACCGTGGGCCGTATACCTTAATTCAACGAAAGTTATCAAAGTCACTTTTGTGCGCTTTATTGCTAACTGTTGTATGCAGGTACACCCGACTTTAATGCTGGTACCTGATCGTAATGGAGAGGTCAATCCATAGCCGCATGCTCACACAACACATTCATTTCTAAAGAAATCATGATAAGTGTATCAACGACTTTGATATTTTCACTCCATGCTTCTGCTACGCTGCTGCAAATATCATGAATCAACTAAAGCTTCCGCTACCCTGATAAGAAGATATCATGATCCAGAATGTGAGCATGTCGGTCCAATGTCACAACATCACATAATGTCAACTCCACAATGGAAGAGTCGTGAGATTTACGCAAGCTGATGATCTCAAAGTCGCTCAAAACTCATCATCACGTGGATCAGTTAAAGACCTCCACTTGATTTATTCAAACATGGATAACATGAAGAATCAAAGACTACGAGCTACTGAACAAAGAACTTAAACAAGAATTCAAGAACAATCTCAATGTAATATCTGTTTGTATTCTGTTTAAATTAAGGTGACCTCCCTTAGGGGGAGATTGTTAGGAATTAGAAATTATGTCATTAAAGTGTCGGTCACCTCAAGTATATGTTGTCACACCCCCAAATTACCTGTTTTGCAGCGGAATGGAATACCTGAGGGATGATTGTCATAGCATCAAAGTTACAGTTATATCGAACGACCTAAAGTGTCGTTTTGAAAATATCGTTTGATTAAGTAAAATAATCAGAGTTTACAAAAAATAGGTCCCAAAAGATTTCCAATGTACCAAAATGAGTTTGTTACAATCAAACGATGGTTAAGTGCATAAAATATATGTGAGACGCGTCGGCATCGCGACTCTATGATAAGTCCACATGCATGCCATGAAGCGAATGCCTTAGATACCTGAGATAAAACATGCTGAAAAGTGTCAACACAATGGTTGAGTGAGTTCATAGAGTTTGTTTAACATGAAAATCTTTTAAAGAACGTTCATACAGCAAAGGAAAAGTTCTTGGTCATTTAGAATAGTCCACAAAGCAAAGGCATTGTAAATCCACTCAGTTTCAAGTTCCGCCCATACAAAACATGCAACCTGTGTGTTCGCAACCCACTGCCAAAAGTAGTATGTCTAGATGTCAAGTACACGTTATCATAATAGTTCACAAAGCAAAGGAATTGTAAATCCACTCAGTTCCAAGTTCCGCCCATACAAAACTTTGCAACCGTGTGTTCACAACCCATTGCACAAAATATAGTGTGTCTAGTGATCAAGTATACGCTGTCATAATAGTTCACAATTTAGCACCACGTATATAATAATGTATGCCAGGAAAAGCCCCTAGAATAAATAATATGCGTTCCGTAACATAGTGAACGAGAGGTTGGCCGACCTCTAATAGCGCTATCCATACTACCTACTAATAGGAGACTAACAATGCGAATTTACGAATAGTACATCATACAACTATTAATATACAATTAAGAACACTCCGAACATGGGAGAATTTGCACTACTCCATACAAGGGAGACTTAGTATTGCTCCGTTCGCATAGGGAGACTTTATAGTGATGCTCCGAACATGGGAGACTTTATAGTGATGCTCCGATCATGGGAGACTTTAGGTCAAGGTCATAGCACGTACGGTTCAATAAGTTCTAAGCAGGTCATAAGTTCGAAATTTAGTCCAAGGGTTCCATTCAAAAGTTCATAATTAAGTTCAAGTGTTCCATTCAAAAGTTCGTAATTAAGTTTAAGAGTTTAAGTCGAGTTCAAAAGTTCAAAACAGTCAAAGAGCTCAAAACATATCAAAAGGTTCAAAATAGTCAAAGGGTTCAATATTATGTCAAACAAGTTCAAAATAGTCAAAGGGTTCAATATAAAGTCAAACAAGTTCAAAATAGTCCAAAGGTTCAATATTAAGTTAAAATAGATTAATTATATGTCAAAATATTTTAAATCAGATTAAAAAAGATTAATTATATGTCAAAATGTTTTAAATCAAGTTAAAATAGATTAATTATATGTCAAAATGTTTTAAATCAAGTTAAATGAGATTAATTATATGTCAAAAGAATTAAATCAAGTTAAAAGAGATTAATTATATGTCAAAAGAATTAAATCAAGTTAAAGTGTTCAAATCTATGCCAATATGTTCCTATCAAGTTAAAAGAGTTCAAATATATATGTCGAAGGGCTCAAAATCAAGTAAAGTAGTTCAAATAATAGTGTTCATAACATAGCTGTGGAAAACTAGAAAGGGGAGGGGGGTTGAATAGTTTTGCCGATTTTACTTTAGTTTCAAAAACTTTTAGATTCGTCAATATGTGAGATCTTATGGATGTAGAGAAAGTATAGATCTAAAGATAAAGCAAATAAATAAAGTAAAGCAAAGGGAAAGAAAAGACACAACCGATGTATAGTGGTTCGGCTACAAGGACACCTTCCTTGCCCTACTCCACTCCCCGAGTCACCTACTCGAGAGTTCAAGTACTATGTCAACAAACTCCTTCACTTGGCGGAGAAGCCTTCACAACGTCGCTTACACTTTTTCTGGTAGAAAGCTAAATACCGAGTCCGTAGCACGGTGGACCAAACCAACACAACTATTACACAACAAATATGTGAAATATATAATACAAGATCTTCGCTACAAAAATCTTGCGGAGTGACAAATCAATCAAGGACCCCTTGCTTGGATGACTTGTAGAATGCTTGTGATCTCGCCTTAGAGAAGGACCTATATGAGGATCACAAATAGAAAGAAAGAAGAACAACTCTCTAGATCAAGTGATCTATATGTTAGAAGAGAATGAGAGTGTATGAGAGATTTAGTAAGAAGAGGGGTGAGTTAGAATGAAGAAATGGCTCTCTATTTATAAGCAAAATTCTTCACTGTTCCCCGGATCCCACGGATCCCTTCCACTTGGGATCCGTCTAGTGTAATCTTAGGGATCCGTGGAACGCTCCTCTTTGCCCATGGGTTTTTTGTTTATGGGTCATGGGCTATGGGTTGGTCCATGGGTTTTCTTTAGATTCAATGTATCTAAGTATACATTGTATCTAGTCTACTTGGGTATGGGTTAAGATCCATGGGTTATGGTCCATGGGTTATGATTTTTACCCATCCTAATAAACTATTACAACAAATGCTTAATTATTACATTTTTGTATTTAAATGGCTATATGTAAATGCTTTACAAAAATAACATGTATCCTTATAATTATACTTAAGATAACATTATATTTGTTATCAACAAAACACAAAGAGATCACAAAATATTAATAAACGTTTTTACGGTTTATTTGTATTAACAATCTCCCCCTTTTTGTTGATGACAAAACATAATGTTATGATGAGTAAAACTTAAGAATAGATGTAAGTTTTGAAAGCCCCTAAGTTTTACTTCTTCTCTCCCTTTTTGTCGAAACAAAAAGTTAACCCTTGGAAGAAATAAGCATAAAAGTGTGGAAAAAAAAATAGTCCACGAATCGCTAACTCCCCCTTGACGGTAGCTCCCCCTTGTTTGGGGCGTCAAGTGAAGAAAAATAAAGATCCTACAAAAGGAAAGGTTAGTAACATGCTTATATAATCTTGTGATTTACGAGAATCAAGATTGGGAGCCAAGGTATGTAAACAAGGCCTTGTAATAAAACAACAAAGTGTAGTGGTATTTATGCCAACTACAAGCATGTAAAAATAAGAACAAGAGTTGTTCTTAAAAATTGAAAAAATACTAAAAGTAGAAAATAGTAGTAGTGATTCCTTCCATGCTTGCATAAGGTTATGGATGGAGGTTTTGATGAGTGATGGTATTGATGCGATCAAGGATGAGGTTGAGTATGAAACGCATTTCTTCCCTAACTTCTATTGCGATTTCCCTAGTGGATTGGCAATGTTCACAATGTAAATGGTGTGGGTAATGAGTGCGGAAGTTTTCCGGGTTGTTTTGATTTGAGTTATGCGGATGTTGTGGTGGAAAAATAGGAAAATATGGATCAACATCCGGAATATTTGTAAATGGTGGTGGAAAAGAACCTAGATGTTCTTGTAATGTGATGGGAGCTAATGGTGGGGATGTTTCAAGATTTTAAAAGATAGTATTTGGAGATGTGGGTGGTGTTGAAAAGACTATTTCTTTTTGTTTAGGTTGTTTAGATCTTGTTGGAGTCTTAAGGAGTTCCAAAAGAGTGACTTTAGGTGGTGATGAAGTTGGTGTACTTGTTGGTGATGAGGGAGGTGCTATAATGGAAGCATCTTGTGGTGAGTTGTTTGTTGAGGATGACCCATTTGAGGTTGGTTTTGCTAAACAACAAGATCAGATACTAATCCGTGCGGATATCCTAGAGTTTGATTGTGGTATTTTGGATGGTGGTAGCACAAAGGTTTGGGTATCATGAAGATGATTGTTTGTACTAAGTGATTCATCTAAAGGGCTTTTGGAAGACATGGTGTATTGTGTATGTGAGGATAGGATGGATTATGCAAGCATTTTGGGAGTTCTATATATAGAAAAAAACAAAGCATTGTAATGAATGCTTGACCAAAATGTGGATTAAAATCTAATGATTAGATATGAATTCAAGGCATGTGATCATGAGAACACAAGCATTAAAGAGCATACTCCAAAAGAATGAAACAAATGTGGATTTTTCATCCAAAGTGAAAAAATAGAAGGTGAAAACAGCTTCTGTTTCACGGATCCCACGGATCCTTCCTTTGAGGGATCCGTCCAGCATGAAGGTTGGGATCCGTGGGTCCTGGTGATCCAGCAGCACAAAAGTGGAAACATTTTGTCTATTGTGTGCCTATATGCAAACTATTTGGAGTTACGGTTATCTCGACTCCTAAAAAGAAAAAGAAAAATAAACTAGAAGTATAAAAACATCCTATTGAGATAACCCGAAAACACATATTTAGTACATGAGTACGTAATTTTGTGTTATCAATGCTCCTAATTCATTGTTGCTTAAATGAATGTACCCGAAAACACATATTAGTTATGTGTCCTCTTTAGCATTCAAAAGACATGAGATGCAATGAAAACGGGTTTTTACTTAGTATTAATAATGAAAAAGCGATTTGTCCTAGACGTGAGAAATTGCTTTTGTGAAATTGATACGGGAAGGTATCATCCTTTTAGAAAACATTGTGAAAGTCGGTTTTCTTTGAAAATGTGTATATAAAAAAAATTAAAAGTGGAAAGCTCAGCTTGTGTTTTGAAAATTCCCGTATTGTTTGTGAGTTGTGCGTGAAATAGAGATCCTAGACTCAGAAAGAAGAAGGCTAGTGTTTACATACCTTGTAGAGTCAAATAAGTTACGACATTTGTTCCATTAGACCAAGACCAAGACGAAGTAGGTTGAATTGTTCCCCTCTTCAGCGGTTTGGTGAGGACGTCGACTATGTTATCTTCGGATGCTACCTTCTCAATAGAAATGTTCCCCTTTTGAACATTGTCTCTTAAGAAGTGATGACGAATCTCTATATGCTTTGTGCGAGAATGCAATACCCGATTCTTGCTTAAGTCGATGGCACCTTTGTTGTCACATAGGATGGCTATGTCGCTTAGATGAATGTCGTAGTCTACTAACGCTTGTTTCATCCATAGTGCTTGTTGGCATGCTTTGCCGGCGGAGACGTACTCGGCTTCGGTTGTTGATATTGCAAGTGCCGTTTGTTTCTTAGAAAACCAAGATGTTAAACAACATCCCATAAAAGTACATACCCCACTTGTACTTTTTTATCAACGTAATCACCGCATGGTCGAATCTGCATATACAATTGTTTCTACTCCCGTGCCCTTAGGATACCATAATCCTAATTGTGTTGTACCCTTAATATATCTAAATATCCTTTTACGGCTTCTAGGTGTGATGTTTTAGGGTCTTCTTGAAACCTAGCACATAAGCAAACACTAAACATGATATCCCGCCTACTTGCCGTGAGGTAGAGAAGGCTACCTATCATGCCACGATATTTAGTATTATCTACGGATTCTCCGTCTTCATCTTTTGTGAGTTTGGTGTCGGATGACATTGGAGTCCTAATTGGTTTTGACTCTTCTAGACCGAATTTCTTTAACATCTCCTTGATGTATTTAGATTGATTGAAGAAGATACCATCTTCTACTTGTTTTATTTGTAGACCAAGAAAGAAACTAAGTTCTCCCATCATACTCATCTCGAACTCGTCATGCATGATTTTAGAGAAATCATCACACATGTCTTGACAAGTGGATCCGAATATAATATCATCTACATATATTTGTACTATGATTATATGTGACTCTCTTTTCTTAGTAAAAGTGTGTTGTCAACTAACCCCATGGTATAGTTGTGTTTAACTAGAAATGACTTGAGTCTATCATACCAAGCTTTTGGAGCTTGTTTAAGACCGTAAAGGGCTTTCTTTAATTTATACATATGTTTGGTTTTCAAAATCAATGAAGCCCGGAGGTTGAGCTACATATACTTCTTCATTTATGAAACCATTTAGAAAAGCGCTTTTGACATCCATTTGATAAAGCTTTAGATCATTAGCACAAGCATACGCAAGAAGTATTCTTATAGACTCTAATCTAGCCATGGCGGCGTAGGTCTCATCAAAGTCTATTCCCTCTTGTTGGTTATACCCTTGAGCAACGAGTCTAGCCTTGTTCCTAGACACTACCCCGTTTGCATCTAATTTGTTTTTATAAACCCATTTGGTTCCTATTATGGTTTGATTACTAGGTGGAGGGACAAGTGTCCAAACATCATTAGAAACAAATTGATTTAGTTCTTCTTGCATAGCCATTACCCAACTCTCATCTTTTATGGCTTCTTGTGTATTCTTAGGTTCTAAGGTTGAAACGAAACAAAACAAGCTACTTTGGTTTTGAACTTGAGACCTTAATGTTCGTTCGTTTAGTTTTCCTATGACTTTATCTACGGGGTGATCTTTGGACTCTTCAATGTTTATTATTTCATCACTTAGAGGTTCTTCTTCTTCACTTATCCTTTTCTTTATTACTATAGCTTCACTTTCTATAATCTCGTCATCGACAAGAGGTGGAGAGGGTTTGGGTGGACTTTCATCAAATTTTATATTTAATGACTCTTCTACCTTCATTGTTTCTTTGTTTAATATGACATAAGCTTTGCTATTTGGCGAGTAACCTAAAAAGATACCTTCGGTTGATTTAGGATCAAATTTTGTAAGGTAATCTTTAGTGTTAAGAATAAAACATTTACTACCAAAGACTCTAAAGTGATTTAACGTAGGCTTTTTGCCTCGAAGTAACTCATATGGAGTTTTTCCTAAGATTGGTCTAATTAAGACTCGATTGAGTATATACGTTGAAGTATCAACGGCATTACACCAAAACTTTTGAGGTATGGATTGTTCATTAAGCATGGTTCGACTCATTTCTTGTAGGGTTCTATTCTTTCTTTCTACTACCCCATTCGATTGTGGAGTGCGTGGAGCCGAGAAGTTGTGAGTAATACCATTAGCGTCACAAAAAGCTCTGAATTGCACTTCATTATCGAATTCCCTACCATGAT
The DNA here is from genome assembly GCA_910596185.1 of Chrysanthemum makinoi. Classification (NCBI taxonomy): domain Eukaryota; kingdom Viridiplantae; phylum Streptophyta; class Magnoliopsida; order Asterales; family Asteraceae; genus Chrysanthemum; species Chrysanthemum makinoi. The sequence goes on along the minus strand of OU343219.1, from coordinate 91,730,331 downwards.
CCGTCCTAATAGACACTATGGGACTTCCTAGTTGTCTTTGGATCTTTTTGCTTAATATTTCAAAATAATTAAAGGTTTCCGTTTTGTTCTTTAAGAATTTTGTCCATGTATACCTAGAATAGTCATCCACTATGACCAAAGTGTAGTAGTTGCCTCCATAACTTTGGATAGCGGATGGACCAAATAAATCTATATGTAGTAATTCTAGACACCTAGTTGTGGACACCATGTTTTTAGCTTTATGACTTGAATGAGCTTTTTTTCCTACATTACAAGCATCACAAAAACGATGTTCATATTTTAACTTAGGTAGATCTCTTACTAGATCTTTGGATGATAGCGATTGAAGAAGTCGCATGTTGGCGTGACCCAATCTTCGATGCCATAAGGTCCAAGTATCATCCATAGAGGTAAGACATAGTTTGTCTTTAGGTTCATTACCGATTTTAATGACATAGACTCCATGTTTCCTAATTCCTCTTCCTATGGTTATGCCATATTTAAGTATCTTACTACGGTTTGGTAAAAGTACATTGCACTTTTTATCACATATTTGTCCTATACTTAAGAGGTTAAAGTTTAGGTTTTCTACGTGACACACATCGTTAATGGTTAGAGATTTGTTAGAAATCGTACCTTTACCGATGATTCTACCTTTGCTATTTCCAAACACCACATTACCTCCATTGAAGGATTCATATGTGGAGAATAGATCCCTATTGCCGGTCATGTGCCCCGTGCACCCGCTATCCTTGACCCATTCATCGGGGTCTAGGTCGACCTTTAAGCACACCTAAAACAATAATAAACTCAAAAGTTTGGTCCCCATTTGTTCATGGGTCCATTAGTGTTAAACATTCCATTCATGTTAGACATGTATGGATAAGATGAGTATGCATTCCATGGAGCATAGTTTTGAAAAGGAAAACCGTTTTGCATGTTTGGATTCCATCCCATTTGATGGTTACTTTTCGGGTAAACGTTATTAGGTCTCCTAAATGAATTAGATTTTGAAAAAGATGGAGCTTTGTTTCTTGCAAAAGTAGGATTATATTTTGGAGGTGGTTGTCTAGTGGTGACATGAGTTGGTTTCTTCCTATTAACTCTAACAAACTCAGTTCTAGATGAAGAAGCTACGTTATTGCTACTGTTTGCTACAACAGATCCACATATCCCTTTATGTACACTAGCCGGTTCCCTTTTTATGGGATCCGTGGGATCCGCCACAACAGTGGCTGGTTTTTCTAGTTCCTTAACAAATTTTGTTTCTTTACTTTCACTAGTTGATGGATCAAGTTGTTGACTACCTAGACCCTTTTGATTGTTACCGGTTTTAACGCCATCGAGTATTATATCTAAAGTGTTCGTACTCATTCTAGCAATTTTAGAATCTAAGTGATCCACTAGTGTTTGAAGTTGAACGCAAAGTTCACATTCACCACTTGCTATTTTACCCTTTTCTAAACGTTTTAGTTTTGCTTTTAAATCTATGACTTCTTTATCTAAACGTTGATTTTGACTCTTTAAAAGTTTGTTTTTGTTAACTAGTTTTAAGCTAATATTGCATAGTTTATCATATTCATTATGCAATGAGTCGTCATCAAGTGATGAGCTACTATAGTATTCGTGACATACCTCGCCATTTGCCATGAGACAAATTTCTTCGTCCTCCTCGTCGCCCATTCCCCATGTGCCGCTCACGAACGCCTTTTGATCATCCCGTTTGGGACACTTACTAATAAAGTGGTTTGGGTCCCCACATTTAAAGCAAGTACGATCATCCTTTGGCTTTTCGTCCTCTTTGCTTTTCCGAAAGCCTTTCTTATCGTCATACGGTTGTTTGACGTATCTTCCATTTCTTCTAAAGAACTTTTTAAAGTCCCTTACCGCCATAGTGTACTCTTCGTCGTCACTACTTGAAGAGGAGTTCTCCTCATCGCTCGAAGCCTTTTTGGCTTTAAGGGCAAGAGATTTGTGTTTCTCTTTCACCTTTGAGGCTTCAGAATCTTTAGCAAGGACAAGCTCGTAGACTTTTAGGTTGCCTATGAGTTCATCGAGGGTGAGGATTGTCAAATCTTTTGACTCTTCGATCACCGTCACCTTGGATCTCCACTTCGATGGAAGTGCCCTTAGATATCTCCTAACATGGTTACGGCTAGAAAAAGATTCATCAAGTGCTTGTAAAGATGTAATAATAGTATTAAAGTTAGCAAATGAATGATCTATAGTTTCCTCATCCGATATTGAAAATTGTTCATATTGTTGAACAAATAAATCAATTTTATTATTTTTAACTTGTTGGTTGCCTTGATGAGTTACAACTAAAGAATTCCAAATTTCTTTAGAGGTTTTAAGCATAGAAATTCTTTCGAATTCCTTTTCGGTAAAGCATTATATAAAACCATTTTTGCTTCACTATTTTTAGAAAGCTTTTCTTCATTTCATCGTTTAGTTTATCATGAGGTATGTGAACTAAATTTCCTTTATCATCATTTGAGGTAGCCTCAAAATCACCTTCAACAATAATGTACCAAAGATCAATATCTTTAGACTTCACATATGTTTCGAATCTATTTTTCCAATATATAAAACCATTAGTTTCAAGTAGTGGTGGTCGTTGCATAGATTGCCCGTCCTTATAATTTTCGAACCCATAGTGATCGAAAAGTTTTTAAAATACAATTTTATTTTAAAACTTTTATAAACTTAGCTCTTGATGCCAATTGTGGAAAACTAGAAGGGGGTTGAATAGTTTTGCCGATTTTAAGTTAGTTTCAAAAACTTTAGATTCGTTAATATGTGAGATCTTATGGATGTAGAGAAAGTATAGATCTAATGATAAAGCAAGTAAATAAAGTAAAGCGAAGGGAAAGAAAAGACACAACCGATATATAGTGGTTCGGCTACAAGGACACCTTCCTTGCCCTACTCCACTCCCCGAGTCACCTACTCGAGAGTTCAAGCACTATGTCAACAAACTCCTTCACTTGGCGGAGAAGCCTTCACAACGTCGCTTACACTTTTTCCGGTACAAAGCTAAATACCGAGTTCGTAGCACGGTGGACCAAACCAACACAACTATTACACAACAAATATGTGAAATATAATACAAGATCTTCGCTACAGAAATCTTGAGGAGTGACAAATCAATCAAGGACCCCTTACTTGGATGACTTGTAGAATGCTCGTGATCTCGCCTTAGAGAAGGACCTATATGAGGATCACAAATAGAAAGAAAGAAGAACAACTCTCTAGATCAAGTGATCTATATGTTAGAAGAGAATGAGAGTGTATGAGAGATTTAGTAAGAAGAGGGTTGAGTTAGAATGAAGAAATAGCTCTCTATTTATAGGCAAAATTCTTCACTGTTTCCCGGATCCCACGGATCCCTTCCACTTGGGATCCGTCTAGTGTAATCCTAGGGATCCGTGGAACGCTCCTCTTTGCCCATGGGTTTTTTGGTTATGGGTCATGGGTTATGGGTTGGTCCATGGGTTTTCTTTAGATTCAATGTATCTAAGTATACATTGCATCTAGTCTACTTGGGTATGGGTTAAGATCTAAGGGTTATGGTCCATGGGTTATAGTTTTTACCCATCCTAATAAACTATTACAACAAATGCTTAATTATTACATTTTTATATTTAAATGGCTATATGTAAATGCTTTACAAAAATAACATATATCCTTATAATTATACTTAAGATAACATTACATTTGTTATCAGCAAAACACAAAGAGATCACAAAATATTAATAAACGTTTTTACGGTTTATTTGTATTAACAATAGCGATCAATTTAGTTCGGGCACAATCTACTTACTAGCATAAGTAGTGAAACAACAGTTATTTAAGTTCATATAAGGGTAAAGTAAAAGCAAGTAGTTGAGCATGTATCTCCCACAAAGAGTTTATAAAACACTAAAACAAGTAAAAATGGGCTACTTAACTCACCCGGATGCAATGATTATGATGTCAAAAGTGGATACACTCTAAATGAGGCGCAATCTCAATCACACCTGGCTACATGAATGATATGATTCTAATATAAGTAATGATGTCATGTCATGCATGCAAACTCATATGATATCCATACCACTTGTGCATTTTTGAAAATAAAGTTTATCGTCGAAAATAAGTTTATAACGTCCCGTCAAGTTATAAATTACTTTATAAGTACTTACGTTGAAATGATATCCTACGATAGTCATTTAGTGATTTATTAAGAAATTATAGTTTTTCGTCGTAAAACAATATCATTTGACAATTCATGAAAGTGACTAAATGGCCTTGAAAAGCTAGTCGTAAAAATAGTGAATATAGAGTGTTAGGAAACAAACTCAATGGTTTTGGAAAGCTTGTAACGTTATCTCCAAGTCTTAGCTTTTAAAATTTTATCATAGAGGTCTCGATCATAGAGAAAAATATAGTGTAAGTATGGTACTTGGACTAAAAATATTGTTTAAGGTTGGTTTTCAAGCAAAGTTTGAGTGACCGTATATTATTCGTTACAACTCCGTTTGACGAACGGCTGAACATTTTGGAAAATAGGCTAGGTGATCTCACTTTTACTAGAAAACATCGTTTTCTAAAAAGTATTCTATCGATGTGAAAAACAACTCCAAACATGGTCACTAGCGACAACTAGTTTGGCTAATAGAAAATATATATGTAAGTGTTTTATACTTGTGAATAATAGTTACGACATCCTTATTTAAACGCGTGTAATTTAGTCGTTATAAGTCCGTTTTCTACGTTTTATATATCTTTAGCTTCGTGTTAATGTATACTAATATATTTTTGATAAATCGACGCATTTAGATAACGCTTAAAACTCATTTTTGACCCTTTTTGGACAGTATAACGTTTTTCGAAAATATAGTTTTCTGCCGTTAAACTTGAAAATAGCATAACTTCTTCGTTGTAAATCCGTTTTAACCGTTCAAGCGTACGGTTTCATTTAAAGTATATTTTTCTGAATATCTAACCCAAAATAATCTATAACCTGTCATTCCAGATTTCACAAAAATGTCAGACCTCATTTTAAAGGATTTAATGAAAATGATTTTTTCTTGCGTAATACTTGTTTCAATCACTTCAAATCAACGCCAAATCTATTATAAACCTACCATACACCTTCTTAGGGTGTCCGCGAGTTCCTAAACATCATCAACAATGATATGTTTCGAGGATTAATTATAGGATGATGCAACTCATAATATAATTACTAAAACAATTAAAAATTGGTATGATTAGTAGTATATTTGCATGATTTTCTTACTAGATCATAAAAATACATCAAGTAAGAGTATGAAAGATTAGGAAAAATTATTAGAAACTTACTTGAATGTGTTGGAATCACTCCTAAACCTTATTCAAGTGTTAGTTACTCATATGTAATAGTTAGCTTATTATGGCCTTTATGTTTGTTATTAGCCTTAGGCTTATGTAGAAGGCCCATAAGCCTAGGCCTAGCCCAATAAGGAAAGGAAGGGAACTAGGAGTGTTGCCCTAGCTTCCCTCCTATAAATACCCTTGTAAACCTTCATTTGAAGGTTGGTTGTTCAAGTTATTCTCTTTCACTCCTCTCATGCGTACGTTTCATATTAGCGTGTGTGTGTGTTTGGAATCTTGTTCAATCACCTCTCTATCTTTCTTATTAAGCATTGTGGTAAAACCTTGTGACCTAACAGTGGTATCAATAAGCCAAATAGTTGGGTGTACTTTCGTTTGTTTTTGAAGTTTTTTGGTTTTGGGTCTTCTCTGGCGTAAAGATACGCATTCTTGGCTCTCTTAAAAACTTATTTTTTTCACTTTTTAATCCAAGATTCTTGTACTTTCAACGTTTTAAGGTGTTAAAATACTTGTTTTGGCAAAAAGTTTCAAACTTTATGCGTGGATCATTGTTTTTGAACTAGTTTTTATTAAGTAGGTGTCATTCTCACGCTCATTTTGAGTGCTTTGGATCATCAAGTTTCACACTTTTGTGTTATTTTGGTGTTATTGAAGCTATTTCATCACACAAAAGCTGGTTTAGAAACATCTTTGGGCAAAATCAAAATTCAGGTAATCCTACGGCGTGTGAAACCCTAAATACGTAAGATTATCCTTGGTTTGATCTTCATTTTATTGGTTTTATTCCGTGTTTTCTTACTTGGATAAGCGAAAATCGTCGACTTTGGATATCTTTCCTTTGTGATAGTGTAAAAAGATCATTTGAGCAAAACCTAAAATTCATAGCATAGCTTACGGCGTAGAAATCTAACGCCTAAGATCTTTCTTACGCCTAAGCCTTGTCTTCGCATAAGAAAATCTCATGAAACTATGCTTAACTTTTTAAGCCTAACTTTAGTGTCTTTTCCTCTACTTAGCGTAAGCTAAATCTCTCAGCGTAACTCCTCGTTCTGTAACTTTGGTGTTTTCGCAGCATAAGTGCTACTTGATTCTTGTCTTTTCGCCTAAGGATACTTCATCAACAAAGGTTCATTCGACTACAAAGATCCATTTTTACCAACGCAAGTTTATCAACATGTCACAACCACCATACTCTAACTATTTCCCTTACACTTATCCTCATCCTCAGCGTCAACAACAACTAACTCCACAACATCAACAATGGAATCAACAACAAACAATTTATCAACAACAATTTAACCAACTACATACTCCACAACTTAAACGTCCACAACCTCAAATGGTTCAAACACCAAAGTCTTCAAGCTCAATCATACACAAATGACTTTAATCAACATCCATCAAGGATCACTATGAGGAAACCCACTTGGTTTGCAAAGATGTTTGAAATTTAAGCGACCAACAATCAATTCATGAGGCTAGTTCACTTGATAGACCTCAATGCTCCTCCAGAAACTACGATCAATGGGTGATAAGGTTCTTTGATTTTGTGATCTAAAAAGCATGGAAAAGTTCTTAAAGAAGGTTATCTTGGAAGGTCCTTTTGAGATGCCCTCTTGTCATTGTACCGGAGATCAATGCCATTCCCCAAGAGATGAACAAGCGAACATTGCTCTTGTTGCGAACTTGAATCCTCAAGAACTTCTACACTATAGGCGAGATGAGCTTGCAATGGAATATATCCTCTAGGATTACCAAACCTAATTCTTACGTAGTGTTGATGCTCAAAAATTTTCAAAAGAAAATGTGGGATCATATTAGATCTTCTTATGGAAGGATCGGTACTCAATCGAAGATTTGGAATCAAAATTTACTTGCTTATGAACACTTCATGATTGAACCTGGAGAGACACTCGAGTCCTATCATCACCGATTTTCGGACATCATCAATGATTTGGATAAACACAACATCCATAAGAATTTGCATTGAATACTAAGTTCCTAAGTAGTCTTGGTCACAATGGGAGAAGTATGTCATTTTTCTCCGTCAAGCTAAAAACATGCATCAGTCTACCTACGGTTGTTTATGCGATTACTTGAAGCCTCATGAAAAGGAAGTTGATAGGGAAAGGATTCTCCGTGCTCAAATTGCTCCACCAGCATCCGGGAAAATCAACAACTTGCCTATATGCTCAACAAATTATTCTCCTCAACGGCAACTCAACCAAGCTGCTTCAAACCCACAAGCGATCAATCATCAACCTCAACAAAATCGGTTGGTTCCTTACAACAACAATGATCAAGCACTTCATAATGAGGAATCCGATCCGTTGAAGCATTGCAAAAGGATTTGCTATGATTGCTAATGCCTTTTAGCGTTATACCAACAAATCCAACAGCGTATTAGTTCCTCATCTAATACAAGGAATCAGGCTGTTGTAAACAATGGGCGAGTTGAAGTTGAGAATGCGTGGTTATGGTTGGTCGAGATGAAGCGGTGGTCAAGGTTTAATCTTTGTGGTAGGAATAACATGAGCTCAAGTGGTGGAGCGAGAAATGCTCGGCATGGTTGAATGGTCTTGATGCTACAAGCTAATGAGAAGGACACACGGCTAATGCATGCCCAACCAGGACTAAGGCGGTGCTTATTTCAAAGGCTCTTCTTTTGGCTCTTAAGGATGAAGTGGTGGAACTCTCCGAGACAAAAACAGAGCTTTATGGCGAATCGGCTTAGATGATGATATGGAGGACTTGCGAGGCCAATCAGGTATTATGTTGATGGCTAATATCACGGAGTTACACATAGGTGACCAGCCAGTGTATGACAGCGATGAAACTGTCTCGGTACCGAACAAACCATATTTATCTCACGATCTCATATCTCCGCCAACATCGCACCGTGAGGCTCAGGAATGTTCAAAATGAGTCATCATCTCATTCGAGCGATTTTCAACTAGACCCGTAGTTATATTTGGCGATCAAGATGACCAACCGGTTTCCCTTGATAATCAAATTGACTCCGTGGTCATACTTGAGATCTCCATGATCATGTTGAGACTTCGCGTTGAACACGCGAGAACTTTTGCCTCATCCAGATTTTGATCGTTTAATACAAGACCAACAAACCATAGTGGAAGAATATGCGTGCCATTAATGGGACTTGAAATGCAAAATGCCTTTGTTAACCAAGGATTTTGAATGTTTACAAAAGCAACTCAACTTTTTCAAAACTTCAGAAAAGCGTGAAGCGGTTTTGAGCGACCTTTGCCAAATCTTATCAAAATGAAAAATATTTAGAAAGGCAGATCGTGATCTAGCCGATTGAAGAATGCTTTGTTATGCGAAATAGAACAATGAAACATGAACATAAAAAGCAAATTAGCGCTCTCACCTTGGAAAATCAAAAGCTAAAAGTGAGTTGTTAACTTGTCAAAAGTTCTCTGCATACAAAAGCATTCAGCAAGCGAATAGATGATCATCTTGAAGAAATCATCGGCTTGCAAAACAAACTTAAAGAGTTTAAAACTGTTTTTACAAACATGAAGTCGGTCCATGACCATTGAAAAGTTTACTTTAAAACCCAACCCAAATGGATATGGACGAATCTTCTTTGATTACAAACCTAAGCTTTCAACAAAAACATTCAAACCAAATCGAAGTTTCGGTCTTGAGAATATAAAGTTGATAATTACTGTTATGAATGTTGTTGAATATCATCGTCAAGAGGAATTAGATCACGAGAAGAGAGTCGATCAAAATTAGAAAAAGTTGTTTACAACAAACCTTTTAACTATTCAAAAGCGGTCACTTCGTCACACTGCAGGATTCTTCTAACACACCAAAGTTATCATCAAAACACCTTAGTCTTCTAATGTTAATCCCCAACAGTTATGCACAAATTTATGGTCCTTTACCTTCCATCGGTGAAGTAAATTCAAAAACCTGAATCGAAAAATTCTTAGATATTTTGACATCTTCATGGTTGACCTCAAAATTTTACAACATGAGATAGAATATGGTTACGAAATCAAAATTGATCATTTTCAATTGCCTCAGCAGAACAAAGAGATTTTCAAAAAAATCTTTTACCTAATGTTAAAAACTTGAAAAATTGTGCATTAGCACGGGAAAGGATTTTCATAAGGAACTTGGAGTGATGAAGGTCGTTTTGAGAAAGCGAAACATCTATTTCTAATACTAAGCGTAAAAGCTGTTGAGAAAAGATGTTGATCGACTCTTGGAAGATGTCATCACGTCGATGTCCATAATGTTGTGCTAAAATTCTTTGTCATATGCATTTGATCATACCTCTGGCGATCTTTGTTGAATCGTGATACATGTTGAGAACAACGATAATGTGCTTGGTCGAGTCCTTAAAGTTGAAAACAAGCGATTGCGAACTTTCAAATGCAATTAAATCGTCTTAATTGGTGTCAAAAAAGATATTCACGATCAACAAATTGCTTTTCAACATAAAATCGCGATTCGCATTGCAAAATCTTACGATCTAAATTTGAGCATTTGGATGATCAACGTGTCTTTTAAGTGTCAAATCTCAAAATATGAACAAGAACTTTTAAAAGTCTAAAAGGAATATGGTGTCATATTTGATTTACTCAAAAGACTCGTGATGAAGCATCAAATGAACTTGATCATTATCTTGCACACACTAAAGAAGTTATGCATTTTCTTTGAAATGTTAGGTCACGAAAATCAAGATCGATTCACACTATCCTCAAGTTAAGAGAAATGTTAGGAAAGTATGAACAACTTCCATGACCATCATTAAAGTGCTTGATAACACAGTACTCATGAACCTAAATTTCTACCAAATCACAAGTAGCTAGCGTGCTTCCTTCTCTTGAAAGCAGGGAATAGTTGAGCCTTTTAGCGCCAGCACTTCACGGCCTAGGAGCACTCAATCGAAGAGTAGGAAGTTGCGACCTAAGAAAAGATCAATCAAGAATGCTAAAGTAGAAGAACACCCTAGGACTATGAATAAGACTCACGTTGCCTCCACTATAGATATTGCGTCTAACAAATGTAATAGAAATAGTGATGCTTTAAACCGTTAAGTACTTTTGATATTGGTGATAAGCACCTTGTGATCTTTGTGGTAAAAGTATGAATTGATTGTCATGATAAATGTGTTGCTAAAGCTATCATCTCTATTTAAGGAATCCAAGAACTGAGATACCTCTAGGCCCACTAATCTTACTAAATCATTGCTTGGTAGACGCCATCTTTAGATTCTAAGAAGCGCATTCGTCCTGTAGCTCATTTCACCTCCTAGAATGTAGTACCACCTAGTGCATTCACTAAGACTAAAGCAAATAGTAGTTATAGATGGCAGAAATGGATATATAACACACTAGGATTTAAATGGATACCTATAGCTATTGATGTTTGTATATCTACTATAAGCGCTCTGAACCCTCTAACATTTGGGTTCCAAATCTACTTCTATTCCATCATTATGCGTATATGTATATCACGGTGATCTGATCATTCTCGGATTGTTGATAGCGGATGTTCCGACACAGGCAATCTTAAAGCTGTTATCAAACTTTATTGCAAAGTTCATTTGCTTTGTGAGGTTAGGGAATGATCACTTAGCGGCTATCATAGACTCACGGAGACTATGTCAATGGGAACATCGAAATTAGCAGGGTTTACTATGTGGAAGGCCTCGGTCATATCTGTTTTGATGGAAGTGGGATTTGATGATTTGGAGGTTGCTTTCTGGAAAACTTGTTTCATTAAGTGATCTACAAGGAAATGATCTTATGCCTGGATCGCGTAATTCTAGTCTCTACACTATATCTATGAAAGACATGGTTGCTTCATCTCCCATCTGTTTACTTTCAAAGGAAACATCAACAAAATCTGACTGCTATGGATAGGTCTCTCACATCTAAACTTTCAAACCATCATCAACCTTGCTTGACACAAACTAGTTGAAGGACTTCCACGGTTTAGGTATTCTAAAGATCATCTTTGCTAACTTGTGAACAAGGCAAAAGCACTCGTGCTCATTTTCCTTCAAAGGTGGAACCTGACTCTCGACATGTGCTTCATCTTCTTCACATGGATTTGTGTGGCCGATCTTGTATGAGCGATCAATGGCAAGCGCTACATCTTAGTAATTGTTGATGACTATTCACTATTTGGACTTGGGTCTTTTCTTGAAGCAAAGATCAAGCTCCACAAATGATCATCACCTTTCTCCGCGAAAATACAAGTTATTTCACGTACCCGGATTCGACTAATGAAACGAGATAAGGCAACTGAATTTGTTAATCAAACTCTTCGTGAATTCTATGAGAAAGTGGAAATTGAGCATCAAACATCTATTGCCGCGTACACGGAGACAAAGCGGAGTTGTCGAAGGAAGAAACCGAGCGTTAGTGGAAGGCTGCAAACAATGTTAATCAATGCTAAACTTCAGGATTACTTATGGTAGGAAACGTATCTCTTGCATGCTATACTCAAAACCGTTCTATGATTACAAAAGCATAACAAAACACCTTTGAGCTTCGTCCATATGAGAAAACCGTCTAAACACTTTCATGTATTTGGATCTCTTTGCTATCGAATAATGATCGTGATGACTTTGGAGCTCAAAGCCGACATTAGGTCTTTATGGGATCTTGTGATAATTCCAAGGTTTCGAATCTGCGGAATCGTCGTACAAAGCGAGGTGATGGAAGCGATTCATGCTCATTTGATGAACTTACGGAAATGGCTTCGAGTATAACTTGACTTAGAACCCGGTCTGGACACAACCGCTTAAACTTCCCCAAACCCCATCATCGGTGAACAAAGCCCCCCCTTACTCGTCAACAAATGGAAAGGTTATTTGTCTCTCTCATTTGCTCAGGATGGCGATATTGATGAACGTGCTCCGAGTGTATCCATTTGTTTCGCTCTGACGATAATACTCTATACCCGATACACCGCTACAACAACTCGCACCGTTGAAGATGCACCTACACCGCTTGACTCCACCACAACAGCTTGAACAAACCGCTCCAACAATGATGAAGATGCCTGCGATGATTTTCTAATGTAGTACCCCCACCGCAGATTTTGATCCAAATGCGTTCTTCAACCCGCTTGCTAATGAGACGCTGCACTGAGATGTCGCTGAATCTTCAACAAACCATTTGAATCCTCGAATTCGCACAATGTATATCAACATCAACCCTCCACACATAGATGGACTAAAGACCATCCTCCTCGGAAAACATTATTGGCAACCCGAATCAACCATGAATTACAAGACAACGCCTTACTGACGGTGAACATTGCATTTATGCACTCACCGCTCGCATGCAATCAACCTAAAACATCAAAGACGCAATGACAAAAGACAACCGGATTGAATCCATGCAAGAAGAACTCAACCAATTCAAACGTCTTGAAGTATGGGAACTGGTTGAAAGACCAACAGGAGTCTACGCCATTGGTCTCAAATGGATTTGGAAAACAAATTGGATCTTTGTCAAGGAAATGTTATCGTAAATAAGTCACGCCTCGGTGGCTAAGGGTTATCGCCGAGGAAGAGGGTATTGACTTTGAAGAATCTTTTGCTCCGCTGTTGCCTTGAAACTTTATTCGCTCGATATTTCTAGCGCTCGCAGCTCATATGAATATGACGGTCTATCGGATGGATGTCAAAGCTGCGCTTCTCAATGGACAACTTAAAGAAACGGTTTATGTCGATAACCCTGATGGATTCGCTTGATCCCGAGTTTCCTAATCACGTCTACAAACCGAACAAAGCTCAGATGGTCTCAAACAAGCTCCTCGGGCATGGTACGATAAGCTATCATCCTTCCTCATTGCTAATAATTTCACCAAAGGTTCAGTTGACCCAACTCTTTTTATACAATATCACGGGGCACATATCTTAATTGTTCAAATTTACGTGGATGACATCATTTTTGGGTCTACACATAAAAAGTTTTCAATCGCTTTTGCAAAACTAATGAAGAAAAATTTTGAAATTTCATGATGGGTGAACTCATGCTCTTTCTAGGTGCAAGTTCATCAATCACCCCAGTGTAATTATTTTCTTGAGTCACCCAAATATGCCCTTGAATTGTTAAACAAATTTGGAATGAAAACACTTGACACCTATACCACACCAATGGCTCATACCAAGAAGCTAGACGCTGATTTACATGGGAAATTGGTGGACCCTACCAAATATTGTAGTATTATTGGGTCTCTCATGTATCTAACGACCTAGCGGCACTATATTGTCTTTGCCGCTTATCTATGCTCCCGTTATCGGCCGCGACCAACTGAAACCCACCTCTCGAGGCTAAAAGAATCCTCCATACATAAAGGGAACCATTAACTTGGGGATCCGTATCCGGGATTCGGTTTTGAACTAATCGCTTTTATCAACCACGCCAGATGCTTAGACTCACTTTGGAAAAGAAAAAGCACTTGGGGAGCTTACAATTTCTTGGTGATAAACTCGTGTCATGGCAATCAAGAAAAAGCAGGATTGTACATCGTATCCTCAACGAAAGCGGCGTAATATGTAGCCATGTCCGCATGTTGTGCTCAAGTCATCAGGATGAGAACACAACTCAAAGACTATGGTTACGTATTTGACGTAATCCCGATATCGCTGCGACAATCGGAGTGCCATTGCAATCTCGCAACTGCAAATTGGCCAAGACTCGGCACTTTCAATCAAAGCACATCGATCTTGATATCATTTCATCAAGGATCCGCGTGGACGGAACATGGTACCGTTGAATTATATTTGTAGGGATACGAGAATACCAATTGGCAGATCTTCTCACCAAAGCCTTGCCTCCGCTAGGTTTAATGAGTTGGTCCACCGGATTGGTATGAGGTGTTTGACTCAAGAGGAATTTGATGACCTCCTAAAAGCTTTAAAACCTGCCAAACACCAAAATCTCTTTTGTAAATAAAATTTTCAAAAAAAAAACAAAATACAAAAATATAAAACCGAATAAAAACAACAAAAATATTCTTCTAATCTATTTTCTTTCAACATGGCAAAGTATTTCTTCGTCAACACTATAATCTTTCAAAATTTAATATTTTTCCGATCAAGTGTTGAGGAGGAGAAAATAAATTCACTTAACCTGCTTCAAAACATCGTATTACTTGCATGTTATCTTATCTCTCGTTGTTTCTTTTATCAATGGTGGTAAACTTTTTACGGTTAAAATGACACCTCCTCGGACTAAATTTATAACCTTTCATTATTTCTTAAGTCAGGGGATTAATGTCGTCAAAGTTTCTTTCCTAAAAACTTTGTTTGGTAACCAAAATGGAAGTTAAAAGGCTTTGTATGAAAAAGGAAAAAGGTGGAGGGACCAAAAGCTGTCAAAAGATTAAAGTTATTTTTAATAAAAACTCTCCCACCTAACAATTTATCACTTCACATTTATTACTCATAACCTACTAACCTATGCATAGAATTCACTCAAGAAATCCTGTTTTGATCATAATTTGTAAGTGTTTTATGATTGTAACATGTTTCTAAACATTGGTTTTGATTTTCAAATCAAATCCAACGGTTAAATCTACTTATATGGGTGATTTTGTGTTCTACGATAAGCGTATGAACACATGATCATGTGTTATGTGTTTGTGGTTAAAAAGATAGTGTCAAAATGCTTTTAAAACATCAATGATATCTTTTTATCCTCAAATACACCCGTAAACACTTAATGGATTTTGATAATTAGGTTTATGAGTCGATTGGGTATTTTCAAATGTGAAGTGTTGGTCAAAAGATTGTTGGGTTATGTCTACATATTGATGAATTGATGATTCTAAGGTTGTTAACCACCCGTAAAACACTAAATGTTTAACATTTGAATTAGGTTTAAAGTTCATAACTTTGGGTAATTTTGATTCTCAACGAATTAGATGTTATAACTTGTTTCATAGACTCTCTCAACATCTTAGACCTACCTAAGTTGTTTGGTGCAATCCCATGGCTAGAAATGATACGTAATCTTAACCCTTAGGGTTTTGACCTACGCTGTATGACTTTCTACTTAACTATTTAACAAGTGTTCATGCCATGTTTTGTTGATATAATGAATGCTTGTGTTAATTTTGATGATTTGATGAATTTATTTCATGCTTTGCTACGCTTAAATATTCAGAATCAAGGTCATTTGCAACTCTACGCATAAGGATTACCCTACACGTAGTCAAGTTATGCGTAAGAATAATCCTACGCATAACTATTACGCGTAAGGTTCTACAATGGGACTACGCGTATCCTGTGAAGGATATGCGTAAACAAAGGACTCTACGCGATAAGGTCTACTCTTACTAGTAAGCCTTACGCGTAAGGTATAAATACGCCTACGCGTAAGCTCTACGATAAGGTCCTCCCTTTTCCTACGCTGAACATTTCTTACGCCGTAGTTAGATCCTACGCAGCTTCGCCTACGCAGTCATCACCAAGCACGCTTAACTTTGCCAAACTACGCTAAGCCTTGATTGACCTTCATAATGAATTGTTACGTGTACAAACTTGTAAATAAACTAATCATAACGTCACTAATCCAATAATGTCACTAATAAACTTAATCGCTTAATATGTTGTGAACAATAAGTGATAACATAAACTTTAAAACTTAAAGTTAACTAACTCACTAAACATTTCACGACGTCATTGGACTATTGGACAAACAAGTGACTTAGGACTCGTAACAATCATTGACACTGCACATTCAATAACTAGACAATACCTTCTTGACTAACACTATGTCTTTCGATATGTTGGTTCTTTTGGCTAATGTTATTTCAGATCACGACATGGCTGAACAAATGAATGTGGATGCATCAGAAGTTCTTACAATTGCCGATATCTTTCCAGAGGGTTATCCGAGAAAGCTTGGAAAGAACAACCCTTGGTTGACTTTGACACCCTCACATGCTCGAATCTTCTTGTCTCATTGCGTGGATATTCTCGTGAATCATCCCTACCGAACATGCTCTCACACTCCGCCACGCCTGTGAGGTCTACATTCAACAATTTCCGATTCTATGCGAGGATCATGGTCAAAGTGCAAAGGAATGTGACACTTAATCACAAACTAGTCACTATCACTCATGCTGACTTACGGGCTGTTCTCATCATTCCTCGACATCGCCCAACCGACTTCTTTGCTACCCCTACTGAAGAGACTGTCTTGAAATTCTTGATAGATATTGGTTATGATGAAGCTTCAGGAATCATTACTAAGCACTCACGGGAGCTCAAGAATATTCCTCAACCATGGAGAACACTCTACATGATCATCACCAAATCGGTCTCCGTCGCGGATGGCTATGAGCATCCCAAGCTCATGGAACTCAAATTTTCCGTCGTTGATCAACAAGAAGGACATTGAAATCGGCACCGATATGGGAGGACATGATGGTATTTCACAAGAAGCTTGGCTCCAAGATTCCCTATGTCAGATACACCAAACTGTTGATCCAGAGAGCACTTGTACTTCATCCTGACATCCCCATGAGGCTCAATGACCCAGATAATCACGACATATTGATCGAACCCATACTATCTGCCGTAATCAAAGAATCGCCAACAAAGAAACAGGTACATGGTACACCATCACCTTCTAACTACCAAATCAAAAAGCTTGAAACATACAAAGGTATCGGTTAGCCGTAAAAGAAGGCAAAGTTGGTCATCTTGATGAAAAATCTTCGTACACCTACCAAAGGACCATAAGAGGCAAGGCTGAAGTGCTACAAGTACGATATTTATAGGAAGCTTCCAAAAGGAATCCTCCTCATAAAAGGATTGTTCCCATAAGGAAGTGAACCTATTCCCACACCTGAACCGCAAAGAAAGCTTAGGACTAAAGCTCAAGGTACCGCATACGATGAAGAGATTACCTACTAAACCGCAGGATGACAATCCTTCAGCATCAAAACCTCCAAGTCCTCAAGCCGACAAAGAAAAGGGAAGACTCTGTACTTGTACCTTATGATGAAAGCTCGGAGAGTGATGAAGAGCCACCGAAAATGTTTACAAGAAGACGATCAAATTCCTTAGACACCAACACAGGTCAAGAATTTGCTAAAGACCAAATGGGTGGTCCCGAGGATCAAGTGGTGCCGCCCACTCAACCATCTCCCGAGCGCGTTAATCAACCCGATAAGGGAGCCGGTGCCACCACTCTTGTGCAACAACAAAAGCTTGTGGAGGATACTATCGAATATGAGTTTGAGGAACCGGAAACCGAGAAGTCCTAAAAAGATAAAGATGTTGATTATGATACGTTTCTTCTAGATAGTCCCGCACGATCAAAGGAAGAAACCTCTCAACCTGGGATCCGAGTCTCCTCATATCTCTTCATCATCAGATTCGTCTTCTCACTTTTCGCCACCACCATCAAAGAAGTCAACCAAATCATCATCCAAATCCATGAAGAAACCATCTAAATCTTGGATTTCTCAAGCTCGTGAACGGATTACCAAAGCCGCCAAACAAGTCGAAGAAAACGTGCTCAACAAAAGTGAATTTCTTTGCCGATCACATACAAAGATATGTATGACGAGCATGAAAAGATGAAAGGAGAAAGGAAGTTTGTTCAGGAATTCATGAAAAATCACCGCCAAGAGGAACTCAATGAAGTACCTTCGGAGTACGCTCCTAGTCACAAAGGAGTTGTTCACCAAACAACTTTATCCAAATCTTATGCGCAGACGCCAAGCAAACTATTCGATCAACGCCTTAACCGTCACAATCAATCCAACCGATCCGTAGAGTTTTCGATAATGAATTGGTGGCCAAGCTTGTCACACAAATGTCTCAGACGACCGGGACATTTACTGATGAAGGAAAGTCAAGCTTCAAGCATTGCCGACTACCAACTTCAAGAAGCTTGTAGATTTGAAGTCGAAAAGTCTAAACGCCCTAGAGACGATGAAGACAAGGATAAGGATAAAGACTCAGACCTAAACGTCGAAGCCTCTGGTGAATCTTCTTGATGCAACCTCCTCCACAACGCCTCCTGCTCAACAAAAATCTCCTCCTCGCTCTTCTACTAAAACCTCGTGACGATTCCGAAGTTACCACCCCCACTGTAAAACCGATGATCACTTTGAGTATACGGGTGGTGACGATGAAGAGGTCCTTGAGCCCCAACAACAACCCACCTCTCCCAAACAAGTTCAGCAACCAAAATCATCATCTAGGCCTTCGAAAAAGAAGAAGAAGAAGATGCCTCAGACTAACGCCGATCATGGCTAGATGACGATAAAACAGAGGAATTTGAATGGTTTGCTAATCTTGTTAACAACACTCCCTACCCCGAAGAAGGTCAGATTTGGCAGGACGGCTCTTCTGCAAAGTTCCTGAAGAAATGGGGTTTTAATCAAGAATGAAGCATTTCAACTTCTAAAAGACAAATTGAAAGTGCCCTCGAGGTCGAATATCACCTTGAAAACATTGCTCTAGCTATGTCTAACAACATGGATTGGCTCAACCCGAAAGCAAACATTGACTTCACGACAAACCCTCCATACTACAATCATTGGACCAAACCTCTACCAACACTTGGCCAACCAAATGAACCAAGGATTCCTTTTAGATATTTCTTCAACAAAGACTTGGATTTTCTTTTACACGGTGGCGATGTTTCAAGAAAATACGCCATCGCTGACACTTCCATTCCCGCAAATTGCCTACTCAAACCGCATAGCCATTGAGGAACGTGCCAATCACTTGTTCTCCAACACAATGGAAGCATACGACCGAGATGCATTTTATGGGATTCATCACCGCCGTAACGCCATTTAATCTACTACAGCCGCCGTGTTCGTAAGTCTCAACATGATGTGTATAGTTCTAAGGATATCGCGCCATCATACACGCTGACCTTCGTCTAAGTGGGACTACACATTCTTAAAGAAGATCGTAGTCAAACGACAAGATGAACAGGACTATGCTTTCTCTCGAGCCGACTTTGAGAATTTGTCTCTCAATGACATCGAAGACATGTACCTTGCCAAGGTACAGGTTCGCATGAGACAATTCTCAACCGCAGCATAACGTAATTTATCAAGTCACTTCTCATCTTCATAAGACGCATTGTCATCAAGGAAACGTAGAAGATCTCCACCGGCCGTTGAATCTTATCGACGCTGCAGTCAACTTCACTCCTCCAAAGCTTGATCTTCCAGATATCAACCATCTATCTCAATATACACTCATCAAAGAAACCTTCGGAGTTGTTTACCATAGTGAACTTCAAAGAAACTGCCTAATGGCGTGTAGTGAACCCACAAGTTCGGGATCATACTTGAAGCGGTTAGGGATGGATTGGCATATAGGTTGAAGGATATATGCCAAAAATTGGGTCTCCTGCTACCGAATTTCGTGAAAGGAGGGATGAGACGGATCATCACAATGATTGATGAACGGTTGTTTCAGGGATCAGCCGCACGATTGAGAGTTATGTCGGTGGTCAACCTGTGATTAACATAACCGCTTTCAACGCTCGTGCACACTCCTCGGGAACATCACCGCACTTCCTGGTACCCCTTGAATTGTTTCTTCATATCATTTTGGATGTTTGATTGATTATGTCAATGGCTTGTGCACACATTGTACAACCCGCTACTTGTAAATAAAGGACCCCGTGGTACGCCAAGGCCACAATCCTTATAAAAGGAGCGAAAGCTTCTTACTTTTGAGTAAAACCTATCAAACCTTTTTCTTTTCAAGGTTTTGCTCAAAAGAACAAGTACTTTCCCTTATGATTTTCAAAACCTCAACCGTTTATATCACTTGTTGAGGGAGTATTGAATTAAAACTTTGTTCACAAATTGTTCACCATGGTCATTCTTCCCGTAACACTCAAAATGGTCATATTTATTCTCAACTTTTCAAAAATAACATTTTATATGCCATTTTTGAGGGGGAGAAAATGTGTGATAAGAAATATGTTGTGTAAATTGCAAATGAATCTGTGCTTCGTGACTTAACCAACGAATTGACGATGCTTAATGTTAGTAACTCGAAAAGACTTGTCCCGACGGTAATAATTTCAAGCTAGTTCGCTAGTGATGTAAACGTGTCTCGCAAAGGACTTGTCTCAGTAGAATGTACCATTCGAGAAACTTTTGATAGACATGAACTCTGACGGGTTTGACAACCTTCGAGGATTGTCTACACCTTCAAGGTAGTTATTAGAGCTAGTTGTCACCTAAAAGTTGACAATGCAATTCTTTAACTATGCCATGAACGGTTCCTCGGGGATTGTCTATCTTGAGTGAATCAATTCAAAATGTGCGCGCTTCTTTCCTCATGTGCATTTTAACCTAAAACTCTTAAGCACATGTGGGGGAGTATTTATGCAAAATCTTATCTCTACAAAGTGGTTCTAAAATGTTTTTCATTCATAAACACCGTGGAGATTTTTCACATCGTGGTTTTATGGCAACATAGGTTAGTCATGGAGTTATAAGGTGACTAAGGTTAGAATAACTGCCCTATGATCCGCCAGAGCCGATGGATCTACCCAAGGACACCACAAATAGTTAGTATTTAGAAGTCCTTAGGTATGATTATAAAAAGGAGAAAATGAGAATTCGAGAAAGAAGGAGTTGAAGAATTAAAAAGAAATGCAAAGAAAAGGGTGAAAAGAAATAGCCCTCCAGATTATTCAACTTAGGGCGGACATCGGTTCAATCATATATATCGGGTTGTCACTTAGTGACGCCGGTATTGAAGATTAAAAGTCGCCATGGACCCAGTGACGCATGCACTAAACCTTCTTAACCACTCAAGTTTCTCTAAAGTAAGCTTGTTTCATTCTCACGGGAACCCTACGAAACTATCGGCTCTTAGAGATTGCCGTAGAAGGAGACCCTCTCCCTAGTCTCCGCCAGAAAACCAAAAAGCACTATTGAGTCTAGAGCCACGAGATTCATCAAAAGATCTCTTAGGTACACTTGACATTTCATCACTTGACATTCAACAATAAGAATTTCAGCGATACATTATCGAGTCCTTCATAGATCTTAGCAATCTGTCGAGAACATTTATGAGAGGTTCACAATTGTGATCCTCAGTGATTGAATGGAAACTCGCCAGGTCAACATCAAATAGCCCGACAGTTGTGTCGCCTGAACTCCCCGTGGATTGCGCTTAGTGGTCTCAAACGGTCTACCGTGGTGATGCCGTGTACCTCAACGACTCATCTCAATCGTAGGTATCGGTACATCGTTATCTCACTTGTGGGACTGATTCAGAACGCCTTTTAAGAATTAGAGTTGTGTTTTCACACTATGTTGTCAACACTCGGGTTCAAACTTGTAAGTGCCGGAATCCGCTTATTACTAACCGTTTTAAATGTTTTTCTTCTTATGGAAGCTCGATGAATGATCGCGGCAGATTCTCTCATGCTCACGCCAACATCATCACTAATGGAAGTTCTATCCAAAAGCAACACAAAGTAGTAATGATTCTTCATCATACAGAGAATCTACAAAGTTAAAGACTTAAAGAACTCCATCAAGATCGAATTCCAACCAAAGAGCGTGAGCATGTTGAAGAATGACGTGGAGACATTAAGCAGAAGCGAAGCACTGAGGCACACTTGATGCGACAACAACAACATACTATCACTTTCATCACAAAGAACAATGATCAAAGAACAAAGTTAAAGATGACGTCAAAGCATAACCGTTCAAAGTAAACTATTTCTCTCACACCGGGAGATTGTTCAAATCAAGGCAATCTTTCACAAGAAAGAAGAATGTCAGAAGACGCCAAAGCTACTATTACATCAACGCCTTCACCGTTTTTCATCACCCACACTTGAGTGTTTGTTACCATATGTATAACACTTGAGGGGAGATTGTTGAATCACTCCTAAACCTTATTCAAGTGTTAGTTACTCATATGTAATAGTTAGCTTATTATGGCCTTTATGTTTGTTATTAGCCTTAAGCTTATGTAGAAGGCCCATGAGCTTAGGCCCAAGCCCATAGGAGAAAGGGAAGGAGTAGGAGTGTTGCCCTAGCTCCCTGCCTATAAATACCTTATGTAAACCTTCATTTGAAGGTTGGTTGTTCAAGTTATTTTCTTTCACAAACACCTACGCATAACCGCCTTATTATCTCGTGTGTGTGTGTGTGATATCTTGTTCAATCGCCTCTCTATCTTTCTTATAAGCTTGTGTGGTAAACCTTGTGACCTAACATTTCATTCGGTCAATTTTGTGATGGAGATTTAGAAGTTGCGTTTAGGGAGAAAACATGTTTTATTCGTGATCTACAAGGAAACGATCTTATGTCTGGAAACCGCACATCAAGTCTTTACACAATATCAATGCAAGACATGATTGCTTCATCTCCCATTTGTCTACTTTCTAAGGCAACATCAACAAAATCTTGGTTGTGGTAATCATCGAATTTCACACTTAAACTTTCAAACCATAACCAATCTTGCACAATACAAACTTGTTGAAGGACTTCCAAGATTTCGGTATTCTAAAGATCATCTATGCTCAGCCTTTGTGAACAAGAGAAAAGCACTGCGTGCTCACTTTCCTTCAAAGGTGGAACACAAAATTCTCAAAGATGTGCTTCATCTTCTTCACATGGATCTTGTGGCTCCCGCGTGCGCAGTGTATCATCACCATAAACGCTACATTCTTGTAATTGTTTATGACTACTCAAGATGGAATTGGGTTTATTTTATTCAGTAAAAGATCAAGCTCCATAGATGATCATCACCTTCATGAAAATTCAAGTTCAAATTTATCACAAATGCATAAATCGTAACGTATAGAGGAATCAATTTGTAAATCAAACTCTTAGTGAATACTATGAGAAAGTGGGAATTGGGAATCAAACATCAATTTCACGGACACCAGAACAAAATGGAGTTGTTGAAAGACGAAATCGTATGTTAGTGGAAGCTGCAAGAATGATGTTGATAAATGCAAAACTACCAGATTACTTTGGGCGTAAGTCGCGGTCAATCGCATACACTCGAATCGCTCTATGATAACCAAACGCCACAACAAACACCTTATGAGCTTATCCATAACCGTGAAACCAATCTCAAACACTTTCATGTATTTGGTGCCTCATCCGATAATGATCGTGATGACTTTGAAAGCTAAGGCAAGTTTACATTGGATTCTTTGTTGGTTACTGAAAATTCTAAAGGATACCGATCCGAATCGCCATAGAAGGGAGATTATGGAAATGATTCATGCAAATTTTGATAGTCAATGTAAATGGCTTCGAAAGCAAAATGTACTGGAACCCGGCCATAATCTGTTTAAACTTCCCCAACCCCATCATCACCGAACCAAGCTTACAGCCTTACTCGTCGTCAAATGGAAGTTTTATTTTCTCCTTTGTTTAGTGAGTGATATTGATCAACGTGTTCTAGATGTATCAACAAGCTCGGCCGCCAACCCGATACAAATCCAATCTCGATACACCTACAACAACAACTACTGTTAAGCACCTCCAATTGATTCTACAACAACAAATTTAACAACCTGATCCAATGACGCTGAATAAGCTGATGATCTTCTGAATTATGATGTACCTACACCTGCAGATTATGATCCAAATTCATTCTATAACCCTTTCGCTAATGAAACTGCCACTTCTGATGTTGCAGAATCATCGACAAGTCATTTAAATCCACCTAATCTGCATAATGTATATCTACATCAACCTCCACACATCGTTGGACTAAAGTCCATCCTCTTGTGAACATTATAGGAAACTCGAATCAACCAAATCGTGAATCAGACAACTTCTCGTGATCGATGGTAAACATTGCATTTATGCACTTACCGCTGTCAATCAACCAAAGAACATTAAAGAAGCAATGACTTATGACAACTGGATTGAATCCATGCAAGAAGAACTAAATCAGTTTAAACGTCTTGAAGTATTGGAATTGGTTGAAAACCAACATGGTCTATGTTATTGGTCTTAAATGGATTTAAAACAAGTTGATGTCAAGGTACGTTATCGTAAATAAGTCATGTCCGTGGCTAAGGGTTATAGACAAGAAGAGGGATTGACTTCGAGGAATCATTCGTGACCGTTAGACTTGAGGCTGCATGATTTTTCGCATTCATGCTCACATGAACATCACGGTCTATCGATGGATGTCAAAACCGCTCGAATGTAAACCCAAGGAAACGGTATATGTCGGTCATCCGTATGATTTGTTGATACAGAAGTTCCCTAATCATGTCTACAAACAGAACAAGGCTCTCTACGGTCTCAAAGAAGCCCTCGGCGTATGATGAGTTATCATCCTTTCTTCTATCTCATTTTGTCAAAGATCGGCCGACCCAACACTATTTATACGCATTGTAAGGCACATTTTAATCGCTCAAATTTATGTGGATGACATCATTTTTGGGTCAACCCATAAAAAGTATTCAAACGCTTTTTCAAAACTTATGAAAACACATTTTATAATGTCAATGATGGGTGAACTTGCGTTCTTCTTAGGACTACAAGATCATCAATCACCCGGTGGTATTTTCCTAAGTCAGTCCAAATATGCTCTTGAAATTCTAAACAAACATGGAATGCAAAACTGTGACACCTATGCCACACCAATGCACATACCAAAAAACTGGACTCTGATTTGCATGGGAAATTGGTTGAATCTACCAAATACCGAAGTATTATTGAGTCTCTCATTTATCTAACAACCAAGAGACTCCGACATTGTATTTTCAGATATATCTTTGCTCCCGTTATCGGGCCATGACCAACCGAGACACACCTCTGCTAAAAGAATCCTCCATACATCAAGGAACCATTAATTGGGGATCCGTATCCGAAGGATTTGGTTTTGAACTAATAGCATTTTCGTGACGCCGATCATGCGGTGATGCTTGGATTCTCGAAAAGTACTTCGTGGTTTGCAACCTTGGTGATAAATTGTGTCATGGCAACGAAGAAGCAAGACTGCATCGCGTTGTCCTCAACCTGATGTAGAATATGTAGCTATGTCCGCGTGTTGTGCTCAAGTCATTTGATGAGAACACAACTCAAAGATTATGGTTACGATTTGATGTAATCCCGTGTATCTGTGACAATCGGAAGTATTAAGTATCCGCAACACCGCTCAACATTCAAGTCCAAGCACATCGATCTTCGATATCATTTCATCAAAGGGCATGTGGAAAAGGGTACCGTTGAATTATATTTTATGGGTATTGAACACCAAATGGCGGATCTTCTCACCAAAGCCTTAGCTCCCGCTAGGTTTATCGATTTGATCCACGGATTGGCATGAGGTGTTTGACTCATAGGAACCGGATTAACTTTTAAAACAATCTTAAAACCACCAAACACCCAAACCTCTTTCTAAAAAAACTTTTCAAAAAAAATAAAAAAAATAAAACTGATAAAATTCAAAAATATTCTTCTATCTTAATTCTCTCAAACATTGTATTTCCGTCAACACTTTGCTCTATCAAAACTTTCACTATTTTCCCGAACCAGTGTTGAGGGGGAGAATGTAAATATTTTTCAGTCTCATAAAACTTTGTACTGGCATATTATCCAAATTGGTTGTATCTTTGATAATGGTGATAATTTCTTGTTTTAAAACTCCCCTCATACTCAAATTTGTAAAATTTCACTATTTCTAAAGTCGAGGGGGAGTTTCGTCAAGTTTTTTCTAAACAATCATGTTTTGCTTAACCAAAATGGAAGTTATGGGCCGTGGTTGAAAATGGTTGAGGTGGAGGGGCTATTATTGTCAAAAGTTAAAACTAATTTTATACAAAATCCCCACCAAACTACTTTAACTCATTTATTACTATCATTTACTTCCTCAACCACCATCATCCACGCCTAAGAATTAAACTTCAAATCCGTGCTTCATAATCTTTATTTGTAAGTTGTTTTAGCTTCTAATCATCATTACAAACATAGGTTTGTTTAATCTTAAACGATTTCAACGGTTAGATTTTCCAAACAAGTGATTTGTGTGTTCATACGCCTACGCGTATAAATAAAAACTTGGAAAATGATGTTTTGATGAAATGGTTTGTGTTAAAATGGTTAAAAACTAGTCTTATAATCATTTCCATCAATATTTTCAACCCAGAAAACGTTTTTAATCACATTCGTGTTTTAGGGTTTATGCGTGGATTTGGGGGTTTTCAATTGTGAGTGTTTCTGGATAATTAGATGTTTGGAAGATGCTTGTTACATGTTTAATTCATCATTATCACCTTTGAATCATGCCCAGAAACATAAATCATGAAAAATCAAACTTCAGGGTTTATGAACAGAGAATTGGGTATTCTTGACTCATGGTGAATTTGATGTTAAAACTTGTTGTAAACAACTCATATAACTTCTAAGACACCTCAAAAATCATTTGGTTGAATTTCCATGGTTAAGTTGTTTACGAGTAGGATTTGAATGCTTAGGGTTTTAGCCTACGCTTCAAACATATCTTACACGTAACTTGCATGACATGATTGTGATCTTGAAAATGGTTGAAAACATGTTAAAATGAGTGTTATGTTTGATCTATTATAGGCTTCTACGCTGCATAAAGTTTCTCAATCAAGGGTAAATGGAATCTACGCTTATGGAATACCTTATGCGTGGATGTTACGCATAAGAGAAATCTTACACGAACTCATTAACGATAAGGGTTCTACAATGGACTACGCCAGATCCCGAGAAGGATATGCGAAACTTAGATTTCTACCTAAGACTTACTCTACGAGTAAACCTTACGCGTGAAGACCCTAACCTAAGCTTACGCTGCGAAGCCTTATGCTAAGAATCCATCCTACGCCGAAGCCCTCTTTACTTGCTAAGGATGATTCCTACCATAAGCTTATTCCTACGCTTATGGTCATTAATTAAGCGATAAGCTTACAATCCTACGCTTGCCAATTTGTAACTAAAACTTTGAAATGTTACTGCATAAACTTGTAATAAGTTACTCATAATGTCACAAAACCAAAATGTCACTAATAAGCTACAAAATTTAAAACGTTGTGTGATTAAGTAAACTTTGGACATTAAAAATTAACATACTCACGAACTTATCACGCAACTTTGGACTATTGGACAATATGTGACTTTGGACTCATAACATTCATTAACATAACAAATTCAATAATTGGACAATTAAAATCAACTTTTGACTAACATAATGTCTTACGATATGTTGGTTCTTTTATCTCAATACCTTTCAGATCATGAAATGGACGTCATCATGGAAAATATCAATGCACCAAATGAGCTCACAATGAATGATATCTTCCCAACTGATTACAAAGAAGAAAATTGGAAAGAAAAACCTCAAGGTCAATTTTGAGAATTTCACGTGCTCAGAGTCATCATGCAAGATTGCTGTGGATATCCTCCAAACCCATCCTTACAACAACATGCTTACCAACTCAGCAACTGTACCAGAAATATACATTCATCAATTATGGCACACAATGAAAAAGGTGGATGGTCAAGATGTTGTCATTGTGACCCTCAATCATAAAGAAATCACCATTACGGTAGCAGATCTTCGATTAATTCTTCTTCTACCTGCTACTGAGCCTGGCGACTATGTGGAAATTCCAAGTGAATAGGCTACAATACAATTCATGATCGACATTAGCTATGATGAAGCTGCCGGGGTCATCACCAGACATTCCACTGTTGATCTAAAGAATATTCCTCAACCTTGGAGGACATTGTTTATAATGATCGCCAAGTCTGTATCGGGAAGAGACAGCGGTCACGAGCATCCGAAACTTATGCATATGCAAACCTTCTGGGGAATGGTCAACAAACAACACATCGACTTTGCTAGTCTGACATAGGATGACAT
Organism: Chrysanthemum makinoi; assembly: GCA_910596185.1. NCBI lineage: Eukaryota > Viridiplantae > Streptophyta > Magnoliopsida > Asterales > Asteraceae > Chrysanthemum > Chrysanthemum makinoi. The sequence continues at coordinate 91,702,094 of OU343219.1, read as the reverse complement.
GATGTCCCATCTCAAGAAGCCCGGGACAAAAGTTCCTTTTATCAGATACACCAAGCTGTTGATCCAAAATATTCTCGGGAAACATCGAGATATTCCTTTGAGACTTAATGACCCCAACAATCACTATGCGTTGTTTGAGCCCACATTAAACATTGTCATATTTAAGGACTCATCAACAAAGAAACAAGGTGCAGTGTTATTGGACTGCCTTCTCACCAATAATATCAAAAGTCTTCCATCGTATCATCGATACCAAGAAGATATGAGCAAAGGCAAAGTCGGGTTTATGGATGAAAAGACTTCTACTACTCCTACCAGGAAGACACGAAGTTCTGGCAGCACTAGAAGCGTTGAAAGCACTAGGAGCACCCTCAAGTATCCTAAAAGGAACCCTTCTCGCAAGAAAAGAGTTCCAACTCGATCGCCGCTTCAAATAAAACCCAAGATACTCAAAAGACGCCGATTCTCAAGATATGAAATCAAGAGGTGGTTCCCATTTCAAACCGCTACAGATGAAACAACCTCACTGAGGTCAGATGACAAACCACCCAGTCCCATATCAGACAAAGGGAAAACTCCAGTAGCTGAAGAAGATGAAGACAACTCTGATGATGACACCGAACAAAAGGATGAACAACAATACCACAAGACTCTTAAGCAGCTGAGGTTGTAGCATGTTGCTACAGAATTCAATCTTCAACAGACTAGAGGCCCTGGAGGTTCCAAAGGTGGGAGACTAACCACACCAGCTCTTGATACGGTTAATCAACCCGATAAGGGAACTGGTGCCACCGCTAAGGAATCTACAGAGCAGCAACAACAAGAGTACGAGGTTTTGTTCGATTTTGAGTTAGACAAACAAGAAAAGAATGAGAAAATTACTGATGAAGATGTTGAGCGTTGCCAGGAAAAGGCTAAGAAGAAGCCTGGCTAGCCGATGAGGAAGAAAGGATTCATTGAGGCCGATGCTTCATCCAAGACAATCTCAACATAACCCCCGAACAACCTTCGAGCCACTTAAAGACCCAGAGCCATCTCATGACTCATCTTCAATCGATCTTCATCCCATTCATCCCCACCACCATCCAAAGAGGCTACCACCAAATCATCCTCCAGATCAATTAAGAAACCCACTAACACTTGGGCATCACGTGGCAAAACCAAGATTGTTAAGGCTGTCAAGCAAGCAAGGAAACGAAATGCTTAATAAAAGTTGAATCACCTAGTCGGACAGGTTAACTTACTCAAGTGATTTGATGAACAGTTCTCAGAGGAAAGAGACCAGATCCGCAATTCTCAACCGAGACATTCAGGGGAAATGGACAAGACAGTTAGGGAATACACTCATAAGTTCCTTCTTGACACCGCCCTGAGTCACAAAAGAAATGTTCGCAAGACAACGCTATCCATATATGATGTCATTGGTCAAGCAAACACTTTCAACTACACCAAATGGTGATGCAACCAACCAGCTCTCCTCCTCTTGTAACTGATGCTGATTTGATTTCAAAGCTGATTATGCAGATGTCTCCCCGATCTCCAACTTTCACTTCTGATGAATCAAAACTTTTTGAGGCATTGCTTGCATATCAACTAAGGACAACTTGCAAGGAAGGAGCTCGTCAAGAAAAGCGACCAAGACACGATGATGATGCGGACAAGGATTCGGAGCCTAAACGTTAGAAGAAAACAGGTGAATCCTCATCTATGCCTCCACCATCCCTAAAGACCACCACCACAGAGAGATCATCTCAACGACCTCCTACTTTTGATAAACCTCAGGACTCTGAGTCTCCACCACCATGTGAGAAAACTGGTGATCATTTCAATACACCGTGGTGACGACGAAGAGATTCCTGAGCCCCAACAACCGCCCTCATCTACAACATCAACCAAGCAACAATCAGCATCATCCTCCAAGCCAAAGAAGAAAAGGTCAACCTCAGTTGTATCATGGTTAGATGAAGATGATACTGAAGAATACGAATGGTTTTCCAAGCTTGTTGATGCCACCCCTCGATTACCGAAAGGCCAAGAACCGGTAGATGGTCGAACTATGGAGCACGTTAAGATCGTTCACGATAAGTTCAAAGTGAAGAAGATGACGAAAGGGGAATTACGCCAAATAAAAAACGATGCGTTTAACCGCTAAAGGACAGCTTTATAGTTCTATTGAAGTCTAATATCATCTAGACAACATCGACGAAAGCTATGTCCAACAACATTGATTGGCTCAACCCTGAATCAAACATTGACTTCACAAGACAAGACTCCATACTACATAGATCGAACAAGCCACTACCAACCATTGGTCGCACTGTGATCAACCCGTGATTCCCTACCAATATTCTTCAACAACGACCTAGAATTTCTTCAACACTGTAGCGATGTCGCAAGAAAATATATGTCACTCACCTTAACATCCCAAATACAGCCAGCCTTCCAACATTGCCATAGAGGAAGAAGCCACAAGAATGTTTGTTGAAAATGTGGTGGTACGATCTCATGCACAGATGGCATTCATCATTGGCCAAGCAAGAAGAAGACTATACTACGTAATGCCGTGTCAGTAAATCAAACAAAGAGGTGTTTAGTGACAAACGGATCGTTGCTATCATGAATGTCACCGCTACAAAGTGGGGTTACCTATCTGGAGGAAATCAAAGTCAACCGCAAGACGAGCAAGAATATGATTTTACCAAGTTGATTTTTCCGAGATTGTCACTCAACGACATTAAAGACATGTATCCGGATAACGTATAAGGTCGGATGAGACATTTCTCCACCAACATCCGCCCAGAGACATCACGTCTTTGTTGATATTCATTAGAAGCAAAGTGATCCAGGAACGTGTTGAAGATCTTCAACTTGCCGTGGAATCATACCGTAAACAAGTCAATCTCACTAAACCGCTGCTATTCTTCGACATCAAATCAACCCTCTCAGATAACCATTGTAAAGAAACCAACGTTTGAGTTGTTTACTTCGCTGAACTTCACCACAACTGTTTCATGCGGCAATGAGCTTCACAAGTTTTGTGATCACACTATGAAGAAGGTTCGATGGGTTAGCGACGGTTGAAGGAAATTTACTAAGGCATTGGGTCAAAGAAGTGGTGGAATTCTAATGAAAGGAGGGATGTTAAAAAGATTATCAAGAGGATAGATGAAAGGTTGTTTCATCATGATCAGATGCGGAACCTTGAGAGCATTGTGGGTGGACGACAGAGTTTCCCTCTTACGGGTTATCAACGTCAAGAGAGAACTCCCGGTTTTATTGAAGGATTGACTGGTACTCGTTAAATTATTTTTTGATTGATATTTGGATGTTATGATTTGTATATTGACAATGGCTTGTGCACACATAACAGTGTACAACCCGTACTTGTAATGAAAGGACCTTATAGTACGCATCAGTGCCACAATCCTATAAAAGGAGCGAAAGCTTCTTACTTTTGAGTAAAATTATCAAAACTTTCATTTTTCAAAGTTTTGCTCAAAAGAACAAGTACTCCCCTTATGTTTTCAAAACCTCAAAAGTCAATATTACTTGTTGAGGGGGAGTATTTGCTAACAAATCTTTGTTCACAAAACTTTCTTCGTGGAAATCTTCCCACAAAACTCGAAATGTTCATATTCGATATCAAATTTTCATCAAAAATAACATTTATATGACATTTTTTAGGGTGAGAAAAATTGTGTGATACAAATATGTTGTAAATTTGATTGAATCTTAGTGTGCTAAGAATTAATCCATGAATTGACGAGATCTGAACTGTCATACATCGAAAAGATTTGTCTTCCAAGGCTTATCCGAGTATATCGTACCTATTTGAGAAACTCTTGATAGACATGAACCTTTGACGGGTTTGATGCCTTTCGAGTTTGTCCACATCTTCAAGGTAGTTATTAGAGCTAGTTGTCACCTAAAAACTGACAATGCATCTCTTTAACTATAAACATAACCGTGTATCTCTCGCAGGGAATTGTCTATCTTGACGAATTCAAAAGTGCGAATCTCTACCTCACTGTGCGATTTCACAAAACACTTGAGCACATGTGGAGGGGGAGTATTTCTGAAAATATAAAACTCTCGAAGTGTTACAAAATGTTTTCACTCATAAACACTTTGAGAGATTTTCAAGAAAATGGTTTATGGCAACATAGGTTAGTCATGGAGTCACAAGGTAACTAAGGTTAGGAATAACCGTCCTATGATCCGCCAGAGCCGGAGGGATCTACCCAAGGACACCACCAATAGTTAAAATTTATAAGTCCTTAGGTATGATTATAAAAAAGGAGAAAATGAGAATCGGAGAAAGAACGAGTTGAAGAATTAAAAAGAAAAGGGTGAAAAGAAATAGCCCTCCAAATTATTCAACTTAGGGCGATTAATCCGTTCAATACATATAAGCATCGGGTCACTAGATGACGCCGGTATTGAAGATTAAAGTCGTCATGGACCCAAAGGACGCATGCACTAAACCTTTTAGCCACTTAAGTTTCTCTCAAAGAAGCTTGTTTCATTCTCACGGGAACCCTACGTAAACTATCGCCTTTCTTAGAGATTGTTGGTATTGAAGAAGGAGACGCCTCCCTAGTCTCGCTCAGAAAACCAAAGCACTATTGAGTCTAGAGCCACGAGATTCATCAAAATATCTCTAGGAACACTTGACATTTCATCACTTGTCGTTCAACATTAAGGACGCAAGTGATAACATTATCGAGTCCTTCACAGATCTTAGCAATCTGTCGAGAACATTTATGAGAGGATCACAATTGTGATCCCCTCGCTTGAATGGAAACTCCCCGCAGGGTCAACATCAAACAAACCCTCGAAACAGGTCACTTCTGTAACTCCTCGTGGGTTACGCTTAGTGTTGTCTCAAACGGCTCATACCGTGGTGATGCTTCGGTGTACTCGTGACTCACCGAATCAGAGGTGTACTTTGGTACATCGTGTTATCCTACTTGAGGGACTCCGTTCGTGAAATTTTGCTAGAATTAGATATGTTTTCACACTATGCTGTTAACACGCTTCGAAGTTCGAACTTGTAAGTGTTGGAAATCCCGCTAAGGAGATTCCTTCAAGAATCGAGTCCTCGAAGATGTGGTCACATTTGAACTTGTTCAATGTAATGCCTACTGCTCATATGGGATTCGACGGCCGATTCGCCCGACCAAGGTGAACGGAATCAAGACATTCATCAGAAGAACAATCATAGTGGTCAATTCTCTAAGAAACGCACCACGTTGATCGATTGGTGTTTATCACTAACCCATTCTTATGTTTTCTTCTTATGGATGCTCGGGATGATCACATTCTCCACATGCTCATACCAACATCAACACCAAGTTCTCTCGAAAGGCAACACAAAAGTCAGAATGCTTCTTCCTCTAAGCCAAAGAATCTACAAAGTTTAAAGACTTAGAGAACTACATCAAAACAATAAAACTCAAAGAGCGTGGAGCATGTTGGAGAATGCTTAGAGACACCGAGCAATGAAGCGGACCTGATGTAGACAACAACAACATAACATCACCATATCCACACCAAAACAAAGAACAAAGATTACAAAGACGTCAAAGCTGAAAACTTCAAAAGAAACAGGATCCTCACACTGCGGAGATTGTTGGAATCAAGGAACTTCTTCTCACAAGAAAGAGGAATGTCAGAAGACGTCAAGGCAACTATTACATCAACACCAACAACTTTTCAAGATTGCTGGAGTCAGTTATTAATTACCAACACTTAGGATGAGATTGTTGGAATCACTCCTAACTTATATTTCAAGTGTTAGTATTTAATATGTAATAGGTTGCTTAAACTAGGCTTTTATGTTTGTATTTATGGAAAGGATTATGTAGAAAGCCCATGAGCCTTGGCCCAAGTCCAATAAGGAATGAAGGGACTAGTAGTGTTGCCCTAGTTCCCTTCCCCTATAAATAGACATGTAAACCTTTCTTGGAACGTTGGTTGTTCACATTTTCATATATCCTACGCCTAAAGTTTGCTTAGTATATTCGTGTGTGTGTTTGTGTGTTCAACCGATCTTTCTTCATCATATTTCTTACATATTGATGCTTGTGTTAACTTATGGTGACCTAACAGGTTAGAAAACAAGTATATAATGCATAATTTCCTGCAAATAAGACTCAAGTTAGTAGAAAATTAGTCTTCTATTGCACGGATCCCACGGTTCCCTCCTTGGAGGTATTCGTCTTGGCAAAAATCAGGGATCCGCTGATAACATAATTCAAAGAATGGTGATGTAACAAATAATGTTAACATCAAAGTGAGATATGTATTTAAGCAACAAACATATACTCAACGCAATATGGCATATAAACAATCATTCAATAAAACATAAGAGATGATCTACAAATCTCTAAGAACTAAGAGAAGATTGCTTTCATGTAATACATATTCTACGAATACTAATAAGTGACCAAAACTTAAAAAGCATCAATGTGCTTGAGTCTAAGGATGAGTAGACTTGTTGATTTGGTCCAATCTTTCAAGAAGATGATTAAACATGAAAAGCAACTCAATTGCATTCTTGAACAAGTCCTTGGGTGATTAGACAATTAGAGCAATTATTGTCTTGATTAGGAACCAGAGGAGATTGGATGTTTTGAGGAGGCTCTACAAATGATGGTGGGGTTACATTGAGCAATGTAGAATGAGGTTCTACTAAGAACGAAGGTGGTAGTAATGGAAATTTCTCCATATGATCAAGTCCTTGGTGGTTCCTTGTTTCCAATGGTGGACTAGTTGGTGTTGTAGGTGGTTCCCTATTTAATGAGAATGTTGGTGAGTGGAAAGTTCTCGGTGGTGAGTGCTCTAATGAATAGAGATTTAGATGAGGGATAGGTTCGATGAACAAATTTTGTCTATGTTCTAGGATTGAGGACTTAGGCATTTTACTAGAACCAGGTGCGTTTGGTTTAGAGCTTGATGAACCCTTTTCTAACCCAAAAGGCCTAATGCTAATTCTTGCGGTTCTCTTGGAAATTGTTAATTGGGTTTGTTGAGGTGGGATTCTAGCACCATTATCTCTTACGGGTGATGATTCGGTGGATGAAATCTCATGAACCATATGACCATTCCTTTTGGATGAACCTTTGGTTGTTGCTAAGTGCTTTGGTCATGGTGAGGATGTAATAGAAGTCTCTAACTATTGATTTTTAAGAATGTGATAATAGTGATGACTTAACCTCTCAAGAGTGTTTGATTTATAAAGGGTGAATTTGAATTAAGGAATTAAATTCATGACCACTAAGGGAATTAGGCATGCACCAAGGTCAACTAAGGTGTTGTTCAGCTCTAGGAAATCATTAAATGGTAACTAAAAGTGTTTAGTTTACCAAAGATGGCTTAAATTTGAAGGAAAAGCTTATTAAAGGCTTTCTGTAGACACGGATCCCACGGATCCCTCTCACTAGGGATCCATCTGGTTATAAACCATGGATCCGTCTGTCAGACAGAGATGTGATGAAATGATCATGCTTTTTGTAAGGTCTAGTACCTATGAATCTTGAGGATTTGACTTTCCTTAGATGTCTTAAGTGGAGGATGTCTTAAGTGAGGATGTCTTAAATTTGAAGGAAAAGCTGATTTGGGTAGGAAAGTGGAGGATGTCTTAAGTGAGGATGTCTTAAGTGAGGATGTCTTAAATTTGAGGATGTCTAACTAAGTGCTTGAGGAAGATACCATTTGATTTGGGAATGGAAAAATGATGGAAATTAGTCCTAGAAATCAGATGATGACTTAAGAGAAATTTGAGAAAATCCAAAAAAATAAAGAAAAATGAAAAACTAGTTTTAAGCCTATTTTGAGGTAAGTGGGACTAAAATTAATTTACTAAAATTGATAAAAATATCAAACTAAGTGTTTTGAGATGTGAGGAACAATGTTTGAGCGTTGGAGCGGAAATATGGTGGGTATTGGTGAGTTTGATAAATCAAAAGCACTTTGAATTTGATCCTAAGTTAGCTACGGATGAATGTGAGACCTACTGTTCTTGAGGAAGCCTTAAGTGGTATTAAAGAATCATGTTTAGCCAACATAATGTGATCAAAGGGATAACATTGATGTATAATGATCTCAGACTGTATCGGCTCCGCTCGATCCAACGGTTCCTCATTGGAGGGATCCGGCTAGTTATAGTTCTGGGATCCGGCTACTGCAGATCAGAAGGCTTTCAGCAATTTTGCAATTCTTGCACTCTTAGCAAATACTTCTCCTAGTCATTTCTACAATGATTAAATGCAAGAACACAACAAGTATAACGCATAGCAAGTGTAGGGGAACTAAAGGTAGCTAAAGATGAGTGACGACGACTAATTGAATGAATTCAAGATGTCATAAAATCTCATCCTACTCGTTCCTAAGTTAAATTGTTCAATGACAAGTCATGACAATTTCTACACACTACTTCCTACTCTACATAAGTATTGTTAAGATGTTACAAACCATTGTTTTAAATTGTTTTCACAAACTAAGGTCCTATGACCTTACCTTTCATCCCCATCTCCTTCCATATCACTCCCCGTCTTCATCCTCCCCTCCACTCTTCATCCCACCATCTCTACTTCTTTTTCTTTAAGAAGTTGGCGAAACACTTGAAGATCCCTTTGGTTTGTTGCCATTCTTGTGATGGGCTAGGAATGTCTGGAAATTGATTGATGTAGTCCAAAGGGTCGAGATCGGTGTTGCCAAGGGGTTGCTACTTCCTTCTCCTTCTCTTTGTCTCTCCTGCTCATCCTATGAATCCGTTGGTTGGTGGGGTCTCTTGCCATCCACCAAGAACCTTGTAGTTTTTCCCTCGGATAACGGCACCATAACTTTGTTGCAAAAGCTATGATCAAAGGAATACGGAGAATGATCTAAAGCAAAGATGAAGCTTGCAAGACGGGATAGGAGCATTGCATAAGGGAGCACCATTTTGTCCATGCTTTTCACACTCGTCATTCTCTTAATCATGTAATATGCAAGGTTGAAGCGAGTCTCGGTCACAAGGCAATAAATCATGAAGCTCAAGCACGCATTGGGGTGATCCTTGTTCCCTCCCAAGCAAAGCACATTCTCCCTTACCACGACTTCCCATTTCTTATACAACGGGAACATCTCGGAAAGCTCCATTTGAAATGGATCCCTATAGATCACTTTGGAATTTTGAGTGACCCTCGATGGGGATGCCCTTTGTATGAACACAGTATCCCTTACCGTGGTTGCTTCCGGGATTCTCATGTGGTAGACTTCATGATGATCTACCATGTCATGTAGCTTCGCCAAAGACCATTCATTGGAATACATGCAAACTCCTTGATATGGAACACGTAGTATTCTTCCAAATTCTACAAGTGAAAGGGTGTACTCATGCTCATTTATGATGAAGACAATTGAGATGGTCCCGTTCTCATTCCTAACTATTCTCATTGTTTTGTAGAATTCAAGCACGAACACCGGGCAAATTTGTTCGTTTATGTCTAAAAGACAATCAAAGCCAATTGTTCCAAAAACTTCTTGGATGTTGGTGTTAGCAAGGAATGATGGTTCTACCACACGACCTTCATGAAAAAGCTTCTTTCGAGCAACTTGAAAGCTTTCCTATCCTCCAGGCTAAGTCCTTCCTTTCGATGATACATTGGGATGTAGTGGGCGGTATCATGATAATCTTGTTGGCGGTTACTAGGCATGATTGTTCCTATACAACAAAACCACAATGTGGTGTTAATTATGAATAGTAGCCTAAAGGGTTTAATCACAATTTTGCTTAAAACATCTTCATTGAATTCAAGAAATGAGTTTAATTTATATTAACAATGTCAATTCTTTGATTTAGATTATCTTAGAAAAAAATGTGGTAACAAATTATGACAAACCCATTTGAACCCAACTTCTAAAGATGAAAATTGTAATCCTAGGAATCAAGGAATTAAATTAACAGTGTAGTGAAGATTATACTTACACAAGAGATTGTTTTGCTTGAAGGAAATGATCAATTTGCTCCGGTGAACAGTAACTAGGTTTTTGTTCATGAGTCTTTGATAAAGGAAAGTGATAGTGGAACTTCCATAGTGATCATTTCTAACTTATGTTGTCTTCTATTGCACGGATCCCACAGATCCCTTGCATTCGGGATCCGGCTAGTTCAAACTCAGGGATCCGGCATGACAGCAAACGTTCAGCTTAAGCATTCCTTGATAACTTTGGTTTGGGAGTTCTAAATTGCCTAGAGTTGATGTTTAAGCTCTATAACTTGTGGTTTGGGGTTTTTGACGGTTTAATACTAATCCTATTTGACAAGGTTCCCTTTTTATGAATGAGTCATACTTCTTTAGGAGGTTTTTTAAAAATTATGATAAAATCCCATTTTATCATAATATAAGAAATTTCACATGGATACTCATTGACATAGATGAAATGTCAATAGTCCTTTTATGAGGAATAATGATCAAGGCTCTCAAATAGCCGAGATATCATTATTACAGGTTTGAAGTGTAGTCTATATAAATCAACGATGAATACTATTCTTGATTATGATTTCAATATAGATAACTACTTTAGTAATTACTAAGAAAGTGTAAACATACTACTAAGACTTTAATAATTAAAAAATGTAAATTATTAAAGATC
>OU343219.1:91607732-91691353 GCA_910596185.1 Chrysanthemum makinoi | reverse complement strand
GATGCAGTCAGTCTCTTAGACTAGAGCTCACGAAACCGAATACATATACCCGAAGACAAAGAAACTTATACCATCGAAGTAGCAGATTAATTCCAATAGCCAAAGAATAACCCTGATGTATACTTTTCTCTCCCTTAAAGAAAGTGTATGAAGCTCAAGAACCCGAAGTACCCGAATGCCCAAAGAGAGAATAACCGATAACATTGAAGAAGCGGGCGAATCACGATTATCTCTGCGGGTGACAATCTCTGCGGATGTCAACACCGAATAAGTGATTATATCTCGAATCACGATTAAGCCCTCAGTAAAACTGAGCATCCCCAATTTACACAATCTCTATCCCCTGATGATTGTGATAAAATCAAAATCATCACACACTTGTGTACCTCTTTCATCTTCAGAAACTAACTCTTCCATCTCTTCCCCGTCGTTGGAATAATAACACAAAAGCCTTCATGAGTAAAGCCTTGAGTTTCTCTGCGGTCATGACATTTGTTTTACCGGGATATCTTCAATCACTTAGAAGAGTTAAGTTCATCAAGTTTACTCGTCATGAGTCAAACCTTGAGTTTCTCTGCGGTAATAACATTCGTCTTCCCGGGATATCTTCAATCAATTAGAAGAATTAAGTTCATCAAGTTTACTCGCTTTGTGTTTATATGTGAGTCTCCTTTCTCCTTGCTGGTTTTGACACTTCAGAATCAGCAACTCATAATAAGCCCGTATACTAGAAATTTGAGAAGAACATTTGAACTCTTGTGAGAATCAACTTGCTGAATAATGTGAGCAAATCTAATTGGGGATTAAATTTGGCATTTCAATCTCCTCCAATTAGTGCTCTCCCCTAAACCGACAATCTGTTTGATAAATGCCCATATTAAGAAGAAGTCTTTAGATCGTTAAATGCAACTCGTCTTTAGTCTTCTAACATGTAGCGGAAAATGTAGAACAGACTGTAGACTCAACCTTCTTCAAGATTGTGCAGTTGGGGAATAGATAGTTAACATCTTCATCTCACCAAATGCGTTCCAATTACCTTGTATGTAGCAAATCTCCTTAACTAAAATCCCTCCCAATCAAACAAGAACCGAAAGATGTTCATCAAAGAAATCAGCCCGAACTAAAGCACTTTGTCATTTAATCATATCAGTCCATGTGAAGATGTCAACCAACGGCTCTTAGAAGAAACTACATGTGAAGATGATCCGATAAGAAGAATCTCGGTTCTTACATGAGTTAGGAGCCGTTTGACCATATATTCTCAAATTTCAATCAACAATGCAAAAAATTCACACTTCTTCTCCCCTCAAGAATTGCATACGTAGTTGCCATTCTTGATTAAACAAGTGAACTCATCCATGTGTAGTCTATTTCCACTTCTCCCCCGCAAAAATTGCATATGATGTCGCCATCGCCATTTTAATTGAGCTATTGAAAAATAGAAAAACCATCAACATTAAGTAGATCACCATTGAGAAAAAACATGAGAAGAAGATCCACTTGATGATAAGCGCATGGAAAAAGCATGAAGCACGTTGGTGAGAATGGTCATAATAAGAAGATTTCTCTTCTTCCGAAGATAAAGCGCACTGAAACGTACACTTTTCTTTTCTTTAGAGAACGAGGCATGAACTATTGTGTTCATACGTCATAAGAAGATTTCTCTTCTTTCGAAGATAATGCGCTCTGAAACGTACACATTTCTTTTCTTTAGAGTACGAGGCCTGAACTGAAGTGAACAGACGTCATAATCTCTCTCTTTTCAGCTCTCTTAGCATAACATGTAATCAACCCATTATCATTCAGTAGGTTTTTTGTAGTGACAACTGATGGAGAAAACCCAATATGATGAATTTGAACCTGAAGTAAACTAACCCGAACTCGTGACTTAAACTTGCACATATGTAACAAAGAGCGTGTCGAGAATTCATGCCAATTTGAATCTCTAAGTACTCTATACTCTTCAACCAACCAACCATCAAGTAATAGACGTACATTACCTCTTGAAAATCCACAATTGAATATGACACTGAGCACTACAACGTAACTCCTTTAAGTGATAGTTATTTTGAGGTGATAAGAGCCCAATTCCCCAAGTGGTAAAAGAAAAGGTAAAAGTCACCCAACAATAACTAGATTTCCAAGTCTTCGTTTTGATAATAAGCTCGAACAAGGATCATGAAGAATCTTCATCCATCCATCCCGATACCTTCAGATACTAAGTACACTCGCCCGTGATATTTCACTTCAACCTCAAATAAATAATACTGAATTAACGCCGTTGTCACATCTTCTGAACTGCTCCAATCTAGCCTTCTTTGACATTTAAATGAACTTTGATAATGGGTTCATCCCGACCATGGTTAAAAGAACATAACCCCGTAAAACCATATAATAACCACACTGCCATGACGAATTTCCAAACACACATCCAATTTATGAAGTACACCCTTTTATCTCTTCTTTGAAAAAGAAACCGTAGCACCAACATCAAAAGAGATCTCGAAATACACTTTCCTTTCTCCAAGATGGCTCCATCATTACGGGATTTTACAACTCTATGGTTTAAACCGAGAAATAGTTTCTTTCGCGGGATTTTACAAAACCAAGAATAAACCGTAAGATAGATCCGGAAATGCACTTTACATTTACCAGGATGTTTTCATTGACACAGGATTTTACAAGTCTATGATTTAAACCGAGAAATAGTTTCTTTCGCGAGATTTTACAAAATCAAGACTAAACCGTAAACAACGTCAGCTTGAATGTGTTATGACAATTTTGGTTTCGTGAATATCTTTTTAGGGAACATGCATGGTTCATCATGTTCATTACCCAACATCAACACTATCATAAACCATCCAATAAACACTTTGGTAAACACATCATTCACGCATTCTGTCGACTGTTGTTGTGACTATTTGGTGAAGTAAACCCGATATGTCAAACTTGATCATGAAGTAAAATTCCCCAGATTTGTTACTTAAACTTGTATAAATACTTGTGAAGAAGAAACGGTGTACCCAATGTACAAAGCCTCTTGACATTCTCAACTGAGTGAGACACCGAAGTGATAGCTACGTTGTGGGGGTTAAGCGAGAAAGAATCACAACCGTAACTAAATAGCCAAGTCTTTATCACACTCTATAAATGCCCAAACAAGTCATCTTCACGGAAGGGTAGAAATAAAGAAGATGAAATAAGTAAACGAGCCCGGTAAACCTCACTTCAAATTCAAATAAGAAATACCGTCCAAACAACCCCGAAGTCAACCTTTTCCAATATCAATTAAAGCCATGACATAATGTTCTCTGTGAAAGAGTATATACCAAAGTATCAAACATCATAACCCATCGACTCTCATCATCACGCCAAATCTCATCATCAAAAACTCATTATCACAATCCAAATTATATTGATAGCCTGATTGAACAACTCAATAATTAGACCAACAATAAATCCGTTCTGACCCATGTGAAAATCAAATCCGTACAACACTTAATCACAAAATATCCTTATCCGTATAATGCAAGACACCCCAGAATCTCTTCAAGTGTAGCCCGGGTCGAAATAAATACAAGGCCCAAGTAATTTATAATTGAAGCCCAATCCAAGTATTACCACCAACATTTGGATCCCATAATTAGTGATTATATTAATCCAAAGTTTCACTTGAGTTATACACAAACTACCACTGTGATACAACGTCTCAAGTAATTACACACAAATGGGCCCTATCCATTCTCAAGACTAAACATGGTCCATGCAAATATTTAACCATTGAGGCCCATGAAAACGTGAAGTCAGATTCAAAAACAGGATCATAAAAGCACCATGTGACAACCCGACACTTTCAGTCATTTCAAAACAATTCATCCACTTACCATTTCAACATTTATCGAAACTAGGTAAATTCGCGTAACCTTAATGCGAATTCATGATCATATCATCACGACCATTTCATAGGGACTAAGTTTAGTCTACATTTCATTAACATCATTTGCATCATATTAGTTCATTCATGACATTGCATTACAAAATTTTATATTAATAAATAAACATTATCGTGAGTTATTATTTGAACATTTAATCCGCTACTTCCAAAAATGATCGATATTTTATACTTACATTTAGTTTATAAAACTATATTTTAAGTTTTCATCGGTGTTCTAAATTTATTTTGTATACAAATCGTTAAATTTATATTATTACGACGTTTCTTAAAAAATATACGATAATCATTATATCACTCAAATATTACAAGGAATGTATTTTTACAATTTTTATGATCTCATTACATTCTACTTTGATCTATTAAAAATCTTTTTACCTAAAAGTTATCATTTACCTTACAAGTATTATTAACTACATACATTTACTTACATTTTTCTCTCAATAATTACACAAGTATTTATACAAGTATATTTAAAAGAAAAAAATATATATTAATCCCTCCCCTTGGCCGACCAAGGGAGGGTGACATTTAATGTTGAGTATGGTTTTCTTTGATTGTAGAATGATACACTACTAAAAGTCTTATACTTTCATTCACTCATACATGTATCTCAATTATTCATCAAGTCAAGTAAAAAGCTTTTTCCCCTCTTTGTTTCTTCATCCAAACCGGCCATAGAAGGTTTTTAGCAAGGGATCATCAAATTTTTGCAAGATCAGTAATCAATCTAGATTACACTCTTATTAAGGTTTTGAAATAAAAACCTAGGGTGTTTAGGTTAAACCTTTGTTCTTTGCACCTCATCATATTAACTTGTAAGCATATCACTTCATTTTACATCTTTCATTTTCATTTCATATGTATTTCATCATTTTCTTAGCAAGCATGCAAGACTTATGGTATTTATACCATTTTTTACATTGATTTTTAGAGTTTTATACATATAAGTCATCCTATAATTATTCCCTTGTTATATATTGGTCTTGATGATGTTTAGGAACCCATGACACCCTAAGAGGGTGTATGGTAGGATTAGAATAGCTTTGGAGTTGATTTGAAGGGATTGGAATAGGTTTAGTACACTATTTTCGAGTATAAAAAGTGATCTTTTCTTATTTTGTTTTTCTGGAAAATCCGACAGTAGGCACGAATTTTTGGCCTAGATATTTAGAATATACTTAAAACGAATCAATTAAAACGGAGTTATAGAAGAAGTTATGAATTTTCAAGTTTGAATGAAATATATAATTTTTCTGAAAATTTCACAACCAAAAGTGTTTTTGTTTTGTGACCAAAAAGAGTCCTAAGCTTACAAATTATTTCGATTTATCAAAATATAGTATACTTTGATACGAAGATAATACGTTAAGCGGATTTGAAACGACTAAGATATGCACCTTGCGTGTATATTATTTTTTAGCAAAACTATAATATTTTTACGAGACAAGTGTTACGGTAACTAAAACGACCATGTTGAAGGCTGTTTTAACGACGGAACTTTTGTAAGAATTGTCTTCTAGTAAAATCGAGATCACAAGCATATTTTTCAAAAATGACTAACCGTTGATAGCGGAGTTGTAATAAATTATTTATGGTCGCTAAACTTTGCGAAACTCATTTTTACACAAGATTTGGACAAAATCACCATCTTTAACCTTTTATTATCTTTATATTGAGACCTCGATTTAAAACTCATGTCTGTTCTATATTTTGACAAACTTTCAAAACCGTCGAGTTCGTTCCTAACGTTCGACACCATTTTACGATAGCTTTCGAAGCCATTTTGTCACTTTCATGAAATTTCCGACGACATTATTTTACGTATTAAAATTTCACTATAAATCATACTGAAACTATGTAGGATGACATTTTGCGACGTAAATACAAGTAATTTAAGAATGGTCCGCCAAAGAGTATTTTTCGACGATAAGTATTATTTTCAAAACTCTGAATGGTATAAATAACATACGAAATGCTGCATAACATTATAACATAACTCATTACGATCATATCA
Source organism: Chrysanthemum makinoi (assembly GCA_910596185.1). Lineage (NCBI taxonomy): Eukaryota > Viridiplantae > Streptophyta > Magnoliopsida > Asterales > Asteraceae > Chrysanthemum > Chrysanthemum makinoi. The sequence continues at coordinate 91,685,384 of OU343219.1, read as the reverse complement.
TTCATAATAGGTCATTTTCGAGATTCATATCCACTTTTGTCATCGTAATCATTGCAACAGGTGAGTTCATAGCCCCATTTTACTCTTTAACGTGCTTTTACAAACTCAGGGGAGATACATGCTACATTTTAATCGAACACAAGTTTTGAACTTATGTATATCCGAATGTTTTCTTGTCACTAAGTATTTGCCATGTTCGAAGTCCCTACATCATGAACCATTAGTCACTTTGAGTGAAGCGGGAATATTGTGAACCTATGGAATTAACACTCCGCCTAGAGTTGGCAAGTTTACCTATTAGGTGGCGATGAACGATGATTACCAAGTTGGGCTTTGGTGTCATGAACTTAGTGAAATAAATACGATTTTGTTTTCAACGATGAGTGTGAACCATTTAACTCACACTACGATGATTGTGTTCAAATGAATTACTCAAACTCTATGAACTCACTCAACCTTTGTGTTGACACTTTTAGCATGTTTTTGGTCTAAGGCATTCACTTCATGGCATGCATGTGGACATATCAGAGTGCGACGACGCCCACTTTGGGTTTTACATACTTTAAAACATCTTTGAGTAACAAACTTATTTCCGCATGTTGATTTCAATTGTATACTTTGTAAACTATTATTTTATTAAATCAAACGTTATTTTCCAAACTTTAGGTCGTTCAATATAACCGTGATTGTGATGCTATGATCAATCCCCAAATTCCATTCCGCTGCAAAACAGGTAATTTGGGGGTGTGACAACACACAAGAGACTACTTTAACCCTAATATCACTCAAAAAATAATCCGCCCCCTCATTCTTAAAAAAAATCACGAATATCTTTAATCTCATCACAACAACCAAAGGATTAAGTCCGGAGAAGAAACGAGTTACTATTTTCTTAATCATGAATCGGAATAGACACTTCCTAGCCACAGGGATGGCATAGTTGATTTCGGCATCAAGAACCTTTAATAGGCAAGGATTCACAGGTAGGCATAAGTTGTTTGATACATCAATTGTTTTTATCAATATTTTCATAATATTTGAACCGATTGAGATGACGAATGATACCTAAAATAGGTATTGTTCAACCTCAAGTTTTCGGATAATATCATAAACTATTGATCGATGATGGGTTGAGATGTGTGAATGATCTTACATGGTCGGATAACATTATAGACACACAAAAATCCGAGATCTTTAAAAGTCTTCATTTTTTCATGTTAACCGAATATATTATGATAGGATTTGACACAAGTTGTTAAATCTCTTAAAGATATTCGAATATTATTGAGGCTTTGACTTCAAGTTGGATCTGTGATGATAGTTTTCAAGGGTATTGATCCTTAGATGTGGTCTTTATGTAGCAGTAAGCAACCCTGAAACAAATCTAAGATTTTTTTGTCATATGTTGAATCTTGAAGCTTAGATGATGATGGTTAGATAGAACTTTGAAGCAACACGAAATAAATCTGAGATTCGTTGTACATGTTTTGATTTATTCTATTTAGGTTGATTTGAAGTTGATGATTGAAATGAGATAATGATAGAATGGTGGTTGTAGGTTTTGGATTGAAGTTGTTTAACAGTTATTTATTCATTCGATTTACCCTTTTATTTTGTAAATCATGGACTGATGATGGTTTAAGCCTGAAGTTGATGTTGGTACATGGTCTATTCTTCTCATTCTTCCTTTCTGTTGTAACAATATTATGGGCCAAGTCGCTAGCAAATTTTGCAAAGTAAGTCGCTAGGTCTTTTGAACCATACAAGTCGCTATTGACTAAATAGTCAATATCCAAGTCAAGTCGCTAGCCAAATTATCAAACCAAGTCGCTAGCCAAATTTTCAAACCAAGTCGCTATGACTTATTGAATAATAAGTCGCTAGGTCAAAACTTTTCACACTAACTCGTTACTTGATAAATATCAAGTCGCTAGCATCCATGAGTCATGATAAGTCGTTATGATTCTTAATAACAAGTCGCTACCTTGTTCAATAACAAGTAGCCAGGTCCTTTTGTTTGTGCCAAGTTGCTAGCATAGCTTTAGACGCATAACTCGCTACCAAGAATGTTATGACCAATGAACAGTTTCAGACCCAGAAAAGACTGCATAAACTGCTTCAGTATTGCCCGTTTTGACCCAGTTAGACCACGAAAATGACCAGATTCATACAAACTTTGGACAAAGTTTACACAAACAGAACTTGGACAGAATAATGACTTGGACAACATGATTGAACCAGTTAAGACCATAGACCAAAAGAAGGATACCAAGACATGATAAACTGTTTACCCAAAAAACTTAATCCGACCACAAAATGTAAACAAACAGTACTACATATAAAATCATAACCACAAAAAAATCATCATCCCAACAGTTTACAAAGAAACAGTTTACCCACGAATCAGAACCACAAGAAAACATCAAAACACAACAACCATGGCTCTTGATACCAATTGTAGGATCGTTATTTTATTGTGTTGATGATTCGGGTGGTCTTGGATGATCAAAATACATGTTAGCCATAGTTAGAGAGTTGGTAGAGAGAGAGGGTGTTCTTGCTAGAGGTTTACACAAATGAAAGATTAGATTAAAATGAGAAGAAGCACCACCCCTTCCATGGATGGAAGGGGTATTTATACATACAAATACACGACCTCCTATCGGCCTGTGGATCAGGTATACAGTGGGTAAAGACCCGTCCTTCCTCCACGGTGTTGCTCTAAACTAAACTACGCTACAAACTAACAAATAAACTACTTAATAACGTAACAAACGCCACGTCTACGAGCTAACATATGCTAGACTTATAATTGGGGTGACATTCACTTTAACATGGAATTTTCTAATTCCTAACAAAAGCCAAGCATGTGACCTTTGATATACCTTGTTCCATGTCGAAATTCAAGCAAGTAACCTGTGATGTGCCTCCTAGAATTTCAGATCCCAGCACTTCTAGACCAGGAATGCAGAAAGTAGTGAAGCCAAGTAATGTTCCCATCGTTACTTCTACAGATGTTAAGATTGACACTAACGCTAGCGGGTCAAAACCTAGAAGCAATGCAAAGAAGGATAGGATTACGCAAAATAAAAGTGATCATGATAAGGAAGTGAAAGAACACCATAGGGACAAGAAGTTTGATTTGAACAAAAAGAATCGTGTTAGTTCTAGTATTAGCTCCAAGCTTACTGAAATTAATTCGAGCCCTTATCTTTGCGTCAAAAAACATGTAAAAATGTGTATCTTCTGGTAATCATGATAAATGTGATGTGTTATTTCTGAGGTCTAAGATTCATAACCCGGTTAAGAAAGTTTGGAGAGCGAAACAGATTAAGCAATCCTGGAAACCTACAGGGAATGTGTTTACAAATGTAGGATTTCATGGAAGCCCACAGGTTGAATATTAACGCATGGCAAACCTTACCCCTTAGCTAGATCCACTATGCCTAGAATAGTACCTGTTATGGTTTGGAAGCCAACTGGTAGAATAATCCCATTAAGCACAAAAGGTCATTTGACTAAGTCTGATGCTTCTACTAGTGCAGCTCCTAGTGATAATGCCATTGCATCTAGGGTTTCTGCTGATTCAAAGATTGTTTTTGCTAACCAAAAGGAACCCATCAGCACGTGGGGATCCAATGTTTCCAATTCTTTGTCTTCGTCTGTTGTCCAAAGCAGGTCGTACAAATCGTCCCTTGGTATTTGGATTCGGGCGGCTCTAAACATATGATTGGGCTCTTAACAATGACGTCTGTTCTCATCAGTTCAGGCCTCGTTCTTCAACACTATGGCGTCTGCAGATATCTCTTCAGGCCCTGCTCTTCAAAACATTCCAATTGGTTCATCCCTTGTTCCAAAATCCTCTCAAGAAACTCCATATGTACCCCCATCTGAAGATGATTTAAAGAAATTGTTTGATCCTATGTTTGATGAACAGTATGAGCCAAGTGCTAATGAATGGTCGACTCCTACAGCAGAGGCTGCTCATATTCCTGTGAATGAAGTTAATCCTTCAGTCTCAATATCACTAAGCCAAGGCGCTTCTGCATCACTCTATCTCATCGACAAATCATCAATCTTCAATGTACATCATGGATGCGTTTCGCATCAATGATGAAGATAATCCTTTGCTACCTTGAAGATGCTCCATTTGAAAACATATTTGCTCTGAATCTTCATCGAACCATCTTCTTGAAGACATCAACTCTGCTACTTCAGTCCCTCAACCATGCCACATGAACACCTCAAAAATGGACTCATGATCATCCATTAGACAACATCATTGGAAATCCCTCTCGTCTAGTATCAACACGGAAACAACTTGCAACCGATGCCTTGTGGTGCTTCTTCAACTCCGTACTCTCTAAGATCGAACCAAAAGATGTTAAAACCGCCATGAATGGAGATAGCTGGTTCAATGCTATGCAAGATGAAATTCATGAGTTCGATCGACTAGATGTATGGGAGTTAGTACCTGCTCCAGATTGTGCTATGATTATTCCTCTAAAATGGATCTTCAAAGTGAAACTTGATGAGCATTGTGATGTGTTGAGGAACAAGGCTCGATTAGTTGCTAAAGGATACCGTCAAGAGGAGGGTATTGACTTTGAAGAATCTTTTGCTCCAGTTGCTCGAATCAAGGCAATCAGAATCTTTTTGGCTAATGCTGCTAGTAAGAACATGGTAGTCTATCAGATGGATGTGAAGACGGAATTTCTGAACGGAGACCTTAAAGAAGTCGTCTACGTCAGCCAACCTGAAGGATTTGTAAATCAAGAGCATCCTACTCACGTTTATCGTTTGAAGAAGGCCCTCTACGGTTTAAAGCAAGCTCCAAGGGCATGGTATGATACACTGTCAAAGTTTCTTCTATCAACCGGATTTAGCAAAGGAGCAGTTGATCCAACATTGTTCACCAGGAAGTCGGGCAAACATTTAATTCATGTTCAAATTTATGTTGATGATATTATTTTTGCCTCGACCGATCCAATGGAATGTGATCGTTTTCTAATGAAATGAGTTCAAAATTTCAAATGTCAATGATGGGACAAATGTCATTTTTCTTGGGATTACAAATTTCACAAAGTCCCGAGGCATTTTCATAAATCAATCTAAATATGCAACAGAAATCTTAAAGAAATTTGGATTTGATTCAAGTGACCATGTTGACACCCCCATGATTGATCGAACCAAACTAGATGAGGACCACTCAGGAATCATGGTAGACCAAACAAAATATCGAGTATGATGGATCCCTGATGTACCTCACAGCCAGTAGAACAGACATCTTGTTCTCTGTTTGCATGTGTACTAGATACCAGGCTAAGCCTACTAAAAAGCACCTTGAAGTTGTTAAACGGGTCTTTCGGTATCTCCAAGGAACCATCAATATGGGACTATGGTACCCGAAAGACACCGGTATGTCACTAACGGCCTATGCAGATGCCGATCATGCAGGTTGTCAAGATACACGTCGAAGTACATCTGGAGGTGCTCAGGGGTGATAAGCTAGTGAGATGGTCGTCAAAGAAGCAAATGAGTACTTCTATTTCCTCTACAGAGGCTGAATACATAGCCATGTCATCTTGTTGTGCTCAAATCTTATGGATGATATCTCAATTATCTGACTATGGCTTTGAATTCAACAAAATCCCTCTGTACTGGACAATAAAAGTGCTATTGCTCTCTCATGCAACAACGTTCAACACTCAAGAGCAAAGCATATCGACATTCGACATCATTTCATCGGGAAAAGTGGAAAAGGTGTGGTGGAACTCTATTTTGTGAGGTCTGAATATCGTTAGCAGACATCTTCACCAAAGCTCTTCCAAGAGAACGTTTGAGTTTATTCTTCCACGTCTTGGCTTGAAAAGTCTTCAACCAGAAACACTCAAACGCCTCTTCAGGGAGGAAGACGAGGAGTAAAGGTCTATCTTCATCTATCTTTGTATATATCTATTCAAAAACAAAATACAAAATTATAAAACCTTCAAACCACCATAAAAATCTGAAAAATTTGAAAAATCTTCAAAAATATTGTCAATTTGTCATGCTTTTTCTCGGTTCGTCAATATCTACGGTCTTTGTGCTGTCATTCAAAGAATGACACGGGACTTTAGATGCTGTCCGAACTCTTAAAAAAAAAAAAAAAAATATATATATATTTTTGGGAGAAAGAGAAACAATGGTTTATTGTCAGTTCAGGCAGTAACCCGCTTTTCAAAGAAAGAACAGAGCCATGCTTTTTCATGTTTTTCAAGATTTGAGAATTTGTTTGAACGTTCATCAAAAGCCTTCTTATCAACCAAATTCCATGCTCGATTCTATAAACATTTATCTGCGAAAACTAACTTTGAAAAATAACTCAGTCTCTATTTTTGATAATCATCTAGACTTATTTGTCAAAAGATCAATCTCTCAATCAACAACCTATGTCATTGATTGAGGGGGAGAATGATTTCAATTAAATTAAAAAGTTATTTGGCATTCAATTGTTTTCAAAAGATATACATGCATGTTTTATCAATGGAGTTTAAAGTCTTAACATCCGATCCTTATTAGTTAAAACGCTTTCATAATCAAGTCACAATTCCCCTTAAAAGCTTTCAAAATCAATTTAAATCTATAAGAGATCACAAATCTCAAGTGATTTGATAATTGTGATCGGGGGAGAATGTGTGATTTAAATTGGATTTAAACTGATAATTCAGTAAATGGTTTTATAAGGATGTACAAGCTCTCCTTCCCACATGTGACAAACGATTTCAAATTTTCCATGCACATGTTGAGGGGGAGCATCTATCTTAAACCTATGATTTGAAACGTGATAACTTATCTCAAGGTGCAGGTTCCCTCTAGTATGTGCAAAACTCTTTTCAAATCTCGAGGCACATATTGAGGGGGAGCAAAATCATGAAAACCTCATCCTTCCCCAAAATGCTTTATCTACTTGATTCGATTAGGGAAGTGATGTTGATATTTTTTTAAAATGTTTTTCTCTTGCCTCCGTGTGGAAAACTATTTCAAATACTTGATTCACATGTTGAGGGGGAGTTCTTCTTCTAAAAAATATCAAAAACAATTCAGGTACAAAATGCTTTGATAAAATATCATAAGTATCTGAATTGATTTTCAAATGGTTTTCAATTGGTTCCTATGGGAGATGAACAATACCAAAAAGACCGACCAACTTTACATTATGTATGGTGATATAAGGACGATAAGGTTAGGTATGTGTTCCCATGATCCGCCAGAACCGAGGGATCTACCCAGGGACTATCCACTAGTTAGTGTAGAGTTCTTAGGTATGATGATAAAAGGAGAAAAATGAGATATGGGAAGAGTGCGGACTAAGACTGAGCTAGTAATGGAATAAACCCAACAAGGTTCTTGCTATGAAGTCTCGGTAAGCACTGAAGGGGTTGAAGAATTAAAAAGAATTGAATGAGAAAAGGGTGAAAACAAATAGCCCTCCATTTATTCAACCTTAGGTAAACCGGTTCAATTCATATGCTACTGATGGTAACATCGGTATTGAAGACAAGACGTCATGGACCCAAAGGACGACCTTTGCACTTCAACTTTCCAAAACCACTCAAGTTCCTCTTAAAAGGACTTGTTTCATTCTCACGGGAACCGACATTATCTATCGACTTTCTCTTAGAGATTGTTGATATTGAAGGAGGAGACCCTCTCCCTAGTCTCCGATATAGGATCCAAATATGCACAAATTGAGTCTAGTGCCACGAGATCATCAATAAATCTCATTAGGACACTTTCAATGAAGACTCTCTGTTTCACACAATGTGGAAAGAGAGATTACATCTTGAGTCCTACGCATTATCCTTGTGGTATTGCCAGAACATCTGAGTGATGTGTTTACATATTCACTGTGAAGATGGAAAGCCTTCTGGAGCCAACATCTAACAAGCTCCTGGTAGGTGGCATGTGAGATCTATGTTACAGATCAACCATGTGACAGCTGAACAGAAACAATGGGGCGATTCAATCTTTTGAATCAATCCTGGTTCAGGTTATGGATTGACGGATACCTTTGAAAAACCGGTCTTTGTGCTTTAAAACTCTTTTCATTAGCACGTCGACCGTGTACTAATTTTTCAAATCAAAAGGTGTTTTATGAATGATAATTGATTTTCATTAAAACCTTCGTTATATTGCAAAAACAATTTCTATTGAGCAATACACGATTGTTTTTCAAATCTCTTTTAATCAATCAGTGGACGTAAATTCGCTGGTTCACTCACTCCGTGTTGTCTTCTTTGAGACGCTCCGGTTTGAGAACAGCTAGAGCAGCTGCGAAACCCTGTCAAGGAAATTCTTCGGAATTATACCTGATCACAGCAATACTTGTACTGATCAATGGGGAACCGTGGGTCGTGTACCTCAATTCGACGAAAGTGATCAAAGACACTTTCGTGCACTTTATTGCTAACTACCTTATGCAGGTACACCCGACGCTTGCAACTGATCGAATGGAGCAGTCAGTACATAGCCGCATGCTCACACAACACATTCATATCAAAAGATATCATGATTGGTGCATCAATGACTCGGATATTCTAACTCCATGCTTCTGCTACGCCACGCCAATATCATGAATCAACGAATGCTTCCGCTACTCTGATGAGAAGATATCATGATCCGGAATGTGAGCATGTCGGTCCGAAAGTCACAACATCACATAATACCAACACCACAATGGATGTATCGGAGATTTTCTATTAGCTGATGATCTCAAAAGTTGGCTCAACATTATTATCACGTGGATCAGAAAAAGACCTCCACTTGGATTAACCAAACATGCAATGAGTGGAATCAATGACTACGAGCTCCGGAGCAAAGTACTACATCAAGAATGCAAGATCAATTGTTAATTTAATATCTGATTGTATTCAATGTCATTTTAGTATATGTTTGAGGTGACCTCCTTAGGGGGAGATTGTTAGGAATTAGAAATTCCGGTATTAAAGAGTCGGTCACCTCAAGTATATGTAATCGTTAGAAAGCTCGTAGTCATAGTACTTTTATGTTAAGTAGTATTTAGTTGTAACACCGTGGAGGACGGACGGGTCTTTACCCACTGTATGCCTGATCCACAGCCCGTTGTGTGGCGTTTTATTGTAAGACTATAAATACTCTCTACCTTCCAAGGTAGAGAGTTGGAGCTCATAATAATATTTTCTTTCTCTCACTATAGTTCCCAACTCTCTTCCTTTCTTTCACTAGAACTCTCTCTCTCTAACATTCTTATACGCCTACTTTGATCATGGTTTAGAGTGTTTGTGAAATCCAATATCCAACACAATTGCAAATCAAGTATGACACACTTGATGTGAATTTGAACTTGAAAATAAAATCTTTAAACAAGGAAAAATCTGATCTAAAAAACCAACTTTCTAAACAACAAGCAACTTATTCTGATCTTGAAAAAGAGAAGAAGCAGTTAATTGCTGATTTTTCAAAACGAGAAGATTCTCTTCTTGATGAAATTCTTGATAAAAATGAGATGATCAAAAAGCTGGAAAATTTGCTTGTTACAACGGGTCATTCAGCCAAATCAACCAATATGCTAATTAATCAAGTAAATCCGTATTTTCATACAACTCAAAAAATGGCTCTTGGTAACACGCCTCCTTGTTTCCTCAAGAAAGCTCAGAAAGAACAGAATGTTTTGAACAATGGACAATCTTTGCATGAACCCATAATTTTTCATGATTCTCTTGAAACGTTAGAACTATCTAAGGAGAGCAGAGAAAAAATGAAACAAAAGAATCCAGATCTAAAACCAATTGATTATAACAAATGGAACAAAATTAATGGAATTACTTTTGTGTCTCAAAAAGAAAAGTCAAAGTTTTCCATAACACCCAGTGTTTCAAACAGTGTGTCAAAACCAGTTTCAAAACCTGTTGTTGTCTCACAATCTCTTTCGAAAATCGAACAAATGTCTTCAAACAATCCTTTTAACACAAGTGATGCTAGAAGTATTTTAGAAAATGTGAAAACTAGAATTTCGGGACTTCAAGAGACTGTTAAAACTAAAACCACTATTACACCTAACAACTGGTTCTCTAGTTTTGATATCGAACAGAGAAAGTTTTTTGAAACTAAAATTGCCCCTCAGCTGAATGCCATCAACTCAAGGGTAATTCATTTTGAACAAGCATTTTTGAAAGAAACAATGACTTCGCAAGGACCATAAATCCTTGATAAAGCAAGCTAATGAAAGTGTTGAACACATCACAGTTTTGGAAAATTTAAATGACTCTCTCTTCGAAGATGTTCACTAACGATATTATGTCCATTATTTTGCAAACATATTCTGTCCAAGATCATGAAAGACTCCACCTGAGACCTCCGCAATTGTTTCAAAATATGAAAAAGCTCTTGAAAAAGAAAATGTGTCCTATTTTAAACAACTTGATCAAAAATCTGAGGAATGCAAGTATGACAAACTGTCGTATGGGCGTGCCTACAAGGACATGAAAGAGCAAAATGATCTTTTGAGAGCTCAGCTGGGATGTCAAAAAGGAAAGGCTGTGGATACTAAGATTGCAAAACCATCGACTGAGGAGAAGGCAAATGTTCCCCAACCGGTTTTCAAAACAAAAATGTCTATTTCTCAACCTCCTCCAAAAGTCAATGAGAAAAATGATTTGTCAAAACCAGTCACTCCACAGTCCATGCCTATTAAAAAGAGAATTATCAAAAGTTTTGAAACAGGAAAAGCAGTTGCTGAAACACCAAAAGTGATTACACCTGGCATCTCTAAGACTAGTACACGGAATGTGACCAAAAATCCAGTTAAAGAATCTGTCGGTTCTAACGACATGGTCAACAATCACTATCTAGAAGAAGCTAGGAAAATGGCACAGTCTCGAAAAGATGGAATTTTAGGTGCAACATCTAGGGTGATGAATTCTACAAGATTTCAAGGCACTGCTAGTAGTAGTAAACCATTACCTAGGAACACTCTACAAAAGACTAGGGATTGGCTTGCATCTAAGAGTAGTTTTGCAAAAGAAAATGCTATGCCCTTAGAAAACAACACTAGGAATTCTAAGTCTTTTTCGAACAAGAATCAATTTCCAAAAGACTGTAGTGACAAACTTAAAGCTGCTGTTTTAAACAAGAATATTGAATTTGTCTGTACTACATGTAAAAAATATGTCTTTTCAGCTAATCATGATGCATGTGTCTCACAATATCTCAAGAAAGATAATTCTCGTGCCAAGGCACAATCCACTAAGACTCCAAACCGAAACAAACCCGTTGACAAGATGAACATCAAAAGGAAACCTAATAGGTGGATCTCTTCAGGACGTAGTTTTTCTAAAAATGAGTCTTCCGCTGCATCTAATAAGAAAAAAACTCCTAGATCTTACCTTAGGTGGATACCCACGAGAAAAGTTTTCAAAAAAATAGGTCTTAGATGGATTCCCACAGGAAAGATTTTTGATACTTGCACCAACACAGATAATAGTGACAATCATCAGGATAAGGAAGTAGAAACCACTACAACCGTTGATAGTGATCACCCTCACCGTGAGGAATCTTGTACTTCTAACACTGTTATTTGTGAAAACTCTTCTTCTTTGGTTGCAGGTGATTCAAATATCTCAGAACCCAGCTCATCAGAGGGTTCCAATTCTGTAAACTCTTCTTCTTCATTCTCTCTATCGTCTATTTTTGATTTTCCATTTCTTTTATAAAACCAACAAAAACAAAATACAAAAATAGAAAATTTTCAAAAAATACAAAAACAATATAAAATCAAAAATCCAAAAATATTCTTCTCACGACATGTCTCTCGTATAATCGATATTCTGTACGTTTCTAGAAATGTCATTCAACAATGATACGGGTATGTACAGATGCTTGAGCGAGAGTTATTTAATGTTTTTCAAAACATGTCGTTTCTCCTAATCTCTTCATAAGATGGCTTTCGTATACTTCAGTACGAAACCCGGACTCAAATGATGACTTTTGATTATTGTTCAAATCAAAACTCGTGCTTTTAAAGAAAAATCAAGTGTACGCTTCAGTGCACTACATTTAGCACTGGTGAGAAATCATCATCATCTTGAGCACCTTTTCAAGATTGTTCAAAATCTTTCAAAATATTTTGTGCTCAAGATAACTCCCTCTAAAACCCCTTAATTGATTATGCTTTATTAAAGGGGGAGTATAAAACAAAATGTTCCAAATTCATGCTTAAATCAAATCCGTTTGTCTCCCCAAAAGATTCTAAAATATTGTTTAATCCGTTTATATCAAAAATATCACAAATATGCTATTTTTGAGGGGGAGGAGACGTGATTAAAATGTGATCAAAAAGTTTAATGATCATTGTTTGAATCTCAAAATGAGCTCAACTCAGACGAAACCAATGAATTGACGGGAATCAATGTTAGTAAATGTACCATCTCGAGAAACTTGTGATAGCTATGCACCTTCATGGGTCTAACTTCCTTTTCAAGGAGTGTTTACAACTTCAAGTTAGTTATTAGAGCTAGTTGTCACCTAAAAACTGACAATGGAACTCTTTAACTAGGCAACGTAACCGTGGGGAATTGTCTATCATGAGCCGATCAATTCAAAATGTGCGAACTCTACCCTATATGTGCAGATTTCTGTCAAAACTTATAAGCACATGTGAAGGGGGAGTGTTTCTGTAAATACAAAACTCTCGAAGTGTTCCAAACATGTTTTCCATCAAAAACACTTTGAGATATTCTCAAGAAAAATGGTTTTATGGCAACAATAGGACATTCATGGAGTTATAAGGTGACTAAGGATAGGAAATTCGTCCTATGATCTGCCAGAGCCGGAGGGATCTACCCAAGGACATCACAAATAGTTAGTATTAGAAGTCCTTAGGAATGATTGAAAAAAGGAGTAATGTGAGAAAGGAGAAAGAAGTGGTTGAAGAATTAAAAAGAAAAGTAAAAGAAAGGGTGAAAAGAAATAGCCCTCCATATTCAACCTTAGGGCAGAAACCGGGTTCAATTCATCTGCTACTGGTTGTAACTAAGTCGACACTGGTATTGAAGACAAAGACGTCATGGACCCAGTGACGCACTGCACTAAACCTTCTAGCCACTCAATTCCTCTTAAAAGGATTTGTTTCATTCTCACTGGGAACCCTGCATAATCTATCGACTTTCTCTTAGAGATAGTTGGTATTGAAGAAGGAGACCCTCTCCCTAGTCTCCGCTCATGAAAACCAAAATGCACCAATTGAGTCTAGAGCCACGAGATTCATCAAAAGATCTCATAGGAACACTTGACATGACATCGCTTGTTGTTCATCAATAAGGACACAAGTGATATATTCTAGAGTCCTAAGTAGATCTTAGCAATCTGCCAGAACATTTATGAGAAGTTTCACAGTTGTGACCTTCAGTGATTGAATGGAAACTCCTGCCAGGGTCAACATCAAGCAGCCCTGACAGCAGGTTACTTCGGTAACTCCCCGTGGATTACGCTTAGTGTGTCTCAAACGGTCTACAGTCGTGGGGTGATGCTTCGGTGTACCTCAGTGACTCATCTGAACTGTAGATGTATTTCAGTATATCGCGTTATCTCACTTGTGGGACTCCAGTTCAGGAACGGCCTTTGTGAGAATTAGAGACGTGTTTTCACACTATGCTGTTAACACCCTCGAAATTCAAACTTGTAAGTGCCGGAATCCGCTTATTACTAACCTGTTTTATGTTTTCTTCTTATGGAAGCTCCAGAGCGGATTGATCGTGCAGATTCTCCACATGCTTATACCAAAAACACATGAAAGTTCTCATCATAATCAAAGGCTACACAAAGTTAAAGATGATTCTTCGTCAATGTCAAAGAATCTACAAAGTTTAAAGACTCGAGAACTACATCATTGGTAACCAAAAGACAAATAGAAGTGTGAGCATGGTGGAGAAAGACGTGGAGACACCAAACCAACGAAGTTGACAACGGAAGACAACCACATTAATTGATCACAAAGCATGAAGGAACAAAGATTCGAGACTATTCTATATCTACACACAAAGTTCAAGCTCGAGAAAAATAAAGATCTTATCAAGTGAAGCATCTTTTGAATGACCACCCCTTAGGGGGAGATTGTTAGCCTTAATAGTTTTATTAGAAGTCATGGTCATTCACGATTAGGAACTTTGTAACGTGTGATAGATATCGTGATAGAATAGTCAACGGGCTCGTGGATTGGGCTAAGCTAAATGGCTAGGCGTTATGATAAGCTTGCCTTGTATAAGTCCAAGTAACCCAATCCAATCCAAGTCCATATCCACGGCCCATAGAAAGCCTTTTAGGGCATCATGTATTCCAACTATATAAACCCCTCAAAGTCTCATTTGAGGGGTGTGCTTGGGTGTACTTGAAAGTGTGTGTGTGTTTTTCCTTTGAAATAAAACATCTATTGTTTTCATCTTCTCTACACATACACGGTTTGTATTAACATCAAGTCACCATCTTTCTCATCTTTAATTCCTTCATCTTCACGCATATAGTTTGTGTTTTACGTGGGTATACTTGTGTTGGTAACGTGTTGGGTTTGTGATAAGGTTGATAAAAGTAAGGTCCTACATTAGAATCTCAAAAAGCTATCACTGAGAGTTTAAGAAAAGACGTAGAAAGACTGTCTATGGACAACCTAGGTTATAGAGTTGGTCTAGAAAGTGTGGAAGAGAGGCTTAATTACTGTATCAAATGTGAGTTTGAGTATGTTGATAAAATTAATATACTAGGTGGAGAAATTGATCTTAAGGATAGGGAGATTAAAATGCTTAAAGAGAAACTAGAACAAGCTGAGAGTGTAAAGGTAGAAGCCCTAAAAAAAAATTGTGTAATCCTTGATCTTTCTGTGAGATCTCTTTCATAATAACACAGATTTACTTGCTCTAATTCTTGGAAGTTTGGTTGAAGTGTTACTATGTATCCACGGATGGTTTGTGTCTAAACACGGATAGCTGTTCTGCAACCGCGGATAGCATTTTGTTAGAGTTGGATACTACAGGGGCTGCTTGGTAACTTTTGCAAAAGTATATTATTTCTCCCAAATCACGGATGGATCATTTATTTGATCTTCAAAACACTTCTATTGGCGCTCCCACTAACCCTAATCACTTATCTTTGAATAATTCACAAAACCCACATCTTAACCATCATTCATCACAATGGCTGAAAAGTATTCCACTTCACATAACCTTGTTGCTATTCTCACAAAGAATGATCGAT
The DNA here is from genome assembly GCA_910596185.1 of Chrysanthemum makinoi. Classification (NCBI taxonomy): domain Eukaryota; kingdom Viridiplantae; phylum Streptophyta; class Magnoliopsida; order Asterales; family Asteraceae; genus Chrysanthemum; species Chrysanthemum makinoi. Next base: position 91,670,120 of record OU343219.1, on the reverse strand, counting down.
CTGAAGTGTTTCATCAAATGATTGATTTCCTTGTTCACAGTCCTATTCACTATGCCTTAACTGTTACACCAACCATTTTTAAAGCTTACATACATCAGTTCTGGAGGAATGCTAAGCTTGCAAAGGTTGATGGAGTTGAAGTGTTTAGCACTGTTGTAGATGAGCATGCTATTTCTGTTTCTGAGGAGATCATTAGGGATGTTTTAAAGTTTGATGATGCTGATGGCGTTGATAATCTTTCAGATGTTGAGATTGCTGCTGGTTTGGAAAGGTTAGGTTATACCCACAGAGGTGATAAGGTACAATATTTTAAGAGTTTGTTTTCAAAACAATGGAAGTTTCTTATTCATACATTATTGATGTGTATGAGTAATAAGACCACAGGGTTTAATGACTTTCCTTCCAAAATTGCTACTGCTATTATTTGTTTGTCTGATGGAAGAAAGTTCAATTGGTCTAAGATGATATATGAGGGGCTAGTACAAAACATTAGGAAGAAGGGTAAATACTATTTGTATCCTAGGTTTGTTCAACTGATTGTGGAAAGTCAAATACAGGAGCCTGTTGAGCATACTCAGGAGTATGAAGGACATCATATGCTTTCTAAGGTTTTTGCACATATGAGGAATCAGCCAGAAAATGTAAACATTATAGATGTTCCTTTATTTCCTCATATGCTTACTCTGCCTACTGATCAAGAGTTTGATGAGGATTCTGAATCTCAATCTTTAGTCTTTGTAACAACTGCACCCACTGCTGATGCACTTCAAAACCCTGGTAGAATACCTGTAAACACTGATAGTGTATCTCAACCCACTTCTAGTCCACCTCCAACCACTGATACACCTATTGTTTTCACTAGGAGACAGAAGGGCACTGAGCTACCTCAGGCTAGTGCTAGTGGTGTTGCTCATGAGGCTGTCACAGGTGGTGAAGGTGACATGATTAGAAGGGCTTCCACTACTGATACATGCTTCGATGCTGGTCAGGAAAGTGGAAACATAAATAAGACCCAACCTTTGGCAACTCCTAATGTGGAGAGTTCCTTGGAACTTAACACAGGTGGAGGAATCCCTAGCCAATTGGCTACTACAGGGTGCATAGATGTTCAGGCTAGGTCTGATGCTATGTTTTCTATATCCAAGGATTCACCTCTCGGAGCAGTTCACACAGCTCGAAGTGATGAGGATCGTTTGGAACATGCACATGAATTGACGGATTCTGAGTTTGTACATGATGACTTTTCCAATGAACCACCTCTCGGACCAGTTCACACAGGTCGAAGTGGGGCGGATATTCTTGAACACTTAAATGAATTGATGGCTAAATGTGCCAAGATGGAGGAGACGATCTCGAATCTCAAGGAGTTGGCTGTGTTTCATGGAAAGGATATTCGGCGCTTGAAGCACAGGCCTGGGATTGCTGCTTTATGGAAGCTACGGAGACAGAAAAAGAAGGTGTACTCCTCTCCAGCTCTGAATATGGAGGATGTATCCAAATAGGGGAGGAGTGAAGGCATGAATTCAGGGGAGGCTGTTGATGCAACTGTTAATGTATCTATGGAAGATGATGTTGATAGTGGAGATCAAACATTTTTGGTATCTGATAAAGATGGGAATGAGGCAGTTCTTGAAAATGTGAAGAAAGTTGTAGAAGATGTAGTACAGAACACAAACACTGATGGTATGTCTGAAACCACGGTTAGTACTCTTCTAACCACTGCTGCAGACGACATGGCAACTATAACCACTACAACTATACCTAATACAATCATACCCACTGCTATCATAACCACTTCTACTGTTGTCACAACTCTTTCTGTATCACCACCTAAGTCTAAAGAAGTTGAGAAAGAAGCTGCAAGTACATTAATAAATTTAAGCAAGACTTCATCTATTTCTACACCTATTATTGCACCTGTTTTATCTGTTCAATCTACTGCAACTAAACCCAAATCCAAAGGAAAAAGTTTAGTTATTGGTGAACCTCTGAAGAAGAAAGTGGTTCAACCTGATATTGGCAAAGGTAAAGGGGTTGCAGTACCAGAGTTGAAGTTTAAATCTAAAGCAAAACAAGAAGCTTATGATAAAGAGTATGCAAAGAACATAGTTGCTGAAGAACAAGAAGCTTTAGAGAAAAGGAAGCAGAAAGAAGAGGAAGCTAGTCAGAGAATGTTAGCTATATGGTATGAATCACAAAACTTTCTTGAAGCTTCTCAACAAATACATGATGAATATACTGCACAAGAATGAAATTTGTTGGATGATGTGGAAAAAACTAGGCTTTTGGGTGAATGGGCAAGGAAGGTTGGTAAAGAAAGGAAGCAAGTTATAAGAAAGAAACCTCTTTCAATGGCATAGATGAGGAATGTACTAATGAAAATTATTAAGAATTCAGGCATTCACATTTATGAAAATCTTAGTAAATGTTCATTTGAAAGAATTCTTGAGATTTATGAAAGGTGTATGAAGACTAATCATGATGATTACTGTCCAATGAATTCTGAGAAGGATGAAGAGTGGATTAAGAAGCATGATGAGTGGATGCAAAGTAAAAGAAAGAGAAAATCTGAGATTCAAGAGACATCTGATTCTAAAAGATTGAAAGAAGTTGCAGATGTTAATCAAATTGTTTCTTATAAGTTTTACCTTAATGATGGAAGTGAAGGAGTTTGGAAAATTCAAAGACTCAACAATGAAGTTTATGAGTATAATAAATTTTCACAAATGCTTCAGTATTTTGAAAGTGATGATTTGATGAATCTGTGGATACTTTACAAGAATAAGTTTGGTGAAGTACATCCAAATGATTATCATGAGAGACTGGCCTATTATAATTTGAAGATTTTATTTGAACCAACTCATGATGAACCTGAGTGGAAAGGACTCTACAATGGTACTGTAACAAGATGGTTTTTATATCAAACTTGTGGAGTTCATGTTTTAACTATTTCTGGAAAAGTTATTCACATGCTTGTAGAAGGTGATTATCCTCAATTGAATAAGAGTCCAGGAATTATTGCTCAGATGTTGAAGCCTGGTATTATCAAGATACTGTTACCCTATGATGGTCAAGCTTATGATTTGTTGAAGAAATATGAGACAATTTTTAAATCACATAAGTGTTTGGCTACATCCTCCAATTCAGATGTTTTGAGCTTAAAGGAAACTTGAGAATTCTGTTGGAATGTATCAAGTTTAGGGGAGGATTGTTGGGTTTTTGGTTCCTTGAATCATGAATTACTTTAAGTACTGGAACCACGGACATGTTTGATATAACCACGGACAGAAGAATGTAACCGATGATGAAGACAACCACGGCTAGTAGTAATGTGTAACCACAGATGATATATTGTAACCACTGCTAGTGTCTTGTATAGTCGGTTTAGTTTATTGTATTAGATAAATATGGTAAAGATATTTATCTTGTAGGTTACGTATTGTATTATGTAAAGGACTCCTTAGTCTATAAAAGGAGGTTCTAGGTTAGATTAGATATACGAAAGTTTTATATCTAAGGTCGATACACTTCAAGGTTGCAAAACCCTAATACTATAAGAGTATTCGTATTAATAAATAATATTGAGGTGTTGAATGTTAACTGTTCTTCTTCTTAAGATTAAGTGTTAAATTCCGCGTAATACTTAATAAGCTTTTATTCTAAGTCAGTTTCTATATTTAGATCGTTTGCTCAACTGGGATCAACACACCGAAATGATCATTCCCGAATCTAACTGTCCCTATGAATTTGCTCACGAAGTTCATGAGCCGCGACCGGTCTCCAGTCATATGCTTGGAACAGCTGAGTCCAGTACCACGTAACGATTTGAACGATCTGCAGTTGAACACGCATAAGAATGGATAATCGGATAATTGGGATCCCCATGCAAGAATGGGTTCCACTTGGTTAGTAATTGGAACACCCACATCATAAATAGAAACATCCATATCAGAAGTAGAAGCAATGGAATCATTGGGAATAGATGCAGATCTGGTGTCTCGTATTTGACCTATTAACAGTATGTTCACTTCTTAAGGGAATAGTTCTACCAGTAGGCATCCATTTTCTAGTGGGCATAGTCTTAGCAGTTTGAGGACAAAACTGATTATTCTTATGGCCAAAAGGTATCCAATAATAACCTATCTTTATAAATGTTCTTCCTGTGGGTTTCCACTGTTTTCTAACAATCTTTCATCTTTGCCTTTTAGCCCTCTTTGCACGATTATTAGCATTAACAACTTTAACTGGGCATTTGACAGTATTAGACAAAGCATTCATACCACATTCATGATTAGCAACAGAATTCAAGCAGACATCATTACAAGGTTTGCAAATAGTATCAGAATTTACAGTACGCCTATGGCTAATACTAGAATCAACACGATTCGTTTTATTCGACTCAAACTTAAAGTTCCTAGATTGGTCTTCTACTCTCTTCCAATGCACATTCTTAGCTTGCAAGGTCCTATCATTCCTTGTATTGTCTTGAGACTTTTACCTGCTCGCTTTAATGTCACTGATTACTCCTGTAGAGGGAATGGGAACATTAGTTGATTGATCTAATTTTTGCATTCCTGAACTTGATGTGCAAGGATCTGAACTACTAGAAGGCACATTAGTGTTTCCTTTCTTAAGACTGGGCATAGAACGGATTTCATGCTTGGCACTAGGCATAGAACAAGGCATCACAGCTTTGCCTTTTGCACCTAAGGATTTTGGACATGTTGCAATTACACATTCAAGCAGCTCTTGAGATCGTTTGGCCTGGAGGCAAGCAAACCTAATTTCTCTATCAAGAGGTTTATTAATGAAATCCTCTTCAACAATCTCACGGAGACATTCTAGACTATCCTTAAGGTGAGCACAATAGTCATGAAACGCAGGTTCATTATTCCTAAGGTGAGGAGGAATATATTTAACCGTCACAGTGTATTTGCAGTCTAAGGGTGACTTTGAAACAACATTCTTATTAAAAACAAGTGGCAGTTTCCCATTTTCCTGACTTCTCAGATTCTCAATTTCCTTTTGTAAAGACGTTATTTTTTCGTTGTTTTGGTCACGAGTGACTTTCATTGAATCATATAACTCTTTAAAGTGTCGTTTAACTTTTTCATTTTCTTCTAGAAAACTCTCGTTTTCCTTTTGTAAGGCATTAACTAAGTTTTGAAGATGAAAGGTTTGAGAGTACTGAGAATCTAAAGGAGGAGGCATTTGGGATCCAGTCACATTGTTCTTTTCACCCTTTAACTGAGAGATTTGGGCCTTCAACTTTTTGATCGTGTTACAATGAGCTCGAATCTGTTCATCACGTTTGCTAATTTCAAAAACTGCATCAAATTCAGGAGCATCCAAGGATGTCTTGATATTTGAGGTTTTAACATTTTCCTTTAGATGTTGATATTTTAGTTGTAAATCAAAATGTTCAACTTCTAGTTTAGAAAGATGCTTTACCAAATTATCGTGATCATCCTGATCAATTTTCTCATAAAGTTTCGAATTAATCTTTTCAAGCTCAATGACACGATCATGGGAGACTTTCAGAGCAACAGATAATTCATGAAATTGAGAAGCATTAATGGAGCAATTCAGTAGAGTGTAAAACACATCTTGAGCAATACATTAGAAATAAGATTCTCATTCAAGGTATGCAAGTTCTTCCTCTCAATCTCATTATATTTTAGTGCTCGCTCATAGTCACTAACCTCAACTATCATTGCATCAAATTCCTTTTCCATTCCTTTAATATATGAACTTATCCCCTTTTTAAGACTCTCAAAATGATCTTTTAGTAGTTTGAAGAAAGGCATGACCTCAGTTAGATAGCATTCTTTTGTTTGCTCAAAACCCCTTTCCCCTTCAGTTATCCCCGTGGGTGTGATCCTTTTCTTACAAGTTTTCTCAAAATCGACAAATAGTAGAAGAATAACATATTGGCTGATTAAGGTCTTGCTCTTAGTGGCAATAGTTCTAGGAACTAAATGCATCGGTGTATTTGGAGGATACACAGCCGCAGGCATTTTCCTTAGGGAAGGGTTTGTATCAACAAGATTTTCAGCTTTTAGCTTATCTAAATCCTTTTTCCCGAAAACTTGTTCAGGTGTTAATAACGTTTGAGGCTTAAATTTGTTTAAGGAGATCCAGTTTTCCTTCTTGTAATCATGGGGTTTGATCATGATGTTATTCGTTTTGCATTCAGGATCTTCTAGCTTCTTATTCATTTTCACCCCAGATGCATCATCTAATATTCTATCTTCCTCAGAGTACTCAGTGCAGCTAGGTTTCTGTCTAGGTTTAAGAATCTCATTGCCATCATAAATTACATTTTGAGCAGCCTTAGCTAACTTATAGTACTCGGGGTTAGGTTTATCAATAATGGGAACACTATGCTTATCGCTTAAAACTCAATGCTTAGTGACCATGTGAGCAGTCTGAATGGTATTCCCTGGTACGTACAACTTATTTTCAAGCTTGTTCTTCAAAGTTTTTAGATTAGAAAAATCATTCAAAAGTTTTGATTCCTTGGCATGAAATTCCTGCGTAAGCACTTTAACATTTTCTTGAAGTTCTTGTTTTTGCTTAGCAGTTTTTGAAAGCTTTACTTGTAAGGAATTTAACTCTTGTTTTAACACTTCTTCTCTAAAATTACTTTTTCTAATAATCGTACGCATTTGGTTATCCAAATCCTGCTCACGAGTAGTTAGCTCAAACTTAGCACGTTGTTCATAAATGGCAACTCGTTCTTTATAGACATTAAGTTCAGAGACAACAGAATCATCAGGGGCACATGCAGTGTATTCATCATAGACATAATCATCATTGACTGCAGGAGATACATCACTTGATACAATCACACTTTCACTTTGTTTCACATATTGATCATATGGGACAACATTGATATTACCAATATTTTCAATATCTGATTCAATGATTTCAGTTGATTGTATTTCATTATGCATCTTTTGCACATCAACTCCATCATATAATTTTAATACCTCTGAGATGATTTTGTCTTTGGATGGTCCAGCTTGTGGTGAGGAAGAGACCTTAGGAGAGACCATAGGAGAAATGCTAGCCATGAAAATTGTGTGTGCAGTAGGTCCATCATCAACATCAGAGTCGTATGCATCACAGTCAGCTACTTGAAAGGCATTCTGATGATTGTGACCTATCTCCTGAATAGGCTGCTCATCCACATCTGCATCATATGTCTTAGCATTCCCTTCAGCAAGAAACAGCAGCTCGTCTTCATCCAAGGTTGCTCCATTGTCCTGAGCTTTTACTAGCAACATCTTATCCCGAAGTATTCAGATTCGAGGACATTTTGGAGATGTGCAATTCCTTGCAATGTGTCCCTCACCACCACGCTTGTAACATTTGACCGGCTTTGCTTGTCCTTGATTTCCAGTCCTTCCTCGTTATGATTTCCTACATAGCCTCCACCGCTCCACCCCTTCTCTGATCGTCGCCTTTCTTGAACTGGCTACACCAAGAACCTTCCCATCTCTCGACAGTGGATTGATTGTGTGGATTGGATGCCGTTCTGAGGTTGTTGTTGGTGTGTGGGAGAGTGTTCATGTTTTGACTGATCATGAGAGCTAGTTGACTAATGAAGTTTCCTACGGATGCATCAAGATCGCTTGTTTGAACATTGGATCGGGAATGAGTTTGTGAGTTCCATAACCCATGGGTATAACTTGTGAAGCTTTAGTGGTAATCCCAATGTTTGAGTAGAAGGCGGTTGAATCATTTGATGAGCTTGTTTCTCCTGGATTTGTTTTGAATTGTTCAAGAATCCTCTTTTCAAACATGGCATGTCTCTCATTCTGAAGAAGGAAGGCATACAGTTGCTCATAATTAGTATTCTTCAATCCTTTAGTGAGCTTCACAGAAGTGACAAACTTGTGCCATTCGGGATTCATGTTGTTTACAAACTTTGAGTTCAAATGAATGTTTGGCATAGTCATTCTGATGTTCCTCATGTCATTAACAAGCTTGTGGAATCTCACGTAATACTCATAGACACTCTCATCCGGTTTCATCTTGAAGTGCTCAAATTCATCATAGAGTTGTGATTCTCTGTCTTCCATGGTTAATTCGAACCGAAAGAAGCATCTTGACATTATCCCATACAGCATTTGCTTCAGTGTTGTGATTGATAAGCTTGTAGATGTCTTTTGGAAGACCTTGCAATATGATGTTAGAAGCCCTGATATCCGCATCGAATCTCTTCTTTTCCTTATCATTGAGCTCATCATATGTCTTTGGTCTGTCTATTCCATAGATCATTGTTCCATCTTCAGCTGTATCAATTATGTCTCTAGTAGTCTCAACTCTATAAGGTCCTTCATCAATAGATTTGAGAATGTTGACTCCATTTTCCTTTCCAAGAAAGTACAACCTGATTCTTTGAGCCCAAGAGTCGTAGTCAGTTCTGTCAAGCATAGGTGGACAAGTATCCGACCCTGCTGCTTGAACATCCTCAGCTACGGTAGAAACAATAGTAGGAACGATGTTTGCCATGATTACAAGTTCTATGGGATTTTACAATTCTTTGATTAAACTGGGAAATTGATTCTTTCACGGGATTTTACTAAACCAAAAGAACAACCGTAAGAATGTATCACGAAGCAGTGACAAGTCTAAAATTAGACAAGTAGTAAAACACACAACTCGCTTAGTTATCAACTCGCCAAACACCCCAACTCGCTCAAGGAGACAACTCGCTTAAGGAATCAACTCGCTTAATAGCCAAGTCGCATTAGCATCAACTAACAATACTGTCAACACGCTCAATGAATCAAGTCCCTAAATAGCCAACTCGCTTTGGTATCAACTCGCAACACAATCAACTCGCTTGAACACCAAGTCGCTTAAATTAACTTGCTAGCTTTACAACTCGCTTAATAGCTAAGTCGCTTTAGATCTCAGGTAGCTTAAAGAAACAACTCGCTTAGAACCCAAGTCGCATAAAAATCAACTCGCTAAACAGCCAAGTCGCATGTACCAACTCGCATCCAATAACAAAGCAACTCGCTTTGAAGAAAAAGCTATCCGAGACACAACTCGCTTCGTACAAACTTCTAAAATAACCACTTTATCAATCAAAAATGACCAAACCACAATGATTTAAGCCTTCCAATTCAAAACATAAACACATATGATGATCCTAAACACAAAAGTACAAGCAAAATTCAAACTTTAACACTAGAATTAGTCCAAATGAATAAAACTCTCCTAAACCTTTAATACCCCAAAAACCTTATGAAATCCACCAAAACAAAAAGCATGAAAGATGAGTGATCAAACCATGGCTCTTGATACCAATTGTTAGATATTGGATTTCACAAACACATTAAACCATAACCATATGGGGCGTACACAATGTTTAAAGAGAGAAAGTTCTAGTGAGAGAAAGGAAGAGAGTTGGGAACTATGTGAAACAAAGAAAAATGGTATTGAAGCTCCAACCCTCTACCTTGGGAGGTAGAGGGTATTTATAGTTTCTTACAAACAAACGCCACCTACGGGCTGTGGATCAGGCATACAGTGGGTAAAGACCCGTCCGTCCTCCACGGTGTTACATAACTAAATACTACTAAACATAAAATAACTACGAATACGAGCTTTCTAACGATTACATATACTTGAGGTGACCGACTCTTTAATACCTGGAATTTCTAATTCCTAACAGAAAAATCATTTAAAAGTTTTGATTCCTTAGCATTGAATTCCTGCTTAAGCACTTTTACAATTTCTTGAAGTTCTTTCTTTTGCTTAACAGTTTTGTTAAGTTTTTCTTGTAAGGAATTTAACTCTTGTTTTAATGTTTCTTCCCTAAAATTACTTTTTCTTATAAGTGTGCGCATTTGGTTATCCATCTCCTACTCACGGGTAGTCAATTAAAACTTAGCACGCTGTTCATATATGGCAACTTGTTCCTTATAAGCATTTAGTTCAGTGGTCATTGAATCATCAGGAGTATATACAGTGTACTCATCATATATACATTCATTGTTGACTGTAGAAGATTCAACACTTGGTACAATTAGACTTTCATCTTGCTTCACATATTAATCATATGGGACAACATTTATATTACCCATATTTTCAATATCTGATTCAAAGACTTCCGTTGATTGTACCTCATTGTGAATCTTTCGCACATCAACCACATCGTATAGTTTTAATACCTCTGATATGATGGATTCTTTAGAGGGACCGGCTTGTTGAGGTGAAGAGACCATTGGAGAGATGTTAGCATAAAGATGGTATGTGCTGTAGGTTCATCATCAACATCAGAGTTAAATGCATCACAATCTGCAACTTGAAAGACATTGGGATTCTTCTGAGCCACACCATGCACTGTTTGTTCATCCACATATCATCATAAGTTTTGGCATTGGCCTCAGCAAGACACAGCAACTCTTCCTCATCTAACACTGCTCCATTATCTTGAGCTTGCACCAGTAGCATTTTATCCCTGAAGTACTCTGCATTTTTTGGACGTTTTGGTTGAGTGTAGTTCCTAGCAATGTGTCCTTCCCCTCCATAGTTGTAGCACTTGCTTGGCTTTCCTTGACCCTGAGCCATGATCCTTCCTCGATTTTGATTACCCACATAACCAGCTCCAGCTCCTACATTCCCATAACTAGTTCCAACACATACATTCCCTTGTTTATTATGTGGTAGATAAGGATTCAGATGTCCTTGCACGTTTTGCACCACCACCCTTCCATCTCTAACAGTAGCATGATTGTGTAGATTAGATGCATTTCTGAGATGATTGTTGGTGTGGGGAGTGAGGTTTAAGTTTTGCTTAACCATTAGGGCCAGTTGATTTGCAAGGTTTTTCATAAACATGTCCGATGGCTTATAACCTGAGTCTGGAATAAGTTTGTGATTATGATCCCCAATAGGTATAACTTGTGATACTTTGGTACTTATCCCCATATTTGAGAAGAATGCAGTTGAATCATTTGAAGAGCTTGCAGCAGCAGCATTAGAATTGAACTTTTCCATGATCATACGTTCAAATGCAGAATGCTTCTCATGTTGGAGTAAGTAAGCATATAGTTGTTCATAATTGGTGTTCCTCAATGCTTTGTTCAGTTTGACAGCAGTGACAAATTTGTGCCATTCGGGATTCATGTTGTTCACGAACTTGGAATTGAGTTGGATATTTGGTATTGTCATTTTGATATTCCTCATATCATTCACAAGCTTGTGGAATCTCACATGATATTTAGTGACACTTTCCCCTGGATTCATTTTAAAGTTCTCAAAGTCATCATACAACTGAGACACTGTATCTTCCTTAGTCAGTTCTGAACCAGAATGAAGCATCTTGACATTATCCCAGACTGCCTTGGCTTTAGTGTTATAATTGATCAGCTTGTAAATATCTTTTGGCAAACCTTGAAGTATGATGCTTGAGGCTATGATGTCATCATCATATCTCTTCTTGTCCTTATCATTAAGCTCATCATACATTCTTGGTCTATCCAACCCCAATATAACATTACCATCAGCTGCAGTTTCGAGAATATCCCAGGTAGTCCCAATTTGAAATGGTCCTTCATCAATTGACTTAAGGATGTTAACACCATTCTCTTTTCCTAAGCAATATAGTCTGATTCTTTATACCCAAGAGTCATAATCAGTTCTATCAAGCATGGGATGATGAGTATCAGATCCTGCAGCTTGAACGTCATCAGCAACGGAAGAAGTGATTGTAGACATGATTCCTAAGTACACGGGGATTTTACTACTCTTTGATTAAACCAGGAAATAGATTCTTTCACCGGATTTTACTAAATCAAGAGAAAACCGTAGAACTTATCACGAAGAAATGAAAATTTTCAAAATAAAAGTCGCAGAAGTGTCAAACCGCTTCAATCAAACCACTGGAATACAAACCGCTTAAAATCAACTCGATGGATTACAAACCGCTTCTTATCAAACCGCTTAGATCAAATCGCTTCTTCTTATCAAACAACTTATAGACAAGTCGCAGAATCAAACTGCTTAGAGACAAGTCGCAGAGTCAAACCGCTTAGAGACAAGTCGCAGAATCAAACCGCTTAACCAAACTGCTTATTTTGACAAACCTCAAGGGGACACAAGTACGTCCACTACTTGTCCTTTTGTCTCTTTGTCTTGTCTGATCAAACCGAACAAACACTTATCAAATTGCACACCAAGATCAAATTGCATAAAAGATTGAACAAATCGGATACAGAAACTTAACAAATTGCAGCCCCGTACAATATCAAACCGCTTTGAAAAACTGATTAAATCGCACAAGTACAATGTCAAACTTCATACAAGAAATAAATCCGAGACACAAACCGCTTACTTGAAACTCTTCAAAACTAAACTTTTCCAATAAAAACCACTATAACTAAGACGAATCACGCTATCCAAACCAAAAACTAAACACTTATGATGATTCTAAACACAAAAGTATAATCATAATCCAAACTTTAACACTAAATATGATCAAAATGATGAAAATGTCTCAAAACTCATTCAAACCCAAAAACCTATGAAAACCACTAAGAACCAAGAACATGTAAGGTAGATGATCAAACCATGGCTTTTGATACCAATTGTAACATATTGGTTTTCACAAACACACAATCATAACAAATGGAATTCAAATGAGTTTGGTTCTAGAGAGAGAAAGTGAAGAGAGTTAGGAACTTCTAGTGGGACAAAGAAAAATGTATTATGAAGCTCCAACCCTTTGCCTTGCTAGGCGAAGGGTATTTATAGTGTGTTACATGAAACGCCTCCAACGGGCTGTGGATCAGGCATACAGTGGGTAAAGACTCGTCTGTCCTCCACAGTGTTACTTAACTAACTTCTAACTATCACTAAATGACTAAGACTACGAGCTTTCTAACGAATACATATACTTGAGGTGACCGAGTCTTTAACTACCAGATTTTCTAAATCCTAACAATAAAGTTCTTGAGCTGTGAGTGATCCCCAGTCATATGTTTTGAGCAGCCTGAATCGAAATACCAAAGGACAATTTGTACGACCTGCATTTGAAAATAGACAAGAGTGGACAAGTGGAAACATTGGATCCCCTTGAGAATATGGGTTCCGTTAGGTTAGTACAAGCAGTTTGAAGACCTACATCATTTCTAGAAGCCAATAAATTATTAGTGGGAGCTACACTAGTAGAGGTAGTGGACCTGGTCAAAGTGTACTGACTTCCTAAAGGTATGATTTTACCAGTGGGCTTCCATATCTTAATGGGCTATTATCTAGCCATTGTAGGGCAAAGTACACTAATTTTGAATTTATGGCATGTAGGCTGCCACTGATAACCTACATCAATGAACCTTTTCCCTGTAGGTTTCCAAGATTTCTTAACCTGTTTAGCTTTTTCCATTGGGGATTTAACAGAATGCCTCAAATAAGACACAACACATTTATCATGATTACCAGAAATTAAACATTCATTACATGTTTTGCAAGCAGTAGCAGAATTCAAAATAATTACAGATTATAGCTAATACTAGAATCAACATAATTCATTTTATTCAACTCAAACTGATTATTCCTATGGTGGTCTTCTATTCTCTTCTCTTGATCACTTTTAGCTCGCGAGGTCCTATCTTGCTTTGTATTGCCTGAAGGCTTTGACCCGCTAACCTTAGTGTCACTGCTTACTGTTGTAGAAGGAACGACAGGAATATTAGTTGATTTTACTACTTTTTGCATTTCTGGCCTAGAAGTGTTAGGCTTTGAGACTTTAGGAGGCACATCAAAGGTAACATGTAGGGGTGGAAATGAGCCGAGCCGCTCGTGAAAAGCTCGAGATTGGATTGGTAAAAAGCTCAAACGAGTCAAGCCTAAACGAGCTCGAGCCTATATTAGAGCTTGGTATGTGCTAAAACACATAACTTTTCATTATCAAAATTGACCCAAAATAACCAAGAAAGAGCCGTTTATTGCTAATATTTGTGGTTTTCTTGAGTTTGTGCATTTGCAGGTACGGATATGTAAAAACACACAAAAAGGAACCAAATCAGATGTAAATCCGAGCACAAGAGATTAAGAGAGCTTAAGCCGAGCCGGAAGAGCAAAATTGTGCATTTATGAAGATTTTATTCTCCGAGGATGATTTTTGGAAGTTTTAATCAAGTTAGAAGAATTGGCAAAAATGGCCCCTCAACTTTGAGAATTGGCAAAAATGGCCCCTGAAGATTCAAATGTTGCAAATTCAACCTTGGTTTATTTGAAGATTGACAAAATGGTCCTTGGAAGATAATTTCAGAATTACATTTATGGTCCCTCAAATATTCAGCATATGCAAGTTTAGTCCCTATGGTTACTAATCAATCCAAATTATGTCCAAATCCAAGTCCTATACACGGCCCAATCTATATCAACACTACCCGGCCCAAACAAACATACCCGTCCACCCTATTAATACCACCCAACCCATTTACCCGAGTATCCAAACCAAACCCGCTCTTACAACCCGGCCACCCCTTTTGAATAATAATAAACAAACCAAACGCGCCCCACAATACTTGTCTTCCCCAAACGCCCCATTTTACCACTATTTACCCGTTCACCATCATTTTACCCAATCACCCAACTTCACCTCGTACTAAGCATCTTCCCCAAGGTTTCTAGAAGGTGACTTGTCAGATAAGGTTGCCCACGTGGACAAATGGAGCAATTTCGTTGGACGCGACACATCATAGGATGAAATGGAGCTCTTTGATTGGCTATGGTGACAAGGAATGATCATGTGGCTGTGGATAGGCCTTCTAGGCTCTTCCAAGAGGATCCCAAGACCTCTTGATGGCTATAAAAGGACCCTTGAGCTCACAATGGATTGTGTGCAATTCCTAGTTTTCATTTTAGCTTATTGTTCTTAATTTTCAGTAGTTTTATAAATGTTTTCTTAAGCTTTCATTGTATTTTCAATTCCTTGTAATCTTACTTCAGTTTTAATAAAAGTTCCAAGTTTTTAGATTTTATCTTGCAAATCTTATTTAAAGTAATCAATAAGCTATATGGAATAATGGAATAGGATCATTTCAGCTTGTTATAGCTTTAGTGAGCTTATATTGCACCCTCACTATCCACTTTATTCATTTACAATCACAAAAACTCCAGGTCAACGAAAGTCAACTGTGTGGTACTCTTGGTTCATAAATGAAAATGGGTTGATTGTGATGATGGATCTGGGTTGATTTGATGTTATATGGGTTAGGTTTAGTGGTTCTATTGCTGGTTTGCAAGCCATTGTGGCTGGACCTCTTGTAAGTAGAAGCTTCATCTTATTTCTAGCTTAATAAAGTAGCAGTTATAATATCTTGTAGATCTGTTATAGTAGTGTTTATTTCTTTCATTTTAGTGCTCTTGATCTGTTTTGTAGTTAGTATAATCTTGTTATCATGTTTAGCTAGGGTTGATTGCATTTAACTATCATTAAGTGGTGTTTGGATTAGAGATTAAATCTGTGTAGGGGTTATTATATTGGAATAGATCAGTTGATTAAGGCCTGCTATAGTTGTTTGCATTCATATCTGTCACAACTTTGCTTCAGTTTCTCATAAAAGTCAAAATCACAATATGACTGATCTTAAGCTCAAATATGTTGAAATCATTTGCTCAAACCTTACATATGGGTGAATAATTTGATAAGTGAGTTTGAATTGTTTACGTATCATCATATTATATCATCATCAGTCCTACATTTGCATCTAAATCTCACAATAGTCAAATAATCATTTCTGTTTTCAAAAAGTCAACAATTGAAAAATCAGTTTTGCACCAAACTTTGAGGCTCTCTCATTGATTCATTTTAAAGTTTAAGTGATTGAAATTTTGGATAATCAATATTCAACTGGTCTAGTATTGAAAATGCTTTTGTCAAATCTTATCAAGACCTTTAAATCTTTAAATCGATGTTCAAAATGCTTATTTTCCCCTGTTCACACTCAGTACTGAGTGTGAAACAGGTAAATTGCAACCTTTGCATTGTACTCATTTCAAAGAGTTAGAGTCTGTTAATTGGTTTAATTGTAGCTTGCTAGGTGGTCTTAAGGACTGCTTATTTGGTTTTCACATTAGATCTTCTAATAAGCCTGTGCATAAGCTCAAACCTAGGGGTTAGAAACTGTTTGGCTAGACTAGTTAGTTTGCTTAATTCATTAAGCAGTGCTTATAGCTTGTTAGGATTAGCTGTAATCAGTTGCAATTAGCTTATTATAGCATAATCTAGCCTTAGTCACTGTTTGGTAGCTTAATTCTCTTTCTAGCTTATTTTCCTTAGCTTATTTGGTGACAGTTAACACTACAGCTTCTATATCTTACACATAAGCTATAGATTTTATATTTTTCATAGATTTAGATTAATATTTTAGAATTTTCCTGAGTTTTTCATAATTTTTGGTCACTGTTTGCTATTTTTCTCAATTTAAAATAGTTTTTAATCATTTTTAAATAGCTTTTATTGCAAATAATTAAGAAAAAGTTCCAAAAAATAATTTTTCAATTTTCTCAGTTTTAGAAATATATAAAAAGCATAAAAAAGATTTTTCCATATTTTTCCCTTTTTATTTGGTATTTTTCACAATTTAAATTAGATTAAAATAGTTTTAAATTAGTAGAAAATAGGAAAATAATCATAAAATTACAAAAATAGTTTTGAAAAGTCTCTTATGGTATTTTAGATTTTATAAAAATAGTTTCACATTTTTCTCCTTAATTTTCATAATTTTTAGTATTTTAATTTAGATTTAATAGTTAAAAATTAGTTTTTAATTTAAATAAAATTCAGAAAAATCAAAAAAATAGTTTTAATTCTAAAATAGTTTTTTAATTACATTTCTAGAGTAAAAGTACTTTTAGGCATTTTTAGGATATAATTTAGACGTAGTTGCATTTTAATTACGTTTCGTTAATTACGTTTTAGTAATTTTGCACTTAGGATTTCCCGTAAAATAGATTCCCTTAATTACTTTCCCTATTCCCGTAGTTTAATAAAATCAAAATCAAACAAATCAAAACATCGAGCATTAAATTCCAAACCAAAGACGACGTTGGCAATTCACGCCTCGTTGGGAAACGATTCGGGTTGACTAATCCGTATACACGATCACACACGGGATTTGATTTATTATTCTTTTTCCTAAAGGAATTTGAATCTATCTTCGTGGTTATTTTTTATATCGATATTGAGGTTTTTATCCATACACATACCCTTAAGCCTTCATTATCAGAGAATCAGTGTTTGAACCGTTTTAAGTTTCTTACGGTTAGTCATTCACAAGTGGCTAGCTTGTGTGAGTAAACTTGACGTGTTTTGGCACTGAATCAAAATTTTTGGCGCCGCTGTCGGGGAGGTTGTGTCACGACAATATCGTTTGAGGTTTGACGATTAGTGACTCGAGATCCTTCATTCGTGAAGTTACTATTTTTCTATAAAATAAAAAAGTAAAAAATATTTTCCTTTTTCTTTTGTATATATATATATCATATTAAAATACAAAAAGATTTTTTCTCTTGTGTTTTTGCTAATAAATAGAAGACACCAATTATATAACATTCTCAACGGAGGTGTTATCATTAATAAGTTCCCGAACTAAAGATCAAAAACTTGCCTTTGTGTCACTTGTGGATTTATTTATTTCTATCGGATAAACAAACTGTGTGGTGGGTATAAGGACGGCCTGACATTAAATTGCGGCTGTAAAGAAGCGGGTTTTTAATAAGCTTCGCGCTGACCTAAAAAGCTTCTCCGCCCGCTTGTGCGTTTGTCTTATAGAGGTGATTTATTCGCTCGGGATTATTGGTTAAGTTCACTGTGTTTTCGAATACCGTTCGTTTTAATTGCCTTGGTTTTTGAAAGTGCATGCGCACTCGTTCTAATAACTACAGACCGATACGTGAAGCCGCTACAATTCCGCGAAGGCGAAATAGACGTGCTCCCTTAGTCGAACCTGAGATTCGAACTAATCAAACCCCGCCCATCATCGAAATGGCGGAGGACAACCGATCTATGCTAGAGCAACTCCAAGCACCCACCGAGGGTTATGGAGAAGCCATCGTCGTCCCGGCAATCGTTGCCGATAACTTTGAGATTAAACACGGATTGATAAATTTGGTTTCGTCAAGCCAATTTTACGGATTCGAGAGAGACGATCCTCACTCTCATATCCGACGATTCAACAAGCTCACGTCTACGATCAAGTACCGTAACGTTCCGGAAGAGGCTATCAAGCTACTCCTCTTTCCATTTTCACTCGAGGGGCCGCCCGGATTTGGCTCGAAAAACTACCCCTCGATCGATAACCACATGGGAGAATTTAGTATCAAAATTCGTGAACGAATTCTTCCCACCGTCTAAAACAACAAGCCTAAAAAATGAAATAACAAAATTCACACAAAGATTTGATGAATCATTTAGTGAGGCATGGGACCGATTCAAAGATTTGCTTAGGCAATGTCCCCATCATGGTTTTTCTGAGTTGCACCAACTTGATACGTTTTATAACGGTTTGAATGAGACTGATCAAGACTCTCTCAATGCCGCCGCTGGTGGTAATTTGTTGACCCGATCAACGAGAGATGCCTTGTCCATTATTGAGAACAAATCTAAAGTTCGTACATCACGTAGCAAATCGGTTGCTGCTCGAGTGAATGATACACCATCGTCCTCGTCTCACGGAAATACGTCTAGCACCGATGCTAAGATTGATAAGCTTACGGATATGATCCAGGCTTTGGTTAAGATTAATTCTTCTCCACCCGCTCAAGTCAAAGCGGTGGAAACAACTTGTACTACTTGTGGTGGCCCGCATGCCTACTACAATTGTACCGCCACCGATGGACATCCTTTCGATGCTAATGCCGTAACCGGAGGTAACCAATACCGTTCTCAAGTTGAACCAAACCCTCGTGTTAGTAATCAAATGGTACCTCCGGGATTTTCTCAATCAAATAATCAGACTCGTTTTAATCAGAATCAAGTTCGTGGACCAAATGTTCAAAACAAATTCAAAGCTCCACCAAATCAATACCCGAATCAAGGAGTCAATTACAATCAAGGATATCAAGCTTCAAGCTATCAAGCTCCGCCTTTGCCCTCTAATGAATTCACGAATTACGTTCAGAACAATAATGCTACCATCCAAACCATGAGAACCCAGATTTCAAGTTTGAGAAACGAGTTTCAATCTTCATTAACTAGACAAAGCAATGAGTTTAGGAATGAAATTCGACTTCAGAACAACAAATTGGATGCTTCGCAGAATAAACTTGAAAGTATGTTGAATGCTGTTTGTGCCAAGTGAGTCAACCCTCGGGTTCCGGTTCTCTCCCAAGTAACACCATTCCAAACCCGAAGGGAGAAATGAAATCCGTTTCCATTCGAGATGATGGGCCCTCGATGACTACTTCTTCTCCGGTGAGGAATGTAGCACGAGAGACCGAGGTGACAAAGGACCCGGTAATTCCTCTTGATAATGGAAAAGCCAACTACGTCCAACCTCTGGTTGCCCAAGTTCCTTCTATCTCTGTCATAATGCCGAGTTCTAACCTTACACCGTGCAAATCTGTTCAATCACGGTTCGACAAAATGAAAGTTGTTTCCCGAACCAAGTTCAAACTTACGACTGATATGATTAAAGCTGCTGAAATGATTTATGAAGAGAAATTGGAACAAATTTCAAAGATTTCACCTGAGCCTACACCGTTTAATTCTTCCTCGAACCAAGCTCCCGAGAAGCTTGGTGATCCCGGAAATTTCTCCTTCCTTGCTCCTTAAATGATATTAAGGAATGTAATGCCCTAACCGATTCAGGTGCAAGCATAAGTCTCATGCCTCTTGCGATATATCATGAGCTTGGATTGAAGACTCTTATACCGACTCGTATGACTATCGAATTAGCTAATCGAACAATTGCTCACACGGTTGGTGTAGTCAACGATGTTAGGGTACGAGCGGATAAATTCCATTTTCCCGTGGATTTCGCCGTAGTTGATATAGAGGTCGATGCCCGAGTCCCTCTCACTTTAGGAAGACCATTCTTGAGAACCGCGAAAGTCATTGTGGATCATTACCAAGGAACGTTGACGATCAGAAAAGGAAATGAAAAAATAGTGTTCTATGCCGAAAAAACGTCAAAACCTCCACCCGATGATCATTCGATTCATAGCATCGATGTGATTGATTTCTCTGAAGAAAGTGGCTATCCCACTTTACCGTCTAATCCGATTATGACCGACTCTTTCCCGTCTCTCACTACGGAAAGTGACCCTATTTGGGAAGAGATCGAGGCCTTTCTTAATGATGATTCAGTTCCCGTTGAGATTGATGATGCTACTTTTGACCCGGAGGGGGACATTCTTTTTCTTGAAAAATTGTTATATAACGAGCCATCTTCTTACCCCCCTCCGGACGATCCGGATGATGTTGATAAGTTGAAGAAAGTTGAGCCTAAAACGTCTCGAATTGATCTTTCAAGGTTTACGATCAAGAATATGTCGACAATACAAGCTGAACGAAAAAAGAAACAAGAAATGGAGTCTACAACGGTAGTGGTGGAAACTGCTAGCTCTAAGAGCACACCACTTGTCCCACCTCCGATTTCTAAGAAAATCAACCTTCCTTTGAGTAGCAATCCCACTCCTTTTTCTGAAATCATGGAACCTTCTTTTGAGACATCTTTCAATCCAGAATCTTTTAAGACATTCACGAATCCCTTGTTTGAATTTGATTCTGAATATACTCAAAATTTTGAAAATCAACTCTTTGACGAAGAAAGTGAGGAGTTCACCGATGAACTTGCTCCTACCGACTCGATTTTCTTTGAGAATAAAGAAGAATACGATGATCCGTTTTTTTCAAAGAAAGATAAGGAAGTGAAGTTGTCGACAGATGAACTTATTGATCCCGAGGTCCAATATTATTTTTTAGCCGAGAGTGAATCCTCTCCTCGTGAGGATTTTCACATAGATAACACTTTGATCCCCTTCCTCTCCGAAGACAAGATTTTCAACCCTGGGATACGCGTTGATGAGTTTTATGCTAAAAATGTCATTCGAGATAAGGATCCTCTCTTGGATGCCTTCGTTGATGAGCCTTTGAGTAACACCTTTCTATACCATGAGCTCCCGACTTCTTTGGAGTATTCTCCTATCGATCCTTCATCCCCTCGTCCGCCCGCAAAACCGTCGGATGATGGATCGATCTTTCATATGCCTTATGTGAGTTTGGGAGGAGTCATTCTTTATGTGCTGGAGCCCGACATTTTCTTTTCCTCCCAAACCACCCAGTCTCATTCTTTCGGGAATGAGGACACCGTTTTTGACCCTGGTATCTCTACCATTTTCTTCCCCAAGGACAAATGAATTCGGGGACGAGTCAGGCTAGCGACTCGGTTACCAAAAACAGTAGCGCTTCGTGGGAGGCACCCCATGCTTATCCATCTATCTTCTTTCTATTTTCTAATAAGTGACGTGAAGGGGTTAGCCTCTTCGATTTCTCGTGTTTGGTTGTTTGTGATGTTGTGTTTAGGATGTTCCCGATATGAAGACTCTCGTGCTCGAAGTTTGTTTTTTTCTCCACTCGAGTTTCATGATCGATGCTGATGGAAATCCGATATCCTAATCTTATCGACTAACGTTTATCTTTGAGCATACTTAATAAACGGCTTTTAGATTTTCGTGATACCCTTGCTTTAAACATTGAGGACAATGTTTCGTTCTAGTCTGGGGTAGGGTAATCTTCGATTTGATTTGACCGCACTTGATTATTCTTTGTCGTGTATTCTCGCAACCCCGTTTTTCCTTAAAAAATTAAAAATTGTGCAAAAATGAGCAAAATTTAAAAATTTTCAAGCTTTTTTTAAGTCTTTTTGATTGAAAAGTTTGCTAGTCTCTTAGATAAGAAGCTATAAAATGCGAATTCTAGCTCACAAGGCCAAGATTTTGCAAGTTTCCCTGAGTGACTTTAAATATGCATAACTTTATTTCATTAGACGAAGCATTTGCTAAGTTAATATATGTTTTGACACCTTGTTGACTTTCCTCTGGTGAGAGTAGGAATAGAATTCTGACTTGACCGGGCGTGTTGAGCCCTAGCTTGTTCCCTTAACCATAGATAATCTAAAAATTATCGGCTAAGCATCTGCGGATCTCATTATTTGGGATTTTAAATTTGCAGAGATCGAGAAATGATAGAGTTACTTATGAGTTTAGATGCTAAGCGTGGAGTAGTTGGTTCTCTTTAGAGCCCATCGAAGGTACTTATGGCTTTTTGTTCCCACAAAATTGTTTCACCCCATATCTGCTATTAAATAATTAGAGATGTTGAGTTTTTGGCGATGGTTAGTTCTTTATCTTCTTAAAAGAATCTTTGTTTTAAAAATTGGGTACACATCAAGGATCCATAATAAATAAGAAATCAGTGATAAGTGATAAAGTAATAAGTAAAGTTGTGAGCTGCGGTGTTGAGATCGGACCCTTGGATCTTTAGCCGGGATTGAGTGAGGTCTTAGCCTAGCCAGCCGGGATCCTCATTTCATGAAGCCTATAGTCTTGGAATTACCCCGTGAAGCTCCGTGGTTCATAACTCATACACGTAAAAGTCTAAGTTCTATTTCAAATTAAAAAAAAAAAAAAAATGTGTTGAAAAATGAAAATGAAAAATAAAGTATAAGCGAATAAAAATTCCTTGATGTGGACCTCATTTTTACGACAATGGTTCTTGAGGGAAGGCGGATAACTAACTATCGACTTAGCTTTGTATCTTTATCGGAATAAAAGTTATCGAAACGAGAATTTGAAGAAATTCATTTCTCACAAAAATAAAAAAAATCTAGAGGAAAATAGGAAAATGGGAGCAAAAGGTAATTACACAAGTAACTTCCATGGGTAGTGTTAGCATCTAGAGTCATACTTAACAATGATTTCGATTTTACGCTTAGTTTGGGAACTTGTGAAAAATCAGGGACGATGTATTCTATCCGTATGGTCACTTCACGCTGTGTTGTGTTTTCTACTCCGTGATCCTAACATGTCGTTTGAAAAATGTTGGAGTTATTGATCGACACGAAAGTTCAACAAACCGTCATTCATTTCCGGAATGTGATTAATCGTAATATCTACATGTGAATTAAAAGGTAAACGGGGCGTTTTTAGAATTAAGGCTTTCTTAATCTCTTTTGAGGAATCTTTGCTACTTCTTCATAGGTTTAGTAGAAAGAGATTGAAATCCTTGGTTTTAGAAGCGTGAGTTGATTGCATTGTGTGAGGACACGACAATGGTCTCGTCTGGGGTATTTTGGTATGTGCTAAAACACATACCTTTTCATTATCAAAATAGACCCAAAATAACCAAGAAAGAGCCGTTTATTGCTAATATTTGTGGTTTTCTTGAGTTTGTGCATTTGCAGGTACGGATATGTAAAAACACACAAAAAGGAACCAAATCAGATGTAAATCCGAGCACGAGAGATTAAGAGAGCTTAAGCCGAGCCGGAAAAGCAAAATTGTGCATTTATGAAGATTTTATTCTCCGAGGATGATTTTTGGAAGTTTTAATCAAGTTAGAAGAATTGGCAAAAATGGCCCCCCAACTTTGAGAATTGGCAAAAATGGCCCCTGAAGATTCAAATGTTGCAAATTCAACCTTGGTTTATTTGAAGATTGACAAAATGGTCCTTGGAAGATAATTTCAGAATTACATTTATGGTCCCTCAAATATTCAGCATATGCAAGTTTAGTCCCTATGGTTGCTAATCAATCCAAATTATGTCCAAATCCAAGTCCTATACACGGCCCAATCTATATCAACACTACCCGGCCCAAACAAACATACCCGTCCACCCTATTAATACCACCCAACCTATTTACCCGAGTATCCAAACCAAACCCGCTCTTACAACCCGGCCACCCCTTTTGAATAATAATAAACAAACCAAACGCGCCCCACAGTACTTGTCTTCCCCAAACGCCCCATTTTACCACTATTTACCCGTTCACCATCATTTACCCAATCACCCAACTTCACCTCGTACTAAGCATCTTCCCCAAGGTTTCTAGAAGGTGACTTGTCAGATAAGGTTGCCCACGTGGACAAATGGAGCAATTTCATTGGACGCGACACATCATAGGATGAAATGGAGCTCTTTGATTGGCTATGGTGACAAGGAATGATCATGTGGCTGTGGATAGGCCTTCTAGGCTCTTCCAAGAGGATCCCAAGACCTCTTGATGGCTATAAAAAGGACCCTTGAGCTCACAATGGATTTCGTGCAATCCCTAGTTTTCATTTTTAGCTTATTGTTCTTAATTTTCAGTAGTTTTATAAATGTTTTCTTAAGCTTTCATTGTATTTTTCAATTCCTTGTAATCTTACTTCAGTTTTAATAAAAGTTCCAAGTTTTTAGATTTTATCTTGCAAATCTTATTTAAAGTAATCAATAAGCTATATGGAATAATGGAATAGGATCATTTCAGCTTGTTATAGCTTTAGTGAGCTTATATTGCACCCTCACTATCAACTTTATTCATTTACAATCACAAAAACTCCAGGTCAACGAAAGTCAACTGTGTGGTACTCTTGGTTCAGAAATGAAAATAGGTTGATTGTGATGATGGATCTGGGTTGATTTGATGTTATATGGGTTAGGTTTAGTGGTTCTATTGCTGGTTTGCAAGCCATTGTGGCTGGACCTCTTGTAAGTAGAAGCTTCATCTTATTTCAAGCTTAATAAAGTAGCAGTTATAATATCTTGTAGATCTGTTATAGTAGTGTTTATTGCTTTCATTTTAGTGCTCTTGATCTGTTTTGTAGTTAGTATAATCTTGTTATCATGTTTAGCTAGGGTTGATTGCATTTAACTATCATTAAGTGGTGTTTGGATTAGAGATTAAATCTGTGTAGGGGTTATTATATTGGAATAGATCAGTTGATTAAGGCCTGCTATAGTTGTTTGCATTCATATCTGTCACAACTTTGCTTCAGTTTCTCATAAAAGTCAAAATCACAATATGACTGATCTTAAGCTCAAATCTGTTGAAATCATTTGCTCAAACCTTACATATGGGTGAATAATTTGATAAGTGAGTTTGAATTGTTTTCATATCATCATATTATATCATCATCAGTCCTACATTTGCATCTAAATCTCACAATAGTCAAATAATCATTTCTGTTTTCAAAAAGTCAACAATTGAAAAATCAGTTTTGCACCAAACTTTGAGGCTCTCTCATTGATTCATTTTAAAGTTTAAGTGATTGAAATTTTGGATAATCAATATTCAACTGGTCTAGTATTGAAAACTGCTTTTTGTCAAATCTTATCAAGACCTTTAAATCTTTAAATCAGATGTTCAAAACTGCTTATTTTCCCCTGTTCACACTCAGTATGTACTGAGTGTGAAACAGGTAAATTGCAACCTTTGCATTGTACTCATTTCAAAGAGTTAGAGTCTGTTAATTGGTTTAATTGTAGCTTGCTAGGTGGTCTTAAGGACTGCTTATTTGGTTTTCACATTAGATCTTCTAATAAGCCTATGCATAAGCTCAAACCTAGGGGTTAGAAACTGTTTGGCTAGACTAGTTAGTTTGCTTAATTCATTAAGCAGTGCTTATAGCTTGTTAGGATTAGCTGTAATCAGTTGCAATTAGCTTATTATAGCATAATCTAGCCTTAGTCACTGTTTGGTAGCTTAATTCTCTTTCTAGCTTATTTTCCTTAGCTTATTTGGAGACAGTTAACACTACAGCTTCTATATCTTACACATAAGCTATAGATTTTATATTTTTCATAGATTTAGATTAATATTTTAGAATTTTACTGAGTTTTTCATAATTTTTGGTCACTGTTTGCTATTTTTCTCAATTTAAAATAGTTTTTAATCATTTTTAAATAGCTTTTATTGCAAATAATTAAGAAAAAGTTCCAAAAAATAATTTTTCAATTTTCTCAGTTTTAGAAAAATATAAAAAGCATAAAAAAGATTTTTCCATATTTTTCCCTTTTTATTTGGTATTTTTCACAATTTAAATTAGATTAAAATAGTTTTAAATTTGTAGAAAATAGGAAAATAATCAGAAAATTACAAAAATAGTTTTGAAAAGTCTCTTATGGTATTTTAGATTTTATAAAAATAGTTTCACATTTTTCTCCTTAATTTTCATAATTTTTAGTATTTTAATTTAGATTTAATAGTTAAAAATTAGTTTTTAATTTAAATAAAATTCAGAAAAATCAAAAAAATAGTTTTAATTCTAAAATAGTTTTTTAATTACATTTCTAGAGTAAAAGTACTTTTAGGCATTTTTAGGATACAATTTAGACGTAGTTGCATTTTAATTTCGTTTCGTTAATTAAGTTTTAGTAATTTTGCACTTAGGATTTCCCGTAAAATAGATTCCCTTAATTACTTTCCCTATTCCCGTAGTTTAATAAAATCAAAATCAAACAAATCAAAACATCGAGCATTAAATTCCAAACCAAAGACGACGTTGGCAATTCACGCCTCGTTGGGAAACGATTCGGGTTGACTAATCCGTATACACGATCACACACAGGATTTGATTTATTATTCTTTTTCCTAAAGGAATTTGAATCTATCTTCGTGGTTATTTTTGATATCGATATTGAGGTTTTTATCCATACACATACCCTTAAGCCTTCATTATCAGAGAATTAGTGTTTGAACCGTTTTAAGTTTCTTACGGTTAGTCATTCACAAGTGGCTAGCTTGTGTGAGTAAACTTGACGTGTTTTGGCACTGAATCAAAATTTTTGTATACAAAGCTTGAGTAGTCATACAATAATCGAGCCCGAGCCCGAGCTTTATATACAAAGCTTGAGTAGGCTCATGAGCCCTAAACGAGATTTACTAATATTATTATTTTTGATATATAGGAACTAAAGCCAGCATGTACTGCACTTCCATAAATTAATTCATGAGGCGAGTCACCGTCTGACCCTTCCCCATATACAGCTCCACTATCTTCAACACCCACTCATTTGCTGCCAAATGAAGGATTACACATTCTTCAAAAAGAACAAAAATAATAATAAAGGATTACACCAACCTTTCTTGTTATCTTCACACCTTTGAAAGGATAATTTTGAATCCATTTTTTTAAATTGAAATACGGCTTCAAGATCTTTCCTAAAGGTTTCGGGTAAGGTTAATGTGTTTTTTCTTTAACCGAAGGAAGTAAAGGATGAAACAAGTTCTTGTTTTGTTCTATCTTTGAAAATTTTCGGATATTAAAAACAAGTTTGCCTTCTAATACATCTATGATGTGTTTACTAAACTTGTAAATCCTTTTAAAGATTTGTGATCGAGTTTAAATCTGAGAGCTTGTTCTTTGTTTATTTTTTGAGACTAGTTAGATGTAAGAACTAGGCTACTAATGAGCTCATTAACGTGCTTTAGATAAACGAGCTTGAACAAGGAAGCTCGAGAAGCCAAACTAGGCGCATCACAAATGAGCCAAGCTCGAGCTTTATATATCATATCACGAGCCAAGCTCGAGCTCAAACCTTAACGCTCGAATTGAGCCTCGAGCTCTCTAAAATATAAACGAGCTGAGCTCGAGCTCTGGCGGGCTCGGGCTTGGCTCGGCTCGTTTTCACCCCTAGTAACATGCTTGACTTTAGGCATAGAAGTGGGTGCAACTGTTCTATCTCGCCTAGTACCAGATTTAGGAGATGTAGCAATAACATATTCTAAGAGTTCCTGAGATCGTTTAGCATACATGCAAGCATAGGTAACCGCATTATCAATTGGTTTCTCTATTCTATCATCATCTAAAATGTTGGGAAATTCACATTTGGAGTTAATACTTATAGTATTGAAGTTAGTACCGATAGTGATATTAGAAAAGTATTAACTAGTTAGTGCTGATAATGCAAAAGTTAGTACTGATAGTGTTAAGTTTATACTGTTCTATATTAAGAATGTCGTGTATGGTCTGTAACAGAAAATCTTCTATACCAATAAAAGATATGATATATTTAATACATAGTTATCTCTGTAAGGGATCTCCTTAGTGTATAAAAGGAGATCCTAGCTAGGTCAAGCATACATATATATTCTAGCCGTCATAAGAGAAGCTTCAAGGTTGTAAACCCTAGTACTAGGAGAGTACTCGTATTATTAATCAATAGTATTGAAGCTTTTGGTGTTACATTTGTGTTTACATTAATCATCTAAGTGCATTCAAGTAGATTCCGCATACTTGTGTATATCTACAATAAAGTTTCTGGTTGTTGTTTTGGAACCATGTAAGGCAACTACACGTTTACAAGCTAAGTATTCTAGATCCAAGTTTTGGGACTACACAAGTGGTATTAGAGCTTGTGTCCTGAAGCTTTCTTTTTAGAAGATCCCGTGAGACAAATCTGAAGAAATGGATTTTGATTCAAGCAAATCCAGTGCTGTTACCAGAGTTCCTAAGTTGTAGCCTGATGAATATGAACTATGGAGGATGCGCATGGAGCAGTATTTTTTGGTGCTTGAATTTAAGCTGTGGAACATTATGATTAATGGAAACTCCTACAAATCCATTGTTTCTGAGGAAGTGGCTAGCAAAGTTGTTATTAAAGACAAAGGTGAACCTGTCACTGTTGATGAAATTGCTCAAAGAGGCAATGATCTCAAGGTCAGAAGTCTCCTACTTATGGCATTACCAGATGATCATCAACTTAACTTCAGCAAACACAAGGATGCTCAGATTTTTTTCAAGGCCATTGAGACAAGATTTGGTGGGAACTCTGTCACCAACAAGACTCAGAAAACTCTTTTGAAGCAAGATTTTGAAAACTTCATTGCTGGTGCAACTGCGTCCATTGACTCAGTTTACAATAGGCTTCAAAAGCTTGTCAGTCAATTGGTTGTATTGGGTGTGGACATCTCTCAGGAGGATATCAATCTCAGGTTTGTCAGAAGTCTTCCATCAACAAAGTGGGACACTCAAGTCATTGTATGGAAGAATAAAGTTGAATTTGAAACTATGGGGTTGGAAAATCTGTTCAATTGCTTTAAAGTGATTGAAAAAGACATGAAGAGAGCTGCATCTGCAACTTCCAGTTCTGGATCACAAAACATAGCTTTTGTGGCTCATCCAGTCACTAGTACTGATAGGGACAGTTTTGGTGTTAGTACTCCTAGTACTAATATTAATACTGATTGTTTGGTAACCACTGCAGCAGGCATCAATAAAAGTACAATCTATGCTTTCATCTCTAAGCAACAAAAGGGATCTCAGATCACCCATGATGACCTGGGACAGATCCATGAGGATGACATGGAAGAGATGGATATCAAGTGGAACATTGTTTTGATAAGTATGAGGGCAAGAAGGTTCATGAAGAGAACTAGTAGGCGGATTAAGATCAATGATGGAGATAATGTGTCGAAATGCCAATGCGACTAATCGATAAATGCACACAAGTGAACATATATGGGCTTTTTGGGTTAAATCCTAAAACATTTACTTTTTTCAAATCGCCTTTTCCAAATGCACCAAGCTAACTTGATACACTACTCGTTTATGGTCTCGAAGTGATGTAAAAGCCAAGTTCTAAAGTTTAGAATACTATCGGCACACTCAATTTATGGTAGATTTGGGTAAAATGGGGGAAACGGAAAGGCTAAATCTCACCAATGGCAATAAGGGTTATAGTATGCTCGATATTATGTGATTCTAGATTGGTTAAAAATATGGCAAATTTTTTTCAAATAAGCTTAAAATTTTGAAACCAACTAGAAAATTAGGGGAAGTAAGCTAAGTACTCATACACTTCATTTCTATTCCTATCCCCCCACTTGAAGTGTACAAAGTACCATTTGTACGAAGAAAAAGGAAAAATAAAATAGAAATGAAAAATAATCAAGAAAGAAATAAACTCCCCTCTCGAATGGTTTCTCAAGATGTCTCACTAAAGGTTGAATGTGGGTCACGGGGTGGCTAATGCGTATCATTTCCGGGAATGGGCTTTAACTATTTGTGTTTCTTCCAAAATTGCCAACTGCAGCAGGGGTTACGGCATAACTAATCCTAAGGTTACGCCGTAACTGTATCACAGAACAAAACCTGCACAGCATATCAGGAAAATTTTGTACCCGGCGGGTACAATTAATGATAGAACAAGCAAATATCCACATTCTGGAAAACTAGAAGGGGGGTTGAATAGTTTTGCCGATTTTAAGTTGATTTCAAAAACTTTAGATTCGATATTATGTGAAATCGTATGGATGTTGAGAACGGATAGATCTAATGATAATGCAAGCAAATAAATAAAGTTAAAGGATAGAAAAGACACAACCGATTTATAGTGGTTCGGCTACAAGGTCACCTTCCTTGCCCTACTCCACTCCCCGAGTCACCTACTCGAGAGTTCAAGCACTATGTCAACAAACTCCTTCACTTGGCGGAGAAGCCTTCACTACGTTGCTTACACTTTTTCCGGTACAAAGCTAGATACCAAGTCCGTAGCACGGTGGACCAAACCAACACAACTATTACACAACAAATATGTGAAATATCAAATACAAGATCTTCGCTACAGAAATCTTGCGGAGTGACAAATCAATCAAGGACCCCTTGCTTCGATGACTTGTAGAATGCTCGTGATCTCGCATTAGAGAAGGACCTATATGAGGATCACAAATAGAAAGAAAGAAGAACAACTCTCTAGATCAAGTGATCTATATGTTAGAAGAGAATGAGAGTGTATGAGAGATTTTGTAAGAAGAGGGGTGAGTTAGAATGAAGAAATGGCTCTCTATTTATAGGCAAATTTCTCCTCTGTTCCACGGATCCCACGGATCCTTTCCACTTGGGATCCGTCTAGTGTAATCCTAGGGATCTGTGGTACGCTCCTCTTTGCCCATGGGTTTTTTGGTTATGGGTCATGGGTTATGGGTTGGTCCATGGGTTTTCTTTAGATTCAATGTATCTAAGTATACATTGTATCAAGTCTTCTTTGGTATGGGTTAAGATCCATGGGTTATGGTCCATGGGTTATGGTTTTTACCCATCCTAATAAACTATTACAACAAATGCTTAATTATTACATTTTTGTATTTAAATGGCTATATGTAAATGCTTTACAAAAATAACATGTATCCTTATTATTATACTTAAGATAACATTACATTTGTTATCAACAAAACACAAAGAGATCGCAAAATATTAATAATTGTTTTTACGGTTTATTTGTATTAACAATCTCCCCCTTTTTGTTGATGACAAAACATAATGTTATGATGAGTAAAACTTAAGAATAGATGCAAGTTTTGAAAGCCCCTAAGTTTTACTTCTTCTCCCCCTTTTTGTCGAAACAAAAAGTTTTCCCTTGGAAGAAATAAACAAACTTCTAACTCCCCCTTGACGGTATCTCCCCCTTATTTGGGGCGTCAAGTGAAGATAAATAAAAATCCTACAAAAAGAAAGGTTAGTAACATGCTTATATAATCTTGTGGTTTCCGAGAATCAAGATTGGGAACCAAGGTATGTAAACAAGGCCTTGTAATAAAACAACAAAGTGTAGTGGTATTTATGCCAACTACAAGCATGTAAAAATAAGAACAAGACTTGTTCTTGAAAAATGACTTCAAAAGAAAAAATAATACTAAAAGTAGAAAATAGTAGTAGTGATTCCTTTCATGCTTGCATAAGGTTATGGATGGAGGTTTTGATGAGTAATGGTATTGATGCGATCAAGGATGAGGTTGAGTATGAAACGCATTTCTTCCCTAACTTCTATTGCAATTTCCCTAGTGGATTGGCAATGTTCACAATGTAAATGATGTGGGTAATGAGTGCGGAAGTTTTCCGGGTTGTTTTGATTTGAGTTATGCGGAAGTTGTGGTGGAAAAATAGGAAAACATGGATCAATATCCGGAATGTTTGTAAATGGTGGTGGAAAAGAACCTAAATGTTCTTGTAATGTGATGGGAGCTAATGGTGGTGATGTTTCAAGATCTTGAAAGATAGTATTTGGAGATGTGGGTGGTGTTGAAAAGACCATTTCTTTTTGTTTAGGTTTTTTAGATCTTGTTGGAGTCTTAAGGAGTTCCAAAAGAGTGACTTTAGGTGGTGATGAAGTTGGTGTACTTGTTGGTGATGAGGGAGGTGCTATAATGGAAGCATCTTGTGGTGAGTTATTTGTTGAGGATGACTCATTTGAGGTTGGTTTTGCTAAACAACAAGATCGGATACTAATCCGTGCGGATATCCTAGCATTTGATTGTGGTATTTTGGATGGTGGAAGTACAAAGGTTTGGATATCATGATTGTTTGTACTAGATGATTCTCCTAAAGGGTTTTTGGATTACATGATGAAGTGTGTTTGTGAGAAGGAGATGGAGTATGCAAGCATTTTGGGAGTTCTATATATAGAAAAACAAATCATTGTAATGAATGCTTGACCCAAAATGTGGATTAAAATCTAATGATTAGATATGAATTCAAGGCATGATCATGAGAACACAAGCATTAAAGAGCATACTCCCAAAAATGAAACAAATGTGGATTTTTCATCCAAAGTGAAAAAATAGAATTTGAAAACAGCTTCTGTTTCACGGATCCCACGGATCCTTCCCTTGAGGGATCCGTCCAGCATGAAGGCTGGGATCCGTGGGTCTGGGGATTCAGGCACCACAAAATTTTCCTTTTGGAAACATTTTTGCCTAGTGTGTGCCTATATGCAAACTATTTGGAGTTTCGGTTATCTCGACCACTAAAAAGAAATAGAAAATAAACTAGAAGTATAAAACCATGCTATTGAGATAACCCGAAAACACATATTTAGTACATGAGTACGTAATTTTGTGTTATCAATGCTCCTAATTCATTGTTGCTTAAATGAATGTACCCGAAAACACATATAAGTTATGTGTCCCCTTTAGCATTCAAAAGACATGAGATGCAATGAAAAACGGGTTTTTACTTTGTATTAATAATAAAAAAAACGATTTGTCCTATACGTGAGAAATTGCTTTTGTGAAATTGATACGGGAAGGTATCATCCTTTTAGAAAACATTGTGAAAGTAGGTTTTCTTTGAAAATGTGTATATGAAAAAATAAGAAAGCTATAAGTGGAAAATTCATCTTGGGTTTTGAAAATTCCCGTATTGTTTGTGAGTTGTGCGTGAAATAGAAATCCTAGACTCAGAAAGAAGAAGGCTAGTGTTTACATACCTTGTAGAGTCAATTAAGTTACAACGTTTGTTCCATTAGACCAAGACCAATACGAAGTAGGTTGAATTGTTCCCGCTTCAACGGTTTGGTGAGGACGTCGGCTATGTTGTCTTCGGATGCTACCTTCTCAATAGAGATGTTCCCCTTTTGAACATTGTCTCTTAGGAAGTGATGACGAATCTCTATATGCTTTGTGCGAGAATGCAATACCGGATTCTTGCTTAAGTCGATGGCACCTTTGTTGTCACATAGGATGGCTATGTCGCTTAGATGGATGTCGTAGTCTACTAACGCTTGTTTCATCCAAAGTGCTTGTTGGCATGCTTTGCCGGCGGAGACGCACTCGGCTTCGGTTGTTGATATTGCAAGTGCCGTTTGTTTCTTAGAAAACCATGATGTTAAACAACATCCCATGAAAGTACATACCCCACTTGTACTTTTTCTATCAACGTAATCACCTGCATGGTCGGAATCTGCATATACAATTGTTTCTACTCCCGTGCCCTTAGGATACCATAATCCTAATTGTGTTGTACCCTTAATATATCTAAATATCCTTTTTACGGCTTCTAGGTGTGATATTTTAGGGTCTTCTTGAAACCTAGCACATAAGCAAACACTAAACATGATATCCGGCCTACTTGCCGTGAGGTAGAGAAGGCTACCTATCATGCCACGATATTTAGTATTATCTACAGATTCTCCGTCTTTATCTTTTGTGAGTTTGGTGTCGGATGACATTGGAGTCCTAATTGGTTTTGACTCTTCTAGACCGAATTTCTTTAACATCTCCTTGATGTATATAGATTGATTGAAGAATATACCATCTTCTACTTGTTTTATTTGTAGACCAAGAAAGAAACTAAGTTCTCCCATCATACTCATCTCGAACTCGTCATGCATGATTTTAGAGAAATCATCACACATGTCTTGACAAGTGGATCCGAATATAATATCATCTACATATATTTGTACTATGATTATATGTGACTCTCTTTTCTTAGTAAAAAGTGTGTTGTCAACTAACCCCATGGTGTAGTTGTGTTTAACTAGAAATGACTTGAGTCTATCATACCAAGCTTTTGGAGCTTGTTTAAGACCATAAAGGGCTTTCTTTAATTTATACACATGTTTGGGTTTTTCAAAATCAATGAAGCCCGGAGGTTGAGCTACATATACTTCTTCATTTATGAAACCATTTAGAAAAGCGCTTTTGACATCCATTTGATAAAGCTTTAGATCATTAGCACAAGCATACGCAAGAAGTATTCTTATAGACTCTAATCTAGCCATGGGGGCGTAGGTCTCATCAAAGTCTATTCCTTCTTGTTGGTTATACCCTTGAGCAACGAGTATAGCCTTGTTCCTAGACACTACTCCGTTTGCATCTAATTTGTTTTTATACACCCATTTGGTTCCTATTATGGTTTGATTACTAGGTGGAGGGACAAGTGTCCAAACATCATTAGAAACAAATTGATTTAATTCTTCTTGCATAGCCATTACCTAACTTTCATCTTTTATAGCTTCTTGTGTATTCTTAGGTTCTAAGGTTGAAACGAAACAAAACAAGCTACTTTGGTTTTGAACTTGAGACCTTAATGTTCGTTCGTTTAGTTTTCCTATGACTTTATCTACGGGGTGATCTTTGGACTCTTTAATATTTATTATTTCATCACTTGGAGGTTTTTCTTCTTCACTTATCTTTTTCTTTATTACTATAGCTTCACTTTCTATAATCTCATCATCGACAAGAGGTGGAGAGGGTTTGGGTGGACTTTCATCAAATTTTATATTTAATGACTCTTCTACCTTCATTTTTTCTTTGTTAAATATGACGTAAGCTTTGCTATTTGGCGAGTAACCTAAAAAGATACCTTCGGTTGATTTAGGATCAAATTTTGTAAGGTAATCTTTGGTGTTAAGAATAAAACATTTACTACCAAAGACTCTAAAGTGATTTAACGTAGGCTTTTTGCCTCAAAGTAACTCATATGGAGTTTTTCCTAAGATTGGTCTAATCAAGACTCGATTGAGTATATACGTTGAAGTATCAATGGCATTACACCAAAACTTTTGAGGTATGGATTGTTCATTAAGCATGGTTCGACTCATTTCTTGTAGAGTTCTATTCTTTCTTTCTACTACCCCATTCGATTGTGGAGAGCGTGGATCCGAGAAGTTGTGAGTAATACCATTAGCGTCACAAAAAGCTCCGAATTGCACTTCATTATCGAATTCCCTACCATGATCCGTCCTAATAGACACTATGGGACTTCCTAGTTGTCTTTGGATCTTTTTGCTTAATATTTCAAAATAGTTAAAGGTTTCCGTTTTGTTCTTTAAAAATTTTGTCCATGTATACCTAGAGTAGTCATCCACTATTACCAAAGTGTAGTAGTTGCCTCCATAACTTTGGATTGCGGATGGACCAAATAAATCCATATGTAGTAATTCTAGACACCTAGTTGTGGACACCATGTTTTTAGCTTTATGACTCGAATGAGCTTGTTTTCCTACATTACAAGCATCACAAAAATGATGTTCATATTTTAACTTAGGTAGGTCTCTTACTAGATCTTTGGATGATAGCGATTGAAGAAGTCGCATGTTGGCGTGACCCAATCTTCGATGCCATAAGGTCGAAGTATCATCCATAGAGGTAAGACATAGTTTGTCTTTAGGTTCATTACCGATTTTAATGACATAGACTCCATGTTTCCTAATTCCTCTTCCTATGGTTATGCCATTTTTAAGTATCTTACTACCGGTTTCGGTAAAAAGTACATTGCACTTTTTATCACATATTTGTCCTATACTTAAGAGATTAAAGTTTAGGTTTTCTACATGACACACATCGTTAATGGTTAGAGATTTGTTAGAAATCGTACCTTTACCGATGATTCTACTTTTGCTATTTCCAAACACCACATTACCTCCATTAATGGATTCGTATGTGGAGAATAGATCCCTATTGCCGGTCATGTGCCTCGTGCACCCGCTATCCTTGACCCGTTCATTGGAGTCTAGGTCGACCTTTAAGCACACCTAAAACAATAATAAACTAAAAAGTTTGGTCCCCATTTGTTCATGGGTCCATTAGTGTTAAACATTCCATTCATGTTAGACATGTATGGATAAGATGAGTATGCATTCCATGGAGCAAAGTTTTGAAAAGGAAAACCTTTTTGCATGTTTTGATTCCATCCCATTTGATGGTTACTTTTTGGGTAAACGTTATTAGGTCTCCTAAATGAGTTAGGTTTTGAAAAAGATGGAGCTTTGTTTCTTGCAAAAGTATGATTATATTTAGGAGGTGGATGTCTAGTGGTGACATGATTTGGTTTCTTCTTATTAACTATGACAAACTCAGTTCTAGATGAAGAAGCTACGTTATTGCTACTGTTTGCTACAGCAGATCCACGGATCCCTTTCAGTACACTAGCCGGTTCCCTTTTTAGGGGATCTGTGGGATCCGCCACAACAGTGGCTTGTTTTTCTTGTGTTTTAACAAAGTTTGTTTCTTCATTTTCACTAGTTTGTGGATCAAGTTTTTGGAACCCTAAACCTTCTCAGTTGTCCTCAGTTTTAATACTATCTAGCATTGTATTTAACGCATTCGTGCTCATTCTAGCAATCTTAGAATCTAGTTGATCAACTAGTGTTTGAAGTTGAACGGAAAGTTCACATTCACCACTTGCTATTTTACTCTTTTCTAAACGTTTTAGTTTTGCTTTTAATTCTATGACTTCTTTATCTAAACGTTGATTTTGACTCTTTAAAAGCTTGTTTTTGTTAATTAGTTTTAAGCTGATATTGCATAGTTTGTCATATTCATTATGCAATGAGTCGTCATCAAGTGATGAACTACTATAGTATTCGTGACATACCTCGTCATTTACCATGAGACAAATTTCTTCGTCCTCCTCGTCGCTCATTCCCCATGTGCCGCTCACGAACGCCTTTTGATCATCCCGTTTGGGACACTTACTAATAAAGTGGTTTGGGTCCCCACATTTAAAGCAAGTACGATCATCCTTTGGCTTCTCGTCCTCTTTGCTTTTCCGAAAGCCTTTCTTGTCGTCATATGGTTGTTTGACGTATCTTCCCTTTCTTCTAAAGA
Source organism: Chrysanthemum makinoi (assembly GCA_910596185.1). Lineage (NCBI taxonomy): Eukaryota > Viridiplantae > Streptophyta > Magnoliopsida > Asterales > Asteraceae > Chrysanthemum > Chrysanthemum makinoi. Next base: position 91,632,782 of record OU343219.1, on the reverse strand, counting down.
ACTTTTTAAAGTCCCTTACCGCCATAGCGTATTCTTCGTCGTCACTACTCGAAGATGAGTTCTCCTCATCGCTCGAAGCCTTTTTGGCTTTAAGGGCAAGAGATTTGTGTTTCTCTTTCGCTTTTGAGGCTTCGGAATCTTTAGCAAGGACAAGCTCGTAGACTTTTAGGTTGCCTATGAGTTCATCGAGGGTGAGGATTGTCAAATCTTTTGACTCTTCGATCGCCGTCACCTTGGATCTCCACTTCGATGGAAGTGCCCTTAGATATCTCCTAACATGGTTACGGCTAGAAAAAGATTCATCAAGTGCTTGTAAAGATGTAACAATAGTATTAAAGTTAGCAAATGAACGATCTATAGTTTCCTCATCCGATATGGAAAATTGTTCATGTTGTTGAACAAATAAATCAATTTTATTATTTTTAACTTGTTGGTTGCCTTGATGAGTTACAACTAAAGAATTCCAAATTTCTTTAGAGGTTTTAAGCATAGAAATTCTTTCGAATTCCTTTTTTGGTAAAGCATTATATAAAACCATTTTTGCTTCACTATTTTTAAAAAGCTTTTTCTTCATTTCATCGTTTAGTTTATCATGAAGTATGTGAACTAAATTTCCTTTATCATCATTTGAGGTAGCCTCAAAATCACCTTCAACAATAATGTACCAAACATCAATATCTTTAGACTTAACATATGTTTCGAATCTATTTTTCCAATATATAAAACCATTAGTTTCAAGTAGTGGTGGTCGTTGCATAGATTGCCCTTCCTTATAATTTTCAGAACCCATAGTGATCGAAAAGTTTTTAAAATACAATTTTATTTTAAAACTTTTATAAACTTAGCTCTTGATGCCAATTGTGGAAAACTAGAAGGGGGTTGAATAGTTTTGCCGATTTTAAGTTGATTTCAAAACTTTAGATTCGATATTATGTGAAATCGTATGGATGTTGAGAACGTATAGATCTAATGATAATGCAAGCAAATAAATAAAGTTAAGGGATAGAAAAGACACAACCGATTTATAGTGGTTCGGCTACAAGGTCACCTTCCTTGCCCTACTCCACTCCCGAGTCACCTACTCGAGAGTTCAAGCACTATGTCAACAAACTCCTTCACTTGGCGGAGAAGCCTTCACAAGGTTGCTTACACTTTTTCCGGTACAAAGCTAGATACCGAGTCCGTAGCACGGTGGACCAAACCAACACAACTATTACACAACAAATATGTGAAATATCAAATACAAGATCTTCGCTACAGAAATCTTGCGGAGTGACAAATCAATCAAGGACCCCTTGCTTGGATGACTTGTAGAATGCTCGTGATCTCGCCTTAGAGAAGGACCTATATGAGGATCACAAATAGAAAGAAAGAAGAACAACTCTCTAGATCAAGTGATCTATATGTTAGAAGAGAATGAGAGTGTATGAGAGATTTAGTAAGAAGAAGGGTGAGTTAGAATGAAGAAATGGCTCTCTATTTATAGGCAAATTTCTCCTCTGTTCCATGGATCCCACGGATCCCTTCCACTTGGGATCCGTATAGTGTAATCCTAGGAATCCGTGGTACGCTCCTCTTTGCCCATGGGTTTTTTGGTTATGGGTCATGGGTTATGGGTTGGTCCATGGGTTTTCTTTAGATTCAATGTATCTAAGTATACATTGTATCAAGTCTTCTTTGGTATGGGTTAAGATCCATGGGTTATGGTCCATGGGTTATGGTTTTTACCCATCCTAATAAACTATTACAACAAATGCTTAATTATTACATTTTTTTATTTAAATGGCTATATGTAAATGCTTTACAAAAATAACATGTATCCTTATAATTATACTTTAGATAACATTACATTTGTTATCAACAAAACACAAAGAGATCGCAAAATATTAATAAACGTTTTTACGGTTTATTTGTATTAACACACATAGTTAAGTTATTACAAACATGAGTTTCAAATTGTTTTAAAATTGTTTCAGATTGTTTCATCAAATGGGGAAATCACTCGTCCCCAGGGAGATCATGATCCATGGAGTGGAATTGGGATGGCTCATATGGAGTGGTCGTGGTGCTTCCAGGAGTGGCACCGGGCTGCATGAAGGCCACTCCTCCCAGGACTCCGATATCGGGGATGTTGGGCTGGTACACGTACTCCGGACCTTCCCACCTAGGGTGGCTCAAATGCATGTGCTGTAGCATCTGGCTAGTCTGATCCGCACTCCAATGAAAGAAATCCTGCTGGAGCTGCTGCACCTGGTCCAATGAAAGAAAAACTGGTTACTAAGACCATAAAGACCCACTTCGAGGCTCTCAATCTCCTCGTTGAAGTGGGATGACATTACCCTTCTTCCCTTCTCGGGGCTGTCCCATCTAGTTCAATCACACCATATACATCCTGGACGCAAATCCCTAACTCCACTAGCTTAGGCAGGACTATCAAATAAGTATCCCTACCACGGGTCAATCGGGCCAAAGCTGCATCGGTCATAAGATCAAAACTCCTAGCCAATCTCCTGATGAAATGAGCCCCCTGCAAAGGACTCCTGGAGGAAAACCCCTTAGCACCCACAGCCATAAACCTAGCCAAATAGTAAGGAACATCAATGTTGTTCCCTCCATGGTCATCTTCTCTTTGGCTGAGTGCCTTGCTTGAATAGAGCAGGCAAGAAGGCGGTGCACCAATCGATGGATAGGGTTCCTCACCATCACGTATGATGGTGGACTCTTAGGATCATAACCACCCGTGATAGCGATCTGGTCAAAATAACCAGCAAGGTCTTGGGACTCATCCCTTCTTCTCCAACACGTGTTATAGAACCGTTTAAAATCCTCTGTTTCCATCTCCTCCTCAGTATACAAACCCATACTCGTAGTAAACTGCTTAAGAGTCAAACTCCTCCAAACGCCCCCAAGCTGGAAAAACAATGACTCCGTGTCATCATCACCAATATCAGAACGGAATTCCACACTAGCAAGGAATTCACGGACGTACTTCGGAATGACCGGCTCCGTGATTCTAAATAGCCTCAACCATGCACTACACGTGAACTCCCCAGCATTACACGTGAACTTAATTTTGTAAAACTTCCTTAACCTCCTACCAGCTTTTCCGTTTGCGAAAGTACCAAATGCTTCAAAATCAAGTGCCTCGGGCTGACTGATATTCTTTCCCCTTAATTTTTCGTATTCTTCCATGCACAATTGCCTCATACCAGCATTAGGGTGTGCCAAAAACATAGGCCAATTCGCAGGATTGTTTACACCTGAAAATAAGACAAGAAACAGTAAGTGCAGACCTTACTGATGTCAAGTTACGGCGTAACCAAAACAAGAGTTACGCCGTAATTAGGAAATTTCAAAGGTTACGACGTAGCTATGACAAACTGCTACACCAAAATTGCAGATATAATGGTTACGGCGTAACTAAACCCCCAGTTACGCCGTAACTTCCCCAGAAACTCAGCACCTCAGATGTTTCAATTAAGCAATAGATTACGCCGAAACCATAAATTTTATACAAAAGGTAAAAGGTTTTGATAAATTTTTAACCTATTAGTGCAGAGGGACCTCGCCTAACCCACTAAGTTTGCGTTTGACCCAAAACCCATTTAAATAAAGCCAAAACACCCAAATCGAACCATAGTGATAGGACACGAATCAAAATAACATGGAGAAATAATTAAACTCATCAATAAATCAAGCCGATATCAATAATCAATTCAAATAGGCAAGATCCCTAAAATATTAAAATATAACCCTAATTGAAATAATTGATAAAAACAAATCAAAAAGAGTAGTGATAGATCTTACCATCCATGGAGAATAATGAAGATGAATAGAGCTTAATGAAAAATTTTATGAGAAAAATTTTACTGTTTGTGTGGGTGGTGAAAAGTGTATGTGTAAAACCTAGTTTTATTCCGAAGGGTTTTTATACCGCCTCGATAGTTACGGCGTAATTCGATTAATTAGTTACGCCGTAACTAATATTTTTAGAATATTAATTGGCTGTGAAAAGGGTTACGTCGTAATCCTAATAAGGGTTACGTCGTAATTAATTTTAATCAAAGGTCAGAATTTTTTTATATCTGATTTTATAGTGGTTACGTCATAACTATAAAAGGAGGTTACGACGTAACTAATTAGTCAAAAAGATTTAATAATAATTTTAATAAATTGTAATACGGTTACGTCGTAACTCAAGAAAGTAGTTACGCCGTAACTAATACCATCAGAATATTAATTATGTAATATTGCAATAGAAGAGATTTTAGAAACGTACCTTATGGAAGTGCTCAAATCTCTTAACGAGGTGAATATGAAATACCTTAGATCTTTCATTAACTGCTCTCCGGCAGCGGCGCCAAAAAGTTGATGTGCTATTTCATCCTACTTTTAATATTTATAAAACTTAGATAACTTAGGATAGAGACATATTAACGGGCAGAGTACCCGATCAGATGTAGTAAAGCTTTAGGTAAATCCGAGTATCGTCCTAAGAGAGCTCTGACCTTGAAAGAACTAAGATGATTAGATAAAATATTGATAATATATGGGTAGACAAAGTTGATATAATCCATAGATATGCCATAATCCTACTTACACATACACCAGAAATTTAGGGAAAAGGGATAGATAAACGAAGCTTAATAAAGACTACAAATATGAATTGATTTTCGATACCAAGATTCAATATAGTGGTTAATTATCACCAGACTCCTTTGGTCAATTTGTCATGGCCTATGGTTCTTAGATTCCTCACCAAGATGAGCAGGTCACCCGAGATCATTTGGCAACCTAATAGCAGTCATTAAGCACCAAATCTACTAGATCTAGACGGTGGGAACCCGGCCGTTAGGAACTTAGATTCCTCCTAACCTCTTAAATACCCCCACTTGATAAATGATCATTTGGTCAATTTGCACACGAAGAATGGTCGTACTATGGCCAATTCCTCCCATACTTCGCTATCTATCAGACTGGGGTCAGTTGGTCATATATCCCAGCCCTTTAGATACTACCAAGCTTATAATACTACCAAGGCTAGCGATCTATGAAAAGACTAGCAAATGTCTATAAAGAATTATAGAGAATAACAATAACATAAATGCAAACTTTAATTAATGACATGAATTCATAATATAAGATCTAGAAAAAAATAAAAAGATGAAGGATCGTAATGTTTATTGTGTTTGATGATTCGGGTGGTCTTGGATGATGGAAATACATGTTAGCCATTTTAGAGAGAGAAATTAAAGAGATGGGTGTTCTTGGTAGAGACTTGGTTTGTAAAAAGTGAAAGATTAGATTAAGAAGCACCACCCCTTCCAAGGATGGAAGGGGTATTTATAGTTACAAATACAACGTCCTCCTATCGGACTGTAGATCAGGCATACAGTGGGTAAAGACCCGTCCTTCCTCCACGGTGTTACACTAAAGTAAACTACGCTACAAACTAACTAATTAACTAACAAATAACGTAAATAACAACATGTCTACGAGCTAACAGATGCTAGACCATAATTGGGGTGACTGACACTTTAACATGGAATTTCCAATTCCTAACAATCTCCCCCTAAGGGAGGTCACCCCATGAAATACATTTTGCATCCTAGCATTCTTTCTTTGTCTTTAGTTCTCGATATCGTAGACTTCAATTCTTCAAATTCCACAATCTTTGTGCATTAGTAGCGATTCTTCAAAGTTCGCATAGTTTTGTACTTTGAGTGAAGGTGTTTGAACTGATCCACATCTTTGATGATCTTTGAGCTTTCATTGAGATCATCAGCCACATTAAATCTCAGGATCACCCTTTGTTGTGTTGCTATCATGTGATGTTGTGACTTTCGGACCGACATGCTCACACTTTCTGGATCATGACATGTTTTCATCAGAGTAGCGGAAGCTTTACTGGCTCATGATATTTGCAGTGGCGTAGCGGAAACATAGTATAAAAATATCAGAGCCAGGTTATGTAGATATGCACAAGTCATGATTTCTTCAAATTAAGTGTGGATGCTGTGAGCATGCGGCTTTGGATTGACTCCTCAATTCTGATCAGCAGCAACCGTCCAAATGTACCTGCAAACAACAGTTAGCAATAAAACACACAAAAGTGTCTTTGATCACTTTCGTTGAATTGAGGTACACGGCCCACGGTTCCCGTTGATCAGTACAAGTGCTTTGTGATCGGTATAATTCGAAGAATCTCCTTGACAGGGTTTCGCAGCTGTTCTAGCTGTTCTCAAACCGGAACGTCTCAAAGAAGACAACACGAAGTGAGTGAACCAGCGAATTGAGATTCACTGATTGATGAGAAACTGATTTGAAAACAATCGCGTATTGCTTAGAAGAAAGAGTTTTGCAATACGACGAAGGTTTTATGAGAAAGATCAATTTTCAATTAAAAATACCTTTTGTATTTGAAAATAGTACACATTCGATGTGCTAGAGAAAAGAAGATTTGCACATCGAACGGTTTTTCCAAAAGTATTTTTTCAATCAGAGATACTTTTTGAATTTGAAATATGAATACACATTCGACGTGCTAGAGAAAAGAAGGTTTGCACATCGAACGGTTTTTCCAAAAGTATTCGTCAGTTCCAATCCTGGACCAAGGTTGATTCACGAGTGAATCGCCCCATCGTTTCTATCCAGTTGTCTCAAGCTTGATCTTTAGAAAAGATCTCACATGTCACCCACCAAGAGCTTGTTTGATGTTGGCTCTAGAAGGATTTCCATCTTCATCGTGAATATTTTTACATATCACTCGGATGTTCTGGCAAAACCACAAGGATAATGCGTAGGACTCTTAATATATACTTACTTTCCACATTGTGTGAAAAATCAAGTCTTCATGAATTTTGTGTCCTAATGAGATATTGTGGTTGATCTCTTGGCTCTAGACTAAATTGTGCATGTTTGGTTTCCTATGCCGGAGATTAGGGAGAGGGTCTCCTTCTTCAGTATCAACAATCTCTAAGAGAAAGTCGATAGATTATGTAGGTTCCTCGTGAGAATGAAACAAGCCCTTTTAAGAGGAACTTGAGTAGTTTGGGAAGTTAGGTGCATATGTATTGAACCCGGTTTCTGCCCTAAGGTTGAATTATTGGAGGGCTATTTCTTTTCACCCTTTTCATATTCATTTCTTTTTCATTCTACAACCCCTTCAGTGTTTACCGAGACTTCATAACTAGAACCTTGTTGGGTTTATTCCAGTACTAGCTCTGTCTCAGTCCGCACTCTTCCCACATTCTCATTTTTCTCCTTTTTTCATCATACCTAAGGAGTCTACACTATCTAGTGGATTGTCCCTGGGTAGATCCCTCCGGCACTGGCGGGATCGTGGGAACGAATACCTAACCTAACCATCCTTATAACACCATGCATAAAGTAAATTGGTCGGTCTTTTGGTATTGTTCTTTCCTTCATGAAACCAATTGACAAATCATTTGGAAAATCAATCAAGGTACTTGTGATATAATATCAAAACATTTTGTACCTTAACTGTTTTGATCTTTTAGAAATGCTCCCCCTCAACATGTGCATATAAATTGTTTAGCACATGGAGACAAGAGTTCTTTTGAAATAAATTCTTGATCACAATTTCCATGGAAAAAGCCATTTGATTTTCTTTGGTAAATTCTCCCCCTCAATATATGCATAGGATATTTGAAATAATTTTATCACATAGAGGCAAGAGATCTTTGAAGTACTTTTCACGATTACACAAACCATTAAGAAACCTTTAGAAAATCAATCAAGGTACTTTATGTTGAAACATATAAATCTTTGTACCTTGAACGTTTATATTCTTTTGAAATGCTCCCCCTCAATATGTGCTTCGAGATTCGAAAGCGTTTAGCACATATGGGAGAGCAGTATGAACTTTTGAATCAAAACGATCACATTTATCAAATTTCATTATTAAATCACAAATTCTCCCCCGATCAAAAATATCAAACCCTTTGAGATTTTGGATCCCAAGTGATTTAATAAGGTTTGGAAAACATGGGAGAATATGTGGCCTTGTTTAAATACTCTTTTTGTTTTTGGATAAATCCTCCTCCTAAACATGTGCATTGTATATTTGAAATCGTTTGGCACATGGAGGCAGGAGTGCCTTTAAAGGACTAAAACCAATTCCATTTAAACAAATTTGAGATTTAAATCACGATCTCTCCCCTGATCAAAAATTTCAAACTAATTGAGATTTGTGATCCCAAGTGATTTAAATCATTTAGAAAAGTTTGGGGAAAGACGTGGCAAGATTTGATTTTGAAAAATGACAGATAAGGACCATTTAAGACATTAAAGATTGTTAGTGTCAGGTATGATAGTTTTTAAGAGATCTTTAAGAAAAATAAAATAATTTCACAATCAAACAAGAACAGAAAAAATTTCCTTTTGAAAGATCTTGATTCTTAAAGAAAAATCATACCATGACATAACATTAAATCTTTAAATCACCACTTATTTTGTACAATCCGGACTTTTATGAAGAAATATTGTTTAAAAATAATTTATTTTAAATCACTCACCCCCTCAATCGATGACCGTAGTCGATGATTGAGTGACTTATAGTTTTGATAAAATGAAGTCCGGTGATTTTCAAAATTTAGTCCAGTTTATTTTCAAAACCAATATTTTTCCATTTTTCAAAAACAATATTATTTGAAAATTGTTTTAAAAAAATGGTATAAAATTTCCTGCACAAAGATACGTTAGGTGGTTGAGAAGCTTCTGTTGTTGTTGTAGGGCAGGAAGAAAACCATCTGCTGATGCAGTGAGACTTCTTACGTTGCATTTTAATGCCAACTGAGGTCAAATTAAGCTCCGTTTCTTCATTTGCTGATGAAGAAAACCATCTGCTGATGCAGTGAGACCTCTTACGTTGCATTTTTCCATGCGAACTCTCCATAGAAGTCCAATTAAGCTCCGTTTCTTCATTTGTCAACCCAAGATATAGTTACCCTTTCCTTTCGGCATCTAATCATCTTATATTCTGTGATCCGGATTGGGAATATTCTTATATACCAATATACCTGCAATCGACTAATAAAAGTCAATTCAACATAACAATCAGATCATATAAGGCATGGGGTTTATGTGTTTATCAAACTCTAATCATCTAATCCTAACAATCATATCCTAAATTCCTAGTCCTTCGACATAGGCATATATCATTTTTAATTAAGAACGTAGGATAATTAAAAAAGCTCGTTAGATGATATAGATTTGAAAACATTCTCCCCCTCAATCAATGACTTATTTTCTGAAAAGGTTAAAAGCGCTGAAGTCATTGATTGAGTTTTTAATTTTTACGAAAAACTCTGAATTTGATTGATTTTTCAAGCAACTCATTTTCCACCATTTTGTTAAAACAAATATTTTTCTGAAGAATTTTAGACGGAAAAACATTTGTGTAGGAACAGTAGTCCTTCGACATACTTTCCTCAATATGTTCTAGGATAAGTGCATGAAATTTTTGAAAAACGTTTAAGCGTAGCACTTTCCTTCTTTGAAAAACGGGTTGCTATCTGAAATAATAGCAAGCCATAGTTTAAGCACGGGTTACAGTCTGAAATAACTGTAAGCCATTATTTTGAAGCCCGGGTTACAGTATGAAATAACTGTAAGCCATTAGATATGTGACATGTTTTGGAAAAGAATATTTACACCTCCTGCTCGAACTTCATCTATGGTCCCGTGCCATTATTGAACGACATTTCTAAGCCCGCAGATGTTATCGATACCAGAAGACATGTCTTGAAAAAACATATTTTTGGTATTTTTAAATTTTCTGATTTTTATGGATTTTTGTTGGTTTTATAATTTTCTATTTTGTTTTGCTGGTTTTATAATTTTGTATTTGGTTTTTCAAAAATATTTACAAAGATAGAGTAGATGATATAATTTAAGAAGATGATGATACGAGTACCGAGATAAGGATATCGAGCTGCCCCGTTGTAGAAGATAAAAATCATCATCTCTTAAACGTCCACCACCAAAGCTTCCGAGGCTCTTGAAAGGAAGAAATAGGGCCTTTAAGAATGTGAGACTTTGGCAGCTTCCCCCAAACCGAAAATCCTTTAGCTGAGCAGATTCAAAGCTTTCTTTCAAGCTTCTCTTAGCCAGGTGCACAAAGAAGCACACCATTATCATCGAACTTGCTACTCCTTTTAATAATAATCATCGTGATTCATCATTCAGGGTTATATCATCCAAAAGAAGAACAGCAACGTATCATCCCACACATAAATAACTCTTCTCAAATTTAATTCCACTGAAGTTTCAAGCGATCCATGCCAAAAACTTGTCAAGAGACCACTTCCCCCAAGTAGATGAATTGATGCAGTCAGTCTCTTAGACTAGAGCTCACGAACCCGAATACACATATACCCGAAGACAAAGAAACTTATACCATCGAAGTAGCAGATTAAGTTCGATAGCCAAAGAATAACCCCGATGTGTACTTTTCTCTCCCCTGATGATAGTGTATGAAGCTCAAGAACCCGAAGTAACCGAATGCCCAAAGAGAGAATAACCGATAACATTGAAGAAGCAGGCCGAATCACTGATTATCTCTACGGATGACAATCTCTGCGGATGCAACTCCGGAATAAGTGATTATATCTCCGAATCACTGATTAAGCACTCAAGTGAAACAGCTGAGCGCCCCCAATGTACCCAATTCTCTCTCCCCTGATGATTGCGATAACATCGAAATCATCACACACTTGTGTACCTCATTTTATCTTCAGAAACTTTCTCTTACATCACTTCCCCCACGTCGTTGGACTAATAACACTAAAAGCCTTGATGAGTAAAACCTTGAGTTTCTTTGCGGTCATGACATTTGTCTTCCCGGGATGTCTTCAATCACTTAGAAGAATTAAGTTCTTCAAGTTTAGTCGCTTTGTGTTTAGATGTGAATCTCCTTCCCCCTTTCTAGTTTTGACACTTCAGAATCAGCAACATATTATAAGCCCAAATACTTGAAATCTGTTGAGAAGATCGCTTGAAGTCTTTGTGAGAATCAACTTGCTGAAGAATGTGAGCAAGCCTAATTGGGGATGAACTTTGGCATTTCACTCTCCCCCAATTAGTGCTCTCCCCTAAACCGACAATCTGTTTGATAAATGCCCGAAATAAGAAGAAGTCTTTAGATCGTTAAATGCAATTCGTCTTTTAGTCTTCTAACACGTAGCAGAAAATGTAGAACCGACTGTAGACTCGACCTTCTTCAAGATTGTCCAATTGGGGAATAGAAAGTCAACATCTTCAACTCACCAAATGCATTCCCGTTAACTTACAAATAGAAAATCTCCTTAACTAAGATCCCTCCCAATCAAACAAGAACAGAAAGATGTTCATTAAAGAAATCAGCCCAGCAACTAGAAGCACTTTGTCATTTAATCATATCAGCCCGTGTGAAGATGTCAACTAACGGCTCTTAGAAGTAACTCCATGTAAAGATGACCCGATAAGAAGAAGCTCGGTTCTTACATGAGTTAGGTGCCGTTTGACCATTTATTCTCAGAAATTAATCAACCATGCAGTAAATTCACATTTCTTCTCCCCCTCAAGAATTGCATGCGGAGATGCCATTCTTGATTAAACAAGTGATTATCATCCAAATGTATTCTATTCACACTTCTCCCCCGCAAAATTAGCACAGGATGTCACCATCGTCATTATAGTTGAGCAAGTGGAATAAGAAAACAATCAACAGTAGCCCGGTTCACTTGATAATTGAAAGCGCATGGAAAAAGCATGACGCATGTTGATGAGAATGGTCATAATTGAGAAGATTTCTCTTCTTCAGAAGATAAAGCGCACTGAAGCGTACACTTTTCTTTTCTTTAGAGTACGAGGCATGAACTGTTGTGTTCATACGTCATTATCTCTCCCTTTTCAGCTCTCTTGGCAAAACATGTAATCACCCCATTATCATTCAGTAGGCTCTTTGTTGTGACAGCTGATGGAGAAAACCCAATATGATAAATTTGACCCTGAAGTAAACTAACCTGAACTCGTGACTTATACTCGCACATATGTAATAAAGAGCGGTGCCGAGACTTCATCCTCCATTGAATCTCTAAGTACTCTATACTCTTCATCCAACCAACCATCAAGTATAAGACGTACATCACCTCTTGAAAATCCACAATTGAATGTGACACTGAGCACTACAACGTAACTCCTTAAAGTGATAGTTATTTTGTGGTGGTAAGAGCCCAATTCCCCCAAGTGGTAAAAGAAAAGGTAAAACACACCCAACAATAACTAGATTTCCAAGTCTTTGTTTTTTATAATAAGCTTGAACAAGGATCTTGAAGAATCTTCATCCAACCATCCCTGATACCTTCAGATACTAAGTACACTTGCCCGTGATATTTCACTTCAACCTCAAATAAATAATAGTGAATTAACCCCGTTGTCACACCTTCCGGTTAAAAGCTCAAATCTAGCCTCCTTTGACGTTTTAAGAGAACTATGATAATGGTTTCATCCCGACCTTGGTTAAAAGCACAAAACTCCATAAAACCTTGTAATAGCCAAACTGCCATGAGGACAATTCAAACAAACACCCAATTCATGAAGTACACCCTTTTATACCTTCTTCGAAGTAGAAACCGTAACACCAGCATCAGATAAGATCCTGAAATACACTTTCCTCTCTCCAGGATGGTTCCATCATCACGGGATTTTATAATTCTATGGTCTAAACCGAGAAATAGTTTCTATCGCGGGATTTTAAAAGACCAAGAATAAACCGTAAGATAGATCCGGAAATGCAATTTACTATTACCAGGATGTTTCTATTGTCACGGGATTTTACAAGTCTATGATTAAAACCGAGAAATAGTTTCTTTCGCGGGATTTTACAAAATCAAGACAAAACCGTAATCAATGTCAGCTTGAATATGTTATGACAACTTTGGTTTCAGTGAATATCTGTTTTAGGGGAACATGCAGCGGTTCATCAGCGGTTCAATATCCGACATCACCAATAACATCAACCATCCAATAAACACTTTGGTAAACACATCATTCACACATTCTGTCGGCTATTGTAGTGACAACATGGAGAAGTAAACCTGATATGCCAAACTTGAGCATGAAGTAAAATTCCCCAGATTTGTTACTTAAACTTGTACTAATCCTTGTGAAGAAGAAACGGTGTACCCAATGTACAAAACCTCTTGACGTATCCTCAATTGCTTGAGACACCGAAGTGATAGTTACGTTGTGGGTTAAGCGAGAAAGAATCACAACCGTAACTAAATAGCCAAGTCTTTATCACAATCTGTAAATGCCCAAACAAGTCATCTTCGCGAAGGGTAGAAAGAAAGAAGACGAATTAAGTAAACGTGCCCGGAAAAACCTCACTTCAAATCCCAAAGAGAAATATCGTATAAACAATCCCGTGGTCAACTTTGTTCAATCATTAATTTAAGCCGAGACATTATATTATCCGTGAAAATGTATAGACCATTGTACCCAACAACTCACCTCATTAAATCTCATACTCCAACTAGTCTCATCAATTCCAAAAATTGAAAAACCCATTCGACCCAATCATGTGTACAACCCAAACTTGGTAACATAAAAGAAATCGATGCCCGGTTCATGAAAATCAATCCATCCATCCAAATCCTTCATGTAGATTCACCAATATGGGTCCAACTTGCTACATACGATCCAACACTCATCCTTCGAGGTCCATTAACACTCGGCCCAAGTGAGGTCACCTAATTCAATGATCCTTTTCTCAAAAATTAAGCTCAAGTCGTGACTTTGTGTATCCTTCCGTGAAATAGATACCATACCAAAAATACCGCTCATTACCAATATATCAAAACTTGTATCCAAAATAATTTTTGTTTAACAAAATTCGGATGACAAAAGATCATTTTGTGTTTGAACGCGCAGCGCAACCCAACTTCATGGTTGTCTCATCTCGCTAGCCCATCACGAATTGCAGCCCACACCTTATTACAATTAATCCTTTAATGCCCAAAACTCAAGATATTAGCCCATGTGTGATTAAGTAACAAGGACCCAAATCCCATGTGGGAAGCCAAAGCCCACGATCAAACTAAGACACCAAAACCCACGGTCCATATAATCAAACCCGATCCAAACTCACACCCATATTGTAGCCGGTTATATAAGTGAATTTACCTAAAAATTAGGTCATTATCTCTTAAACCTAATATCACCAAAAAAAATACGCCTCCCACTTAAAATTACTCTCACCACATATTTCTGTCATCAAACTCATCGATCAAACAAAAGATTCATCTCATATCCAAAAATGCCACATACAATCACAACCTCACTAGATTTCTTCATATTCAGCTTCCTTTTGTATCAAGAAAAACAAGATTAATGCTTCAAGATTCTTTGTAGAATCTCTGGTAGGTAGCTTCATGTATATTTAATTTTGTTTTGGTGTTTATGAATCGAACGAAGAAGAAGAAAAACAATTTTGTTTATTTCTTTTCTAATTGAGTCGAATATAAACAAGGCCTCTCATATGGATCGATGATGAATATTTGTCGTGATAGGGACCTTAAAGGTCAGATGTTTCATTGATTAATTCACGAAAATACTCTGAGATTCTTTAGATTATTCTTTTCAGTGTTGTGAGTCCGAGAGTCTTGATTGATGATTGTGGATTATGAGGAGTGAAAGTGAAGTGGTTGGTTGAGTCTAGACTAGGAGTTGGTTGGGTTCGATTGAGGCTGAGGCTGTGGTTGTCTTTGTTAAACATCAGTCGGTTTTAATTGATTTACATTTCATTTAGCACTTGTGATGACAAACTAAGGTCACAATAAAGAGTATATATGTTATTTGGTTTTAGTCAAACTCTTGGTCTCATCTTCATTTTCAATCAAGTCGCTACTATTGAGGCAAGTCGCTAACATTTTTTTCATACACAAGTCGCTAACCTGTTAAACAACAAGTCGCTATACGATTTTGTCAAGTCGCTAATGACCTGAGTTGACTCAAGAGTCAACTCGCTATAAACAACAATGACCACTCGCTTCTTTTTTTCTTTTTTTTTCAGTTGATAAGTTGCTAGCAAGAAAAACAGCACGATTTGACCATTTTAATTTTTTTCCGGCGATGTTTCCGACCATTTTCCGACCATATTCATACATAACCCAGAAAAATATCAAAAGGTGCAACCTTTTCGACCCATTTTGACCACAAAGTATGACCAGATTCATAGTCACTCAGAAAAACAACATAAAACTGTTATCTTATTACCAGTTTGACCACAAGAATTAGACGGATTGACCACATGGTTTATCACAGATATGGTCTAAAAATAAATAACCTGTTTGTACCAAATATTGACTATGACATAGATTGTGAAAATAATGGACCATGACATGTGAACCAAAACATATACATGATATTTCTTTACAAGCAGGTTACCACAATAATAAGACAAACATAATTTTCTGACCAAAAAGGTGATAAAAAACAGTTTAAACAAGGTACAAAAAACCACCATAAATCAACACAACACAAGAACCTTGGCTCTGGTACCATTTGAAGGATCGTAATGTTTATTGTGTTTGATGATTCGGGTGGTCTTGGATGATGGAAATACATGTTAGCCATTTTAGAGAGAAAGTAAAGAGATGGGTGTTCTTGGTAGAGACTTGGTTTGTAAAAAGTGAAAGATTAGATTAAGAAGCACCACCCCTTCCAAGGATGGAAGGGGTATTTATAGTTACAAATACAACGTCCTCCTATCGGACTGTGGATCAGGCATACAGTGGGTAAAGACCCGTCCTTCCTCCACGGTGTTACACTAAACTAAACTACGCTACTGATGAGTATGCAAATACTCATCATTTTTGTACCTTTTAGACTGCCAAAAACATCCAAAAACACCTGTCAAAGCATCAAAATGATAAAAATATCACAAATAAGTGTTTTATGTGTTTCAAATGCAAAAATACCAAAAGCGGTGAAAAAATGTATCAAGTTTGCATAATTGGCAGTTTTAGTCCCCCAAGTTTCAAATGTTGTCAAAACTAGTCCCTGGTAAATCAAAAAAAAGGAAAATATCATTTAAGGTCCATGGGATTCAAAAGTTGTCAAAACAAACCCTTCAAAGTTTAAAAATTACAAAATGACAACTTTAGTCCCTAAAGTTTAAAAATTGTCAAAAATAGTCCTTGGTGAATTTAAAAAGTGAAAATAATCAAAAGTAAAGCTTGTACTATTCATAAATGGCATAATTGGTCCTTGTGTTAACTTTGGAAAAGTTTCAACTTCAGTCCCTCAAAAATCATAAATTACAAAAATGGTCCTTGTGTATTAGCTACAAAACCAAACCGGACCCAAAAATAAATAAATAACCCAAACCCAATAACCCAACCCACTACCCCTTTAAACCTGGCCAAACTCACCCTTGACCCCCCCTAATTTGAACCCCCCGTTATTAATATCTCCAAGTCAAACTGGGTTTGACTTAACCAAAACCCGCTCTCCCCTGCACACCTTCCTCACCCACACTTGCTCCACCAAAACCACCCTGGTTTTCACCACCACCTGTCCACCACTTGCAACCACATGTCTCCCAGCTGTCTACCTACTCCCTTCTACCTCCACAATCTCCTAAGAAGCATTAAATGCTTTAAACCTGCTCAAACAACTTTTGCCGCCAAAATGCCAAATGGACGATTATGATGAAATTGATGAATTCAAGGGTTGAAATCAAGTGGGAAACATTCAGAGGTCGAAACAGAGCCAAAAGAGATCAATATAAAGAGAGAATGAAGCAATGTGGAAGATATCTAGTGTAAATTAAATTAGCTTATGTCGAATTAATGTTGTTTTAAATTCCAGTGTAAAATTTAGCTTTCAAGCACTTTGTTTAAGTATTTTCGATTGTATGTGAATCTTTTTCAGTGATCAATTTCAAGTTTCACTCTCATTTTTAGTTTATGCAAATTTTCAAGTTTAAATTCTCATATTAGCTTAATGTTGTTATTAGTTGTTATTATGGACTCATAAGCTCATGTAAGCTCATTATAAAAAGCCTTTTAAAGCTTTTAGAAACTTTAAAATCTGTTTAGTATCAAAAAAAAATACCAAAAATACAAAAAATTAGTTATAAATAAAAATCAATGGAGAAGATGATCACAATTGGTGGAGCAGGGGTAAATTTTGGATTGCTCTTGGTTTAGTGCTTCTTGGGAAGCTATAGGTTGTGTTCTTGATCCTGGGTTCTCAGTTGTGAATTTGGAAACAATTTGTAAGCAATTTTCTCAAAATTTGCATTTCCTAGTTTACTTGTTTAAAGTGTGTTAATTTTAGCTTAATTCTGTCTCATTAGCTTAATTTTATCATATTTGAGCTTTTTAGAATAGTTTTTATCAATTTTGGCTTGTTTTGTACTTTTTGTCATAAATTAGCTTGAAATTTGTCATTATACCATTTTGTGCTTAAAAGTAATCAAATCTTGTTCAAATAGGTTCAATTCTGTCTAATTATAGTTAATGTAAGTTAATTTATATAATTTCGGTTTAAAAGTTGTTTTAGAGCTTAAAACTCTAAACTGTCTTCAATAAGGGATGTTTGGTATTGATGTTTAATCTGTGTTCAAGGGTGTTTGAGTGGTTGTTCTTGTTTGATGAATCACCCAATATGATCCATTAACTCAGTTAAATACTTGCAACTGACCTTGTTTACAAGAATGTCAAAATTGATCCTTGAATCTCATTTCAGCTTAACTGTTAAGATTGTGGCTTGCATAATCATCCAATTTGGTTCATCGCTTGCTTAATTTATCTAGTTTAAGTCTCACTTAATCTTGTTATTACAATATCAATCACTAGGATTAGATTAAACCTCATAAAAGTCAGCCTTAGTTCATAACTCAAAAAGTCAAATTTTCACTTAGTCAGTTTTTGAATAAAATAGATAATTTTCTATAGGATTTAATTTTGAGTTTCATGTTTTATGCTTTTGGGATATTAGTATTTAGCTGCTCATCTTTATCATAATAATTTTATAAATTTTAGTTTGCTAGTTAAACTACTTATTTCTTGGTTTCTTTTAAGCACTTTTCTAAAAACCTCCCCTGTACCAATAGAGTTGGTTGTATCTGCTTGATTTCACAAGCTCACACAGAGCTTATTAGTGGGACCCGAGCATTGAAACTTAGCTTTTTGGAAAGCCCATCTAGCTGTCTCAAAGGTCTAGTGCTTATTTTTAACTTTCTAGCTTATTTGGTAGGGTGCTACTAGCTTTTGTTTGTCCCATTTCATGTGAACACTGAATACTCAGTGTAATACAAGTTTTTTCTCGAGCCTTTCATAAGCTCATTAGTGGGCCCCAGTGTGAGATTCTTGGCTTTTTGGGAACCTCAATAAGCCAACTTCTTGTATCAAGGCTTATTTTTTACCTCTGAACTTTTGCCCCTTGCTTAATCTAGCCTACAAAATGACTGCAGGCCTGTTTGGTTGGTAGATTTAGTGAAAGTGCTTATTAGCTTATTCTAAGCTTATCAGTGCTACTCTTTGTAATTTATTACTTATTACTAGTTTCTTTAGCTTATTTTCATCTTATTTCACTTTTGTTTCTTTTTGTTTAGCTTATTTGTACTTATTTGAGCTTAAAAATCAATTTAAGCTCAAAAGCTTAACTTTAAGTTCTTAAGCTTCTAAACTGCTTATTTTCAAGTTTCAAAATTTTTGTCTTCATTAAAGTTGCTTATTATCAGTAGTTAAATAGGTTTAAAAAATAAAAATCACAAAAACATCATTTTAAAAATAGTGATAGCGTTTATTTAATATAAATTAGCTTTTTAATTTTCTTTTTCAGCTTATTATTAAGCACTTTCTGTTTTTATAATTTTCTTAGCTTTCTGTCATCATAGGATAATTATAGAAAAAATTTCAGAATTTTCTTAGTTTGTTTAGTATTTATTAGAATTTAAAATAGTTAAAAAGTATTAAATAATTAATAATAAATAATTAATAATAAATAAGTAAAAAGCATAAAAATATCTTTTACATTTTAAAAATTAGTTTTCTAATAATTTTAGATTTTTCTAAGTATTAATTTCACTTTTCTAGCTTTATTTCATATTTTCTTATATTTTAGATTATTATTAAATAGTTAAAAATAGTTTTTAATTAATTATAATTAAATAAATAGTCATAAAAATAATTTTAATTTTCCAATAATTTTCTTTTATTATTAGGATTGTAAAAATATCATTTTCATAACCGTAGGTATTTTATTCTTTTAAATTTACGTTTTATTTTATACGTTTACGTAAAATTTAGTAAACGTACGCATTTACGTTTGTTTAATCTGATTGTTGTGCTTTATAGTTCGGTATCCAAATACAATTCCAATCAATCAAGAGTGTAGTTATCAACCAAAATCCTTACAGATCATTATCCTTAGTGATCATTCTACTTACGACGTTTTCACACACCATTCAACCTCCGGTGGGACTTAACGACCGGTATCCACTAAATTCCAAGGGATATTGCATTGGTTTTAGGCATTTGACTTTTATTACGTTTGACCATTCACAAGTGGTTGATTTGTGTAATAAACCTGACCGTTTGGAACGAATCAAATTTTGGCGCCGGGGAGGTTGTATGGCGTGTTTTAAACATTTTCAGACCCATACTTCTGCATATACCACCTTTTGTAAACAGTTTTTTTTGTAAATTTATCAAAATCAAAAAGTTCATTAACACTTTTCCTAAAGTGTTAACAACACCAAACAAAATATAATAACAACAAAACAATCGTAACGTTTTCTATTCTGTATTTTCTTTAAGGTGATTCTTAAAGAGGTACGATTTGGTTAAACGAGACGATACCAAAATATTGTCCAAAAGTATTTAAACCCTTAGCACAAATCCATACCTACGTCTTTTTAGTGATACTTAATAAATACTTAAAAATCAACCACATAAACCAAGGCGAGAACACCTACCAACTTGGGGTGTGAACATTAATAAGTTCCCAATCTTACAGATCAAAACTTGCCTTTGTGTCCTTGTGATATGGTGTACTTTTTAAAAAAAAGCCATTTTATTTGTGATTATTGGTTTAAGTTCACTTGTCGTTTTGCCTCGCATTTGTTTTGAAACCGATTTTTAAACTTAGTGCATGCTTTTCGTTCTTCCAGCTCTACAAGTCCACTTTCGAGCTTGTAAGTATTCCACGTAGGCGTAGAGGGACGTTCTCCTTCACCGTGATGAGGAACGTCTAACACCACCACCATCCGTCGTAATGGCGGAAGAAAAACCAATGAATGAGCTTCTCCAAGCACCCATCAAGGGTTACGGAGATGCCATTGTTGTCCCGACCATCGTGGTTTGATACCTTCGAGCTCAAAACTGGGTTGCTTAATCTTGTAACCCAAAGCCAATTTTATGGTTTTGAGCGGGCGACCCTCATGTACATATTCGATGGTTCAACAAGATTGCATCGACCATCAAATACAAGAATGTCCCACATGAAGCAATTAAGCTTCTCCTGTTCCCATTCTCTTTAGAGGGACAAGCCCGGAATTGGCTTGAGAAACAACCCCTCGTTCCATTGAGACATGGGAGGATTTAGTCACTAAGTTTGTTAACGAATTCTATCCTCCATCCCGAACTACAAGTCTTAAGAATGAAATAATGAAATTCACTCAAAGATTTGATGAATCATTCGGTGAGGCATGGGATCGTTACAAAGAGTTGCTCAGAAAATGTGCATCATGGTTTTTCGAATTAATGCAAATGGATACTTTCTACAATGGTGCGACCAAGTCGACCAAGACTCTTTAAATGCCTCCGAGGGAGGTAATTTCCTGAGCAAGACCACAAAAGAAGCCTTGCAAATCATAGAAAACAAGTCCCAGTCCGCCTTGTATGCGAACAAAGACATATCAGACTCAGTCTAATGCAGGACCTTCTACTTCATCTCACATGAGTACATCTAGCACCGATGCTAAGATTGACAAACTCACGGATGCTATTTAGGCTTTGGTTCTTGCTAACCAAAAGAAAGTCACTTTCACACGATTACCATCACATGGTGAAGTGAAGAAAGTCGAGGTCACTTGTGGTGGCCCTCATGCATACTACAATTGTACTGCCACAGATGGTAGTCCGTTTGAAGCCAATGCTATAGCCGGTACTTCACATCGGGGAGGTAATCAATACCGTCCTCAAAATGAACCAAACTACCGTGCTAATAATTATCAGGGACCACCGGTTTTAACCGAATCCTAACATGCAAAACCGGAACCAACCTAGAATGAACCAAGGTTATCAAAACCAAGGTAATTTCTATCCTGGACCAAATCAAGGTTTCCAACATCAAGGAAACTTTGATCAAAACAATTTCAATCGAGGGAATCAATTTCATGGAAATGTGAATCCTAACCAAGGAAATTTCCAACAACAAGGCTATAATCAAAACATACGGCCTCAAAATTTCCCCCCACCTCCTCCAGTATCAACATCTGATGAGCTTTTGAAGCAATTCATGAAATCCCAAGAGGAAATGAACAGGTTGTTGGTTAGCGATTTCGACATTAAAAGTCTTTAAATGATCAACCCTCGGGCTCAGGAAAACTTCCGAGCAACACGATCGCTAACCGAGGGCTGCAAAGGCGATCACAACAAGAAGTGGTGCTTCATATGATGGACCAGCTATTCCTACTACCTCTTCTTCTCCTTCTCCTAAGGTAGTGGAACATGAACATGAGGCGACAAAGGACAAGGAACTTCCTACTAATAACGGAGGTACCACGATGTCCAACCTCAAGTTGTCCTGAAACCCAAGTCTAAGCCAGGAGTTGTTTTTGATTCACATGACATCTCGGTTGAAAACCCCAAATCCAATTCTTCTATTCCTTACCCATCACGTTTGAATGAGCAAAAGCTCCGCGAAAAAGCTAGTCATCAAATGGAAAATTTTTTCAAATTTTCCAAGAACTACATTTTGACATAAGCTTTGCGGATGCTATCATGCTCATGCCCAAGTTTGCATCAACTCTCAAACACATGTTAAGCAACAAGGAAAAACTGTTTGAAATGGCTAAAACTCCTCTGAACGAGAACTGCTCAGCAGCTTCTTTAAAAAGCTTCCCGAGAAGCTTGGAGATCCTGGAAAATTTCTCTTACCTTGTGTATTTACAGGGATGGTTGAATGCTTTGCCTTAGCCGATCTTGGTGCAAGCATTAACCGATGCCTCATTCAAGATGGAAGAAACTTTCTTCCGGACCTTACTCCTACCCGCGACTCTTGAGCTTCCAGATCGTTCAATATCGCGTCCTCTTGTCATCGCCGAGGATGTATTCGTGAAAGTAGGAAAGTTCCATTTTCCAGCCGACTTTGTGGTTGTTGACTTCGATGCCGCGATCATGGGTTCCTCTCATTGGTGGACGAGGATTCCTAAGAACGGGCCGTGCTCTCATTGATGTATTTGAGCAAGAAATCACATTACGTGTGGGTAATGAAGCTGTCACCTTTAACCTTGATCAAAATTCGAGGTACTCCGCAAACTATGATTCCGAGTCGGTTAACCGCATAGATATCATTGATGTTGCTTCTGAAGAGTACTCTCAAGAAGTTCTCGGTTATGTTCATAATTCTTCGAGTGATAATCTCACTCATTCATCTCAACCCATCATTGCCAATTCTACTCCTTCTCTCACTCCGTTTGAGGAAAGTGACATCATCTTGGAAGAGATTGAAGCATACTTGTCTAGTGATTCGGTTTCATGGGAAATTGATCACGCTCCAATTGACATCAAGGGAGATATTCTTCTCATCGAGAAGATGCTCAATGATGATCCCTCATCAATCCCTCCTCAAGAACTTCATAAAGAGGAAATCAAAACCATTGAAAAATCTAATGATCCTCTCGAAGTCGAACTTAAGGACTTACCACCTCATCTCGAGTATGCATTTCTTGAGGTTGATGATAAATTACCCGTCATTATTGCTCGAGATTTGAGTAAAGATGAAAAGGCTGCTCGATAAAGGTCTTGAAATCGCACAAGCAAGCAATTGCTTGGAAACACTCCGACATTAAGGGTATCAACCCCGAGTTTTGTACTCACAAAATCTTGATGGAGGATGACTTCAAACCAGCAGTTCAATATCAAAGACGAGTAAATCCAAAAATCCATGATGTTATTAAACAAGAGGTTCTTAAACTTCTTGATGCGAGGATTAATTTACCGATCTCGATAGTCCTTGGTTAGCCAATTCATGTGTTCCTAAAAGGGTGGCATTACTGTTGTCACAAATGAAGAAAACGAGTTAATTCCAACTCGATTGGTTATGGGATGGCGTGTATGTATTGACTATCGCAAGTTGAATGGCGCCACCCGAAAGAACCATTTTCCTCTACCCTTAATGGACCAAATGTTTGAGAGATAGCGAGGCGAATACTATTGTTTCTTAGATGGTTTCTGGGTTAATTTAGATCCCCATTGATCGGGATCAAAAAAGACCACATTCACGCCCTACTGAACTTTGCCTCTGAGGCGTATATGCCTTTGGCCTATGTAATGCTCACGCGCGTTCCAACGATGTATGATGGCAATTTTCCACATACATGATCGGGAAACAATGGAGGTGTTTATGGATGACTTCTCGGTCATTGGGGACTCATTTCAAACATGTCTCTCCCATTTAGAAAAATGCTAAACGGTGTGAAGACACCAATCTTTGTCTAAATTGGGAGAAGAGCAACTTTATGGTCAAAGAAGGCATAGTCCTTGGCCATAAGATTTCCAAAAATGGGATTGAGGTCGATAGAGCAAAATTGATGTTATTGCCAATTGCCTCATCCTACTACCGTGAGGTATTAGGAGTTTTTAGGTCATGCCGGTTTTATCGCAGATTCATACAAGATTTTTCTAAAATCGCCCGGCCTATGACTCATCTCCTTGAGAAGGATGCTCCTTTTATCTTCTCACTGAGTGCATCGAGCTTTTGAAACATTAAAGAAAAAGCTTCGCAGGCTTCCATTCTAGTTGCCCAGAATGGGATTTACCCTTTGAACTCATAATGCGATGCAAGTGATTTTGCTATCGGTGATCTGGGGGCAACGTTTAACCAAGCATTTTCAGCCTATCCACTACGGCGGTAAGACTATGACTGTAGCTCAAACCCATTACACACTACGAAAAATTACTAGCGGTGGTATCGTTGAGAAGTTCGGCCATATCTAATCTTGACCAAATGCGTGGTGTATACGGATCCTTTCGGCTCTCAAATATCTCTTTGCAAAACAAGATGCAAAGCGAGATTGCCGTTTAGGTTCTCCTCACGAAATTTGATATCATTATACATTGATGAAAAAAGGAGAAGATGGCTAGCGATCATCGTCCGATTAGAAAACCCACACCAAGATGTTTCGAGAAAAGGAAATAAATGAAACATTTCCTCTCGAAACACTCAATGCGGTTTTCACAGTGGAAACTCTACTACCCCATGGTTTGCGACTTCGCCAAATTACCATGCGGGTCACTTCATAGTGAAAGGAATGTCGATCCAACAGAAGAACAAATTCTTCAAGGATGTTAAACATTACTTGCGGGCGACCCTACTTATTCAAAATCGTGCGGATCAAGTCATCCCGTGGTTGTGTTTATGGACGGGAAGCTATGGACATTCTCAAACTTTCTTGAAATCTTTGGCGACCCAGCGAAATGGCCATCATAGTCCAAATTACACACCAAAAGGTGTTTGATTCCTAGTTTTATTGGCCCACTATTTATAAGGATGCCCACGAATTTGTCAAAGCATGTGACACTTGTCAACGCCACGAAAATATCACAAAGAAATGAGGAATGCCATTCAAGTGTGTGAGAGATCTTTGACATCCAGGGCATTGACTTTATGGGGCCATTTCCATCATCTCGAGGAAACAAATACATACTCGTGGCCGCTGACTATTTGTCAAAATGGGTTGAAGCGAAAGCTTTGCCTACCAACGATGCCCGAAGTTGTTGTGAAATTCTTAAAATCTCTTTTGCTAGGTTT